>JARQOC010000002.1:464267917-464728633 GCA_033576535.1 Allobates femoralis | reverse complement strand
TAGACCCAACAGGAGTCAACAGCAGCATTGTGGGTAACATGTGAGAACAGTCCCATGTACCATAAGTAACAGGAAAAAACATGTTCCAGATAACAAGTGAGAGAAACTTAAGTCCTCAGGCACAGAAGTGGAAGTGGATTCAGGGAATCCCCGGAATTCGTCATCACTGCTGTCAGAGTCTAGGAAGCTCAAGTCCTCACACTCATTAGTGTCACTTTCTCCACTGTTCTCATAAAGCAAATCATCTTCGGTGCCATCTAAAACATTGCTAATCCCACATATCCTTAATGAACGTATAACCGTTTCATCCTTCACGGATTGCCAAGATGTGTTCACCCACTCACAAACTTGAGTGATAGTGGGCCTCTTCATACGTCCAGTTGGTGTGAGGTCATGATTGCCAGCAGTCATCCAATTATTACACTCTTCTCGCATGTAAACTTTAAACTGCTTGTTTATTGAAACATCGAGAGGTTGCAGCTGGCTAATAAGCCCCCCTGGAATTACCGTGAGATGGGTCTTCACTTCTTTAAACATCTTTTTAGTGTTTTCACTGATATGTGCTCTGAATTGGTCTAGCACTAACAGGGCTGTTTTTTTAGAAGCCCTCCAGGACGTTTGGACCACACTTTGTCGACCCACATTCTCATTCCATTCTCGTCCATCCATCCTTTCTAGTGTACATGCACAGCAACTCCTCATGGGATAGCTTCTTTGGGCATGTTCTTTCTTTAAAAAATTTACATTGGTGGCAGTTTAGTGCCATCGGCACAGCAGGACAACACAACTGTGTAATGGTTTTTTTCATGTCCTGCAGTTTTTACCGTTACACTTTTGGCACCCTTTGCATCAACAGTCCCGTTGGATGGCACATCAAACGTTAGAGGGACTTCATCCATATTCCCAATCTGGCCTAATTCAAATCCATTTTTCTTTCTGCTGTCAATTACAAATTTATGGAAAGATAAAATCTTGGCTTCATATTCTTTTGGCATGCGTACAAATCACACATGGAGGGCAATGGGAACGCACGGCCATCCACACCCGACCGCCTACACCGTGCGTCCCCATGTTAAACATAGGGATGTCAAGGGGGAAGGAACCAGAAAGCATGTACGGATGACCGGGATCAGAGAAACAAACAAATGATTCAAAAAGAGTAAATCTTTATTATGACAAGAGTACAAAAAAATATGAGCAAACAACACAAACAGAATAAAAGCACTTAAAAACGCAATAAAAAAGAGAATAAGAATACAAACAGCCGGTCCCCCTAACACATTTCTGCAAAACATAGGGATGGGCGGTGCTTGCGGTTGGCTCGCATTCACCCACCGCGATACGCAGTGGCAGCGAACGTTAATGTGAAGCCAGCCATATGGGGGATCTGTGAACTGCAGTGTACAGTGCCTGGAGTATCATATATTGTGACTACCATCCCCCTCATCCTTAGGAATACACCCATGTACTGTATACATGGGTGTATTCTGAAAGATGAGAGAGGTGGTAGTCACATTTTCTATAAACACTTTGGTCACATTACAGTCCCTTCCTATTTACACCAAATATGGCTACAACCCCATCATCCATCAGAATACACCCATTGTACTGTATATTCTGAAAGATGATGGGGTTGTGTTTCCCTTTAATGTCTGCTCACCTCTCCCTAGGATCTCTCGGACTTGTGTAAACAAGAAGTGGTTTACAATACATTGTGCAGGGATCAATATGTGATTGGTGGAGGCAGCTCAGCAACAGTTCCCTCCACCAATCCATATCAATCCCTTCAGAGGAGGAGGAGAATAATTCTTCTCTCCCTCCTCTGCTTGGGGTCTCCGTGTGCAGCGGAGCCCAGAATCCTGCCTGCCTCCGGCTATTTGCATATAACTACTGGAGCGCATGCGCAGATCGGGAGCTCGGGGACCGAGAGCTCCATCTGCGCATGCGCTGGTTCGACGGGCATTTTATTGAAGTCTTGTGCGGCAGACACAGGCACCAATGATGTATTTCCCCCTCCAAACCAGAAACGCGCAGTCGCAATCAGGAAGTGCAATGGCGTCGGCCTGCACTATGCCGCCCACATACCGGCAAACATCGGGGATCACCGCCGGTCACCGCGCCCCCCCATTGGCGCCAGGCCTGCTGCATTGCCCCTCCGGATGTCAGCAGTGACCAGTTTGCTTCGCCGCCGCCAACCCCGCAGTAAGAATGTTTTTTTAACTTTGACAGCATTTTTTTCTATATTCGCTTTGTTAGACGCACCCCCATTTTCCCCCTAATTTGGGGGAAATTAAAGTGTGTCTTAAAAAAAGAAAAATACGGTATGTGGTAATTCCTGGTACCGTATATACTCATGTATAAGCCGACCCGTGTATAAGCCGACCCCCCTACTTTTGCCCCCAAAAACAGGGAAAACCTATTGACTCGTGTATAAGCCTAGGGTGGACAATGCAGCAGCTACCGGTACTGAAAAATTTAAAAAATGAAAATAGATACGAATAAAATGTTGAACTTTTATTTTAAATAGAAACAGTAAACTACCAATGCAGCAGACCACTGTCCTGTTATAAAGCCCCCTATCACTGGTATATAGCCCACCATCCCTGTATATAGCAGCCATAACTAGTATACAGTTGCCGCCAGCAGGGGTAATACAGGCCCCCCAGCAGGGGTAATACAGGCCCCCCCGCAGGGGTAATACAGTCCCCCCCACAGGGGTAATACAGGCCCCCCCACAGGGGTAATGCAGGCCCCCCACAGGGGTAATGAAGGCCCCCCCACAGGGGTAACACAGGCCCCCCACAGGGGTAATGCAGGCCCCCCCACAGGGATAATGCAGGCCCCCCACAGGGGTAATGAAGGCCCCCCCACAGGGGTAATGAAGGCTCCCCCCACAGGGGTAATACAGGCCCCCCACAGGGGTAATACAGGCCCCTCACAGGGGTAATGCAGGCCCCTCACAGGGGTAATGCAGGCCCCCCCCACAGGGGTAATGCAGGCCCCCCACAGGGGTAATGCAGGCCCCCCACAGGGGTAATGCAGGCCCCTCACAGGGGTAATGCAGGCCCCCCCACAGGGGTAATGCAGGCCCCCCCCACAGGGGTAATGCAGGCCCCCCACAGGGGTAATGCAGGCCCCCCACAGGGGTAATACAGGCCCCCCACAGGGGTAATGCAGGCCCCCCACAGGGGTAATACAGGCCCCCCACAGGGGTAATGCAGGCCCCCCCACAGGGGTAATGCAGGCCCCCCACAGGGGTAATGAAGGCCCCCCCCACAGGGGTAATACAGGCCCCCCACAGGGGTAATACAGGCCCCCCACAGGGGTAATGCAGGCCCCCCACAGGAGTAATGCAGGCCCCTCACAGGGGTAATGCAGGCCCCCCACAGGGGTAATGCAGGCCCCCCCACAGGGGTAATGCAGGCCCCCCACAGGGGTAATGCAGGCCCCCCCACTGGGGTAATGCAGGCGCCCCCAGCAGGGGTAATACAGCCCCAGCAGGGGTAATCTCACCCCCTCGGCTCGGTCTGCAGGCACCCGGGTCCCCCAGCTGCTCCGTCTGCGTGCGCGGCTTCTAATTCCGGCGTCCTCCCCGCTCTTCCTGTTTGAATGCGATCATGTGACCGCGGTCACATGATCGCATTCAAACAGGAAGAGCGGGGAGGACGCCGGAATTAGAAGCCGCGCACGCAGACGGAGCAGCTGGGGGACCCGGGTGCCTGCAGACCGAGCCGAGGGGGTGAGATTACCATTGCTGGAGGGGCCTCTGTGTACATGGGGCGGGGAGGCAGCGGGGGAGGCTATATTGTGCAGGGGAGCAGCAATGTACTATGCGCTGCTCCCCTTGCATAATTAATGAGCGGCACCACGTGACGTGCCGCTCATTCTGCAGCCTCCCCCCGCCTCCTCCTGTTCCCGGACACAGCCCCCACCACACCAAACATGTATATGACTCGTGTATAAGCCGAAGGGGGACTTTTCAGCCCAATTTTTGGGCTGAAAAAGTCAGCTTATACACGAGTATATACGGTATTCCCATTTATTTACTTGTCTTTAATTGGGAATTATCTTACAGGGACAACATCAGTAAAGGTTTTAGTGAGTTTTATGGGAAGGAGTATTGACAGTGCAGTCAACCAACGACTACTTCTCTGAAAAATATTAGATTCTGAGAGTCCTCAGTGGTTGATACCTTTTAATGGCTAACTGAAAAGATGGTAAGTGAAGCAAGCTTTCAGGACACTATGGTCCCTTCATCAGGCTGATAATGACACAAATTCTGAAGACACATACATATGTACGTAAGCAGAGTGGGATAATACATTAAATACGACAGGTGACGTAAAACAGAGTCAGTCTTGGGAAGGGGGAGAGGAGCTGGGGAGGTAAAATAAAAATTCTGAGATAAGAGGAACAGATAGAACAATAATATAATGATTAGTGGTCTGTGGAGACCTGAAAATTCCTCAGTGAGAAAGCTATCAATACATGCGAGACAGTTCACGTAAGAAGTGTCAAAAGTTAATTGTCCCTAACTGGGGTCTGTTGGAAGATGTGATATCACCAAATGCTCTTTTAATTGGTATAAAAACGCATGAATCAGAATTCCCACACACTGCACTGATGAAGGGCAGTCACCCCGAAACGCAGCATCTGCAGTTTGGGTTTCTGATCTGGCACAAATCCTAAGTCATATTAAAAGGCTTGTTAAAGAGTCGATTATGACTTTAAGGACTGCTACCCTTATTGGGTGACATTAGAGTTTTTTACTTCCTCACTGAAATGACAATTTGCATATTTCTCAGAGGAGCATTGCAGCTATAAGTCTCCTTATCAGCTTATCTGTCTCCTTATGTCGTCAATTAATAAAGTAGGCCCAGCTACCCTGTATTATCGGTGCCTTGGGGAAAAAAAGTCCAATATCAAAAATAGAAACCCCGGCACACAATATATGAATAAGGAAGTTCAAAGACACATCAAACGGTGTTGGAGCGTAACTGTAATTTATTCTCTCGCAGCTGAGCACAACGTTAAAGCATACAGTGTTGTCAGGCAGATTCCTCTCCCTGAGGAGAATAGCTAGTCTCCGAGACCTCGTCTTCTCATCTAGCCTCTCATACAGCCAGATCAGAATTCTGACACACTGCACTGATGAGGAGCAGTTTCCCCGAAACGCAGCATCTGCAGTTTAGGGTTGTGATCTGGCACAAATTCTAAGTCATATTCAAAGGCTTGTTAAAGAGTCGATTATGACTTTAAGGACTGCTACCCTTATTGGGTGGCATTAGAGTTTTTCACTTCCTCACTGAAGTGACAATTTGAATCCATGTGAGACATTCAATCCTCCCAAGACTGACTCTGCTTTACGTCACCTGTCGCATTTACTGCATTATCTCACTCTGCTTATGTATATATGTATGTATCTTCAGAGTCTGTGTCATTATCAGTTTGATGAAGGGGCCATAGTGTCCCGAAAGCTTGCTATGTTTACCATCTTTTCAGTTAGCCATTAAAAGGTATCAACCATTGAGGACTCTCAGATTCCAATATTTTTCTATCTACTGGCTAACATGGTACAAACATTTTTTACTTCTCGGAAATTCATATGATATGGGGAGGATCTAAGGCGGCCGTCACACGCTACGATATCTTGAAAGATATCGCTTGAACGCGCCAGATTTAACATCGCGTGAACGATGTCTCTGCGTGTGACGGCAAGATACGACGAGCGAGAATTGATGAAATCGCAAGATCGAGATCTGAGCTCCGGACCTCAGATCTTGCGATTAACGATTTCACGATCTGCCTTATCGTGGTGTATAACACCACGATGAACGATCTCCCAGCGGCAGAGCCTATGCTGGGAGATGGTATCTATGGTACACGTTGGGTTACTAAGCGATGCGCGGCGCCTAGTAACCCGATTTGTACCACAGTAACCAGCGAGATCGCGGATCCACATCGCTGGTGAGTCTGCCTGTGTGACAGCTCACCAACGATGTGAGCGATATTGTAAGCGATCGCGCGTGCACGTGATCGCTTACAATATCGCTAGCGATATCGTAGCGTGTGACGGCCGCCTAACTGTTATGAGGCAGTAAGATTTGAGTCAGTCAGAAAAGGATGGTGATGGCAGCAAGGACTGGTATGTGAAACTCTAACAGGAGACAAACCTCTACGGGGATCTGAGTACTGCCATAGGGAGACAGAAGGAAAGGCAGCAGACAACTGCCATTGTGAGACGATTTTCACTGCATTTCTGGGAGGAAAAGTTGGTTCAGAGGGAAGAAAACAGCTCAGCCACTGAGGTGTAAGGCTAGGGTCATACCAGTGTTACGGTGTGCGTGCAGGGGGGTTCCGTGTAAAACTTAGAATTTGGCGGCATTAGCGCAGTGTTAAGGAAAAGATAACACTGTGTTAACGCTGTCAATTCATCCCTATGGATGACAGAACCCCGAAAGCATTGCAAACGCCGGCATCTAAGTGCCAGAGTTTGAAATTTCGTGCTTTTACAAGAGCATCACATGACACGCACTTCCGCAATACGCGCAGGGTTCCGTCATCCATAGGGATGAATTGACAGCATTAATGCAGTGTTACCTTTCTATTAAAACTGTACTAATGCTACCAAATTCTAAGTTTTACACGAAAGCCCCTGAACACACACCATGATGCTGGTGTGACCCTAGCCTAACTGAGTGAGGGTCTCCACAGAGAGAGAACCAGAGAGCAGCCAATTTCACACTGAGAAACTGCCTGTCTGCAAATGTTCATCCATAAAGAATAGGTTGACCCGTTTACCTCACGACTATATATGGTTATCTACCAGATTACCTCCCGTAAAATTAGTTCTCAATACAAGTTGCCTCTGTCATCTCTGGGAAAATATGTATATATAGTCGGTCGGCTCATCATATTTGTTTTGAGTTTGTCACCACCATTGAACTGAACAGGGGCGGACCGTCACCCCCGGGGGCCCTGGTGCAGGAGAGGACCGGGGGGGGGGGGTTGCTGCTGGGAGCCGCGGGCGCAGTGCTCTCCTACCTGATGAACCGCGCCGGACGCATGTAGGAGCCAGAGGGGCAGAGGAGGCAAGGGAAGCAGGAGGCTCTCAGCTTCCCTTGCCTGACCCTCCTCTCCTTTGACGGCGGCTTGCGGGGTCGGTTGGGGGCCCCCTCCAGGCTTGAAGGGGCCCCCTAGCCGGTTAGGGCCCTGGTGCAGCCGCACCAGCTGCACCACGGTAGTTCCGCCCCTGGAACTGAACTTACTCTACTGTTTGATATGATTTAAAGGAGAAAAATGCCCCATCAGTGTATCAATCGTCCGAACAGATTTTGCTATGTGTATGGTTCTTTTACACCAAAAGGCCAAGTACGTTCAATCACTCATGATGATATAAAAAAAAAATGTACCAGATGTATTTTAAGTATCCACTTGTTGCTCCAGACAAAAGCTGGGCCCCTCATGTGATATGCTCAAGTTGTTCAAATGGTGTTCGAGACTGGTTGAATATGAGGAAAGTGGATATGCCACATTTGCCGTTCCCATGATTTGGAGAGAACCCAGATATCATAGTGTTGACTTCTACTTTTGATTTGTCAAACCGAAGGGCTTTTCTACAAAGAGCAAACATAATATTACCGTATATACTCGTGTATAAGCCGACCCGTGTATAAGCCGACCCCCCTACTTTTGCCCCCAAAACCTGGGAAAATTTATTGACTCGTGTATAAGCCGAGGGTGGACCCCAGCACAGGTATACAGCCCCCAGCAGTGTGGTATACAGCAGCCTCCCCAGTGGTATATACAGGCCCCAGCAGTGTTACAGCAGCAGCCCCAGTGGTATATACAGCAGCAGCCCCAGTGGTAGTATACAGCAGCCCCAGAGGTATATACAGCAGCCCCAGTGGTAGTATACAGCAGCAGCCCCAGTGGTAGTATACAGCAGCAGCCCCAGTGGTAGTATACAGCAGCAGCCCCAGTGGTAGTATACACGCAGCCCCAGTAGTATATACAGCCCCAGTGGTAGTATATAGCCCCAGTGGTAGTATATATACAGCCCCAGTGGTAGTATATAGCCCCAGTGGTAGTATATAGCCCCAGTGGTAGTATATAGCCCCAGTAGTAGTATACAGCCCCAGTGGTAGTATATAGCCCCAGTGGTAGTATATATACAGCCCCAGTGGTAGTATACAGCCCCAGTGGTAGTATATAGCCCCAGTGGTAGTATACAGCCCCAGTGGTAGTATATAGCCCCAGTGGTAGTATACATACAGCCCCAGTGGTAGTATATAGCCCCAATGGTAGTATATAGCCCCAGTAGTAGTATACAGCCCCAGTGGTAGTATATAGCCCCAGTGGTAGTATATAGCCCCAGTGGTAGTATATAGCCCCAGTAGTAGTATACAGCCCCAGTGGTAGTATATAGCCCCAGTGGTAGTATATATACAGCCCCAGTGGTAGTATATAGCCCCAGTGGTAGTATATAGCCCCAGTGGTAGTATATAGCCCCAGTAGTAGTATACAGCCCCAGTGGTAGTATATAGCCCCAGTGGTAGTATATATACAGCCCCAGTGGTAGTATATAGCCCCAGTGGTAGTATATAGCCCCAGTGGTAGTATATAGCCCCAGTGGTAGTATACAGGGCCCCAGCAGGGCCCCCCTCATAATTTGGCGCCCCCACCTCAGTTTCTGGGCCCCCCGCATGCAGCGCTGCACATATACATTACGTGTCTAGCAGCTGTTACCCTCCGGTGGCAGATCGCGGCTCCCGGCTCCGGGCTCCATCTTCCTCGCTGTCTTCCTGCTTTGTGACCGGCGCGATGACGTCATCGCGCCGGTCACATGACAACCAGGAAGACAGAGAGGAAGATGGAGCCCGGAGCCGGGAGCCGCGATCTGCCACCGGAGGGTAACAGCTGCTAGACACGTAATGTATATGTGCAGCGCTGCATGCGGGGGGGCCCAGAAACTGAGGTGGGGGCGCCAAACTTTGAGGGGGGCCGTATGACTCGCGTATAAGCTGAGGGGGGGACTTTTCAGCCCAATGTTTGGGCTGAAAAACTCGGCTTATACGCGAGTATATACGGTAATTACCCTGCAATTGAATGTGTGATTAGGCCATTCCACATGATGGTACCTTGCTGGTTCCTGTACCACCGTTGTCTGGATTGGATGAAAATGAAGTAGAATATGAAGACTATGCAGCTGAATCTACTGGCAAAGACATGGAGCCCTCAAGGCAAGATGAGTATGAACCTGATGGAGCAGCCAAGCAGCCACAACGCTTTACTCACCATGAATTTAAATGATCTCATCAGAGACCTTTCATTGTCAAAAGATTTAGCTGAACTTCTTGCATCTGGGTTGAAACAGAAGAATCTTCTTCATAATGATGGCAAAATGTGTTATTATCGAAACAGAAGTAACACTTTAACACAATATTTCACAGTTGATGGACCAATGGTGTACTGTAGCAATGTGAACGGCCTCTTTGAAGAACTGAATCAAGAGTATTTTGTTGCAAATAGTCGATTGTTTATTGACTCATCCCAGAGAAGTTTGAAAGCAGTGTTGCTTCACAATGGAAATATGAAACCATCAATACCTATTGCTCACTCGTGTAATCTAAAGGAAAGTTATGGAACTCTGTCAGTTGTTTTGGATGCTATACAATATAAGCATCATCAATGGAATATCTGTGGAGATTTGAAAGTGATTGGTCTGGTAATGGGAATGCAAGGAGGTTTCACAAAATATTGTTGCTTCTTGTGTTTATGGAACAGTAGAAATACAATAGAGCATTACAGTATGTTCAACGTGATTGGGGACAGAGAAACATCCATGCTCCAGGTAGAGACAATGTTTAGCATAATCCTTTAGTTGCTCCAACAAAAATCTTTATTCCTCCACTACATATAAAGTTGGGATTGATTAAAAAAATTTGCGAAAGCCATGGAAAAGGCACATTCACAAGAGTTCCCAGAGCCAGCAAGGGAATATCTAAGTCCCAATTTTGTGGTAGGTCTTGTAAAATGACTTCTTATCAAATGGCCACCCAAATTTGGGGCCCTCCTTGTGGTAAAGAGGTTGATTTACCCAATTAGGGTATCAATCCTAGGGTCAACCCATAAATTCCTCCAGTGATTAGTGAGTATGGTACTACTCACCTTCTTCCACTGTGATGAATCTTAGTTGGCCATTGGTTGTAACAACGGCTGAAAATGCGGAAACAAAAGCGCAAGAGGGTCTTATCCTTTTTTACAATGTGAAAAAAGTTGCAAATGTAACTGCTCACCTGACTTGGTTGTGAGACCCAAAACCAGTATATGCGTATAGTACGGCTGCCACTGGATCCACACTCCACGGTATCACTGTGGCGGTCAATAATCTCAGAAGATATTGCACAACAAATTGTATGATTAATTTTTCCTGTTACCTTTGTGAAAATTAACAATTTGAGGCTAAAACAACATTTTTGTGGGATTATTGTGAGTTTGTATTTTCACGGCTCATAGTTGGATGGGATTCCACTTCTGCACAGCATTTAAAACTTGACAAGATGTGAATTGGATCCAGCTTACACACCAGTGTGTTGATAAAAATGCCTTTAGGGTACCTTTATACGCCGCAACCACGGCGATAAATATTGTTGGCACCAGGGAGCGGGGAGCGAAGGACCAGGGCGGGGAAGCCGGCAGCGGTGAGAAGACTTCACCGCTGGCTTTCCTGCTCTGTGCTGCACTCCCCGTTCCCTGATGCCCCCTTCCCGCTCCCTGGATCTGCTCCCTCCGCCTGGTCCTTACTTAGGATCAGGCGGGAGGCGGCGGGGGGAGCAATGAGGGGGCATCAGGAAGCCGGGAGGGCAGCACAGAGTAGGAAAGTCGGTGGTGAAGTCTCACCGCTGGCTTTCCCACCGGTTATTTAAAACGATCAGCTGATGCAGATCAGCTGTTCATTTGAAGAAGCCGCGGTGCTATCAGGGAAAGGTTCATGTGAGTTCATGCAGCATGCACTCACATGAACTTTCCCACGCCCGGGTGCAGCACAGCTCAGCTACATCTCTGGTAGAGGTTCTCTACCAGAGATGTAGCTGAGCTAAAGAAGAAAACCTGATTGGACTACGTCGGACGGAAGAGGAATTTTTTAATAAATAAAGAGTCTCTAAGTGTATTTTTTGTTTTATTTCTAATAAAATATTTTTTTCTGTGTGTTGTGTTTTTTAAAAAAAATTCACTAGAAATTATTAAAAGCTTGTTGTAAAGCGATTATAACTTTGAGGAAGCTGCTTAAATGTGGCACTGGAGTTTCTCCACTTCTTTAGTGAAGTGCAAATTTGCATATTTGCATATATCTGAGAGGAGGGAAGTGGCTTACAATCTCCTCACCTACTTCGCTGTCTCCATAAGGTTGATAGCAAGTTCCCAGACCTAGAAATTCATGGCGGTCATATCTAATATTGGCGTGACCCCATGAATTTGGGGCTTAGGGCCAGCTGATAACACAAAGATGGCCATAACACCTTTATTACCCAGTGAGCCACGGCACCAGGGCCCTGGATGAGCTGGGTCCAGTGCCAGAAGATGGCGCTTCTCAGAACGTGCTATTTTCTGGGATAGCTGCGGACTGCAATTCACAGCAGGGGGTGCCAAGAAAGCTTGGGCCTCCCTGCGCTGTGGATTCCAGCCCCCAGCTGCCTAGTTGTACCTGGCTGTACATGGAAATAGCGCGAAGCCCCACACATTTTTTTTTAATTATTTCATGAAATTCATGAAATAATAAAAAAAAAAAAAGGGCTTCCCTCTAATTCTGTTTCCAGGCAGGTACTAATAGGCACCTGGGGGTTGGAGGTAGCCCATTCCTGCCTGCTGTACCTGGCTGGACACAAAAATACGGCGAAGCACACGTCAAATTTTTTGGGAAAAATTCATTAAAAAAATACATTTAGGGACTGCATCTTTATTAACCCCTCGAGGCCGAAGCACAGCGGCGTTGTAAAAAAAAAACAGACCAAAAGCGCAGAGTATGAACGTAGCCTAAAATTATGACGAATGGATGAAAGTAATGCACAGAACGTACTGCTAAAGTTTTTCTACAGATCCAAAATATACAGGGAGAAATAACAATGCATATAAAAATGTGTTACAAAAAAAGAGAAAAAAGAAACATACTGAATAGTGTGTAATAGAAACCTATATATAATAGTCAAAGCAATTACGGCAAAACCGCACCGAAAAGACTAATAATGTAACATGGCCTCTCGCCTAAGTTTCAAGACCACGGGAAAATACGTTAACTAATTGTATATTATTCCCTTTATTTTCTAGGTCAGGAATATGACGAAGACGTGTGCATTGTGTGTTTTTTATACTTGGATTATTTTATTTTTCAGAGATACAGGTAAACATAGTTTTCCACTAACATGTATTTATTTTGATATATGAAAAATAACTCTGATCTTCCCTAAGGCTGCGTTCACACATTTGCGTATTTTGCTGCGCTTTTTGCCGTGTTTTTCGGCCGCGCAAAAAAGCGCAACAAAATACGCAGGGGCTTTCACACACTGCGCTTTCTTTACCCCAGAAAGCGCAGTGATGTCACAGAGGGGAGGAAGAATCCGGCTTCCTCCTCCCCTCTGTGACAGCCCCATTAGATTTCACAGTGTATTAATATACACTGTGAAAACTAAATTAAACAGAGGAAAATGTATGTAAAATAAAAAAGAATGAATACTTCACCTGTCCGACGCCTCTCTCCCGCTGTCCGGTGCCTTCTCCCGCTGTCCGGTCTCCGGCTCTAAGTGAGAGGTGTACTGACAGGACCTGTGGTGACGTCAGAGGGGGGCGTTCCCAGGGCGTTCCCAGCGCTGATTGGCTGTTCGCGGTCATGTGATATATATCGCATGACCGCGAGTGCCCGGGAACGCCCCTCTGACATCAGTCCTGTCAGTACACTTCTCACTTAGAACCAGAGACCAGACAGCGGGAGAAGGCACCGGACAGCGGGAGAAGGCGTCGGACAGGTGAAGTATTCATTCTTTTTTATTTTTCATTCACTTGCTTTTGTTTAATTTAGATTTCACAGTGTATATTAATACACTGTGAAATCTAATGGGCGGCCACAGCTGTCAGAGAGGGGAGAAGGAAGCAGGATTCTTCCTCCCCTCTGTGACATGACAGGGAGAATACGCAGGAGCAGCTGCGTAAAGAATTGACATATCAATTCTTTACGGAGCTGCGCTTTCTCCCGGAAAACGCAGTGCGTATTTTTGCGCAATGTATGCACTGCAAAGTGAATTTCACATTCACTTTGCTAGCAGACAAAAGGCACATTGCGTATTTTGAAAAGCGCGCGTAAAAAAGCGCAGCAAAATACGCAATGTGTGAATGCAGCCTTAGAATGAATTCACTTCTGCTTATCTAAAAACTCAGGTATTTAATAAACAGAGACTTTATGGAAAGGTGTAATTGATGAGACCAGGGCTGTGGGGGGTACTCGGTCACTGGGTCTGCTGAGTAGGGAGTCACAGGTGGAAGGTATCCCGGTGCCGTGCACTGGGGATCATTTGAAGGGGAATGAAGGAATTATTTACAGGAGAACGTGACGCCACCTGTAGTGTCCGGTAATTTGGTACCAGCGCTGCCAGCCGGCCACTGAGGTGATGGTAGGGGCAGCAAAGTGTGGTACAGCTCCCCACAGGTGGAGCTTTACCTCAGGGCAGCAATTAAGGAAGATGGTGAGGGAGGGCAGTGAAGGAGGATGATGGTGAATTATAGCTGATAAACAGTCACACATACACACAGGGATAGTTGTTCCGGTACCTTTTTACTGGTGGTCACATAACAGGTACAGTCCAGAGTAATAGCCAGGTCCCTGGTGCAATTTAGGATTAACTCCTTGGAAGGATATGAGGCCTCCTTTATCTCTGTGCTCTGCCTTGAGGGATGAGTCCTGCCTGAGTTTGAACTCTCCACTTCTTTATTATCTTAAACTAACAGTGAGGTCCTTCTGCGGGGTCCCGATTCATCCTGCGGCCCCTGGTCCTATGTTTTGTTAGTCTTAAAGTCTTTTTGTTACTATCCTCAGGGCTAAACTCCTCCTGAGACTGCTGGGCTTTTCACTGTGGCTCTGCAAGCCCACAGCATCGGACTCCAGTGTCCGGTTGTGCTAAAGGGGAATATATTTTAATCCCTTTTCTTGTTCCCTACCTCCTCTCCTTGCCTCCGGTCCCTTCCCTGGGGTATGAACAGCTGACAATTGTCCCTTCTGGTCCTGGCCTATGTCTTTTCCAGAGACCAGCAGCTCAGCCTCCTCCTTTCTCCTCTCCTCACACGAACTAACTGCCCACTGTCTCCTGGGACTAACTGTCTCCTCCTCTCAGCCTGGATCTTCTTAAAGGGGAACTGACTTAATGCAGCCAGTAGAGCTCCCCCTTCAGGTCTGGAGTGGTAGGTGGTGTGTGCTGAGCAGACCAAGGTGTCAGTCCTTCCTTGCGCCAGTGTAACCTGTGGCAATCCCCCGCAGGGGTGCCACATTCCCCCTAGTTAAACACAGTCCTCCGGGACTGAAACATTTTTCATAAACATGTCATAACTATTTACATTTGATTATTGAACAGAGTCTTAAAAATGAAAAATTTACAAAAACCAGGGAAAGATGTCAACCAGCAGCTCAGGGGTCACCAGGTGGTCAGTCTGAGTAGCAACCGACACCCGGAGTTCTTGTTCCCTTTGCACTGCAGCCCTTTGCCTACGGTTTAGCTGGAGCACCATCTCCGCTCCCCAGCGCCGGACGGTCGACTCAGTCACTTCCCGGATTTGTGATTGTAAATCATCCACGGCAGTCCTCCAAAAGGCACCGTCCTCACCGTCCATCTCTCGCAGCAACACACCCGGTTCTGCGCGGTCCATTAGGATGTCTTATTCAATTTCTTGCACCAATTGTTTGAAATTGGGGACAGCCATAACCTCACACCTAATCTCTGGTAACTGGTATCACGCTTCTGCTCCCGACCGCACCCTGCTTAGTTCTTATAGTCCATAACCGGTGTGGGCTGGCGCTCGACCCGCCCCCTTGGTTGATTGAGAGCAATGGGGGCAGGGAGACTTTTTGGCGCCTCTTGAATGGCCTATGTTTGTTGAGGGGCCGAGGCACGCCCCTAGGCCGGCACATAGTTGTTTTCACACTTTTAATCCCGCCCACCACGAAGTTTCTATGGGCAAGTCTTGCGGGCTTTTCCGGAGCCCGCCACTACCTTTGTCACTCCTCGGCAGAGCGGAGGGGGCGGTGCTTATCTTCCCGCTCTTTCTCCTGCTGTGACGCAGCTGTAATTTCTGAGGCAGTGTAATGGCGGCTCGGCTCAGTTTTTGTAATCCACACAGATAGTCAATAATAAAGTCCCTTAGGCAGCCTCGGACTGCTCTGGCGGGTAACCGGGCAAAACTCATGGGAGGCCCTCAGGTCTAGAGGCCCCGCCCATCTAGCCCCGCCTCTCACTACCCCATGCTGTGGCTCGCTTGTGCACTCACAGCCGCTGTGCCGGGCGGCCACCGCCGTTAAAGCAGCGCCAGCCAGAGAGAGGAGAAAAAACTGTAGGATTTCACAGGCTGGCTGCTGCTGCCTGCAGCACAGCCTATGTGAGCAAGCGCCGCCACCGAGCGCTCTCTCTGACCCGAATTGATAGGCGGGAGGGGCGGGACTTATCCAGAGGAGCCGCCCACTGGTGGGCTGCGTGGGCCACCCGCTCCTCCAGCCAGAGGTCTGCTACTGCCGCCGAGCGGCCGCGACATTAAAGGGGCGGAGCCACGGACGTGAAGGGGCGGGGCCAATTTCCCAAAGCAGGGCCCCACTTTGACCAATCAGGATCCATAGGTCACTTCATCACATTCCAGATCCCTCCCTGAGCCGATCATGTGACCTCTGATGCCTCCCCTCTATGTGACATCATGACAGGACCTGCTATATGTGAGTTACTCCATGTCTTTCTTTCCTTCTTTCTTTCTTTCTTTCTTTCTTTTCTTTCTTTCCTTTCTTTCTTTCTTTCTTTCTTTCTTTCTTTCTTTCTTTCTTTCTTTCTTTCTTTCTTTCTTTCTTTCTTTCTTTCTTTTTCTCTTGTGTTCTGTCTCTAAAGAACACTAAACTTTATATACAGGTCCACACTACGTGCTGTATTAGTGTTCCTATATACTGTATGTAGTGTGGACCAGTATATACAGTATAGTGCTGTGTATACAGGATTTACACCAGCACTCTCCGATGTGCATAGAGTCCGCAGTCTGTACTGTCCACACAGCGGCCAGTCTGCAGTGTGCACGCAGCGGCCAGTCTGCACTGTGCACGCAGCGGCCGGTCTGCACTGTGCACGCAGCGGCCGGTCTGCACTGTGCACGCAGCGGCCGGTCTGCACTGTGCACGCAGCGGCCGGTCTGCAGTGTGCACGCAGCGGCCAGTCTGTAGTGTGCACGCAGCGGCCAGTCTGCAGTGTGCACGCAGCGGCTAGTCTGCACGGTGCACGCAGCGGCCAGTCTGCACGGTGCACACAGCGGCCAGTTTGCACTGTGCACAGCGGCCAGTCTGCAGTGTGCACGCAGCGGTCAGTGTGCACTGTGCACGCAGCGGCCAGTCTGCAGTGTGCACGCAGCGGCCAGTCTGCAGTGTGCACGCAGCGGCCAGTCTGCAGTGTGCACGCAGCGGCCATTCTGCAGTGTGCACGCAGCGGCCATTCTGCAGTGTGCACGCAGCGGCCATTCTGCAGTGTGCACGCAGCGGCCACTCTGCAGTGTGCACGCAGCGGCCACTCTGCAGTGTGCACGCAGCGGCCACTCTGCAGTGTGCACGCAGCGGCCAGTCTGCACTGTGCACAGCGGCCAGTCTGCAGTGTGCACGCAGCGGTCAGTCTGCACTGTGCACGCAGCGGCCAGTTTGCAGTGTGCACGCAACGGCCAGTTTGCACGGTGCACGCAGCGGCCAGTCTGCACTGTGCACAGAGGCCCGTCTGCACTGTGCACAGCGGCCCGTCTGCACTGTGCACGCAGTGGTCAGTCTGCACTGTGCACGCAGTGGTCAGTCTGCACTGTGCACGCAGCGGCCAGTCTGCATTGTGCACGCAGCGGCCATTCTGCATTGTGCACGCAGCGGCCACTCTGCAGTGTGCACGCAGCGGCCAGTCTGCAGTGTGCACGCAGCGGCCAGTCTGCAGTGTGCACGCAGCGGCCAGTCTGCAGTGTGCACGCAGCGGCCAGTCTGCACTGTGCACAGCGGCCAGTCTGCACTGTGCAAGCAGCGGTCAGTCTGCAGTGTGCACGCAGCGGCCAGTCTGCAGTGTGCACGCAGCGGCCAGTCTGCAGTGTGCACGCAGCGGCCAGTCTGCAGTGTGCACGCAGCGGCCATTCTGCAGTGTGCACGCAGCGGCCAGTCTGCAGTGTGCACGCAGCGGCCAGTCTGCAGTGTGCACGCAGCAGTCAGTCTGCAGTGTGCACACCGGCCAGTCTGCAGTGTGCACACAGTGGGCAGTGTGCACGCAGCGGCCAGTCTGCAGTGTGCACGCAGCGACCAGTCTGCACTGCGCACACAGCGGCCAGTGTGCCGTGCGTACACAGCGGGCAGCCTGCAATGTGCACACAACGGGCAGTCTGCCTGCAGTCTGCAATATGCATATAGTGGGCAGTTTGTAATGTTTACGGCCCACAGTCTGTAATGTGTATACTACCCAGGAGCTGCAGAGGAAGAAGCTGCCAGGTTCCAGGTCCCAGTGAGCGGGAGACTGGGAGCCGCAGAGGAAGAAGCTGCCTGGTGCCGGCGAGTGGGAGACCGAGAGTCACAGAGGAAGAAGCTGCCTGGTGCCAGAGACCGGGAGCCGCAGAGGAAGAAGCTTCCTGGTGCCGAAGATTGGGAGCTGCAGAGGAAGAAGCTGCCTGGTGCCGGGTTCCTGGTGCCGGTGACCGAGAGACCGAGCGCTGCAGAGCAAGAAGCTGCCGGGATCAGGAACGTGGAGTCAAGTACGGCGCTGTTACAGCCAAAGATAGTAGCCTGGGGGGGACAGAGTGGGATAGATGGATGGTGTGGCCTGGAAGAGGGGGCAGAATGGGATGGATGTGTGGGGGGCATTATGGAAAAGGGGAGAGAACGTAATGGATGGATAGGGGGGCGGCATAGAAAAGGGGGGAGAACGGGATGGATGAATGGATAGGGGCGGCATAGAAAGGGGGGAGTAGCTGGATTGATGGATGGGGGCAGGCATGGAAAAAGGGAGAAAATGGATGGATGGGGAGAAGGTACATGGATGGATGGGGGATGGGGGAGAAGCTACATGGAACGTGGGGGAAGAAGCTACATGGAATGTGGGGGAGAAGCTACATGGAACATGGGACAGGGGAGAAGCTACATGGATGACGGATGGGGGAAAGGCCGCGTGGAACAAGGGAGGGGAGAGGCTGCGTGGTGCATAGGAGGGGAGAGGCTGTGTGGAACATGGGAGGTGAGAGGCTGCATATAACCTGGAAGGGGGATGGTGGGGAAGGATGCGCTGCATGAGACATATTGGGGGAGGATAAGCAACATGGGATTCAGGGGAATGGGGGTGAGGATGAGCTGTATGCAACATATGGATGTAAGATGAGCTGCATGGGACATATCTGGGGTGAACAGTATGGGACATGTGGGAAAAGGATGAGCAGTATGGGACATGTGGAAGGAGTATGAACAGTATGGGACATTTAATCTGCATACACATTTATATAAGGAACGTACTGTTCTGGTGATGTAGTGACGGTGGTTCTGATTATGTATTATTGTATTGCTGATGGTTCTGGTTATGTACTGACAGGGGTTATAGTAATGTATTATTGTATTGATAGGTTTTCTGATGATGTATTGATTGTTTTTGGTGATGTATTACTGTATTGACAATGGTTCTGGTTATGTACTGACAGTGGTTCTGGTGAGGTATTATTGTATTGACAGTGGTTCTAATGATATGTAATTGTATTGACGGTGGTTCTGATGATGTAGTCATGTGGATGCTGTAATCTTTACAGGGAACCTGACCCCTAAAAATCACCCCCCATCCTGTTAATTAATTATAATTAATTATTAACACCTGTCCCTGCACCATCATTATGCTATTCTACCTATCCCTTTGTGTAAAAATTGTGTAGTTTGAAACTTTCAAAAAGTGATTTTGATACCTCTACAACTACGGCTTCTTGTCTCCTGAGAAGTCGCACAGGGCGTTCCCTGTGACTTCTTTTCGCAGCCTTTAGTGCTTGTATTCACGCCCCGATGGGCGTGATAAACCATTTGAATTCTCCTCGCCCTCCACCATGGGCGGATCAGCCGATATGACGCTAATCGCATAATTTCAGGCGCTGCTGACGTCGATACACCCTTTCGGTGTATCGACAGACCTCAAGCTGCGCATTGCGCATGCGTGAGGTATACTTTACGGCAGCTAATGTGATGAGCTGCGGTAAAGTACACCTCACACATGCGCAATACTTACATCATTACCAGCCGCTGCATTTTAAAGGCCTTTCCCACGAACAAGGTTAATTTAAAGTTCATCTTAATAATAAGTAGACCCTGTAATGATAATAATTTCCACAATTGGATGTGTTTAAAAGAAAATGTTCCTGGGCTGAGATAAACTTATATATGTGTCCCTGCTGTGTACTGTGTAATGGATGTGTCTGACCGTACAGGGATTCTCTCGACACAGGAACATTATTTTTAAACACCTCAAATTATGGAAATTATTATTCCAAAATCTATTGGTTAAAATGAACTTTAAAATTAATTTTGTTTATGGGAAAACCCCTTTAATAATTGGGATATAAGGCCCACATTCTTCTGATGATACGGTTTCCACAGGTCGGATTCCACCAATAAATAAGTGATCACCTATTGAACCTGTGGATCACTGATAACTTGTTTTCACCAAAGAGTCTCTTTAATATAAAGTACAATAACTGTACATCGCAGTTCTGCTGAGCGCAGAGTGATGTGCAGAAGCCGCCAATATAATGGGTATAATAACAGCTACCAGGTATTTACATATAGCTGAAGGGTGGGTGGGCCCCTGAAATCAATTTCCCTGGTGGGCCCCAGACACCCCAGTCCGACCCTGCCCTTAGGCACACTTCACCTGGTATCTACCAGGCTTTTTCATCCTGTTCGTGAAGCCAATTTGATTCAACCAGAGCTAGGGTGGATGAGGGACTCGGACACCGGGGCTACTGTGTGGGGAGTCACGGATGGTCGGGACCCCGGTGCCGTGCCCTGGCGATCAATTATACCAGATGTTGATGGTAAACGGTGGGGGTTAAAGGGGTTATTTACAGGGGAACGTGACGCCACCTGTAGAGTCCGGTAAGATGGTACCGACGCTGCCAGCCGGCCACTGAGGTTATGGAGGAAGCAGCAGAGTGTGGTACAACTCCCCACAGGTGGAGCTTTACCTCAGGGCAGCGATGTTGTGATGAGACGGTGAGGGAGGACAGTGATGGTAATGGTGATGCAGTTCTTACCCCTCTGCTGATGATGTTGATGATGTTAAGCCCTCCGGGCTGCGGCAGGAAGAATAAAAGAAACAGTTCCAGTTTAACTCTGCTTTACTTGGTACCGACTGATGGCATAACAAGACACTGTACAGTTTGGTTTAAGGTGTTGTTGCCAACTCAGGGTTTCTCTTATGGAGTCTCTAGATGTCCTCTCTTAGTCTTTCAGGGTTTACTACTTTCTTTCTAGATCTTTCAGTCTTTCACCACCTTTGAAGAGCTCCCCGCCAGTCCTACGGTCTGTGTCTAGAAGATAAGGTCTGTCCACTACTTGGTCTGGACAGGATAACCCGAGTGCCAAAGGCTTCCTTCCAGCACCGCAGTAAATGTCTGTCCCTTTTAATTTCTTCTAGTGTCCTGAACCGGTTTTCAGTCCTGAGGGGAGAGGTACCTTGTGGCGCTGTCAGCAACCCGTTTCTGTAGGGCCTACAGCTCGTCGGCTTTGCAGTCAGGGCTGAACTCCTGGCTGCCTTGGTTGTCCGTGTCACTGGTGTCCCCTCAACATGACCAGCTGGCTCCTACCAGCCCTGGCCCGTTGCCATCTGTCCTGGGTCCCCACATAAAGATGGGGTACCCTCCTCTCAGCTGAGCTGCCAGGCCTGACCACTCTGTCTGCCTTCCCAGCACCGACTGAGGTAAAACTGTCAACTGTCACTCTACTCTATCCTAAGCTCCGCCCCTACCTGTGGAACCTACCATATTACCAGTTCCCCCTACTCTAAGTGGTGCGGTCCTAAGTGAGTGCTAAAAATAGACTCCATAAGATTGAAATCCTAAACTAGCAACTTACAATAATATTACACATAAATAATAAATGCAATACCATTCTGTGGCGCCTAGTCACGGGGGCGCCACACAATGGGGTCACAAGCTTGCAGACAAGCCTTTTTTGAACACATTGCAGGAGTAAACACATTCTGCTCTTTTTTGTACAAATTTACAGAACAAAAAAAAAAATCTCATTGAATGAACCTTGATGGAGGTCTTATGGCCGCTTTACACGTCGTGATATCGCAACGCAACTACGATAAAAAGTCACGTGGTACGGGCATTGCATTCGATATCGTTCGTGCGTTGTGTCGTGTAAATGGGCAACGCGACTCAAAAACGATGCAACTACGATATCGTTTTTGGATTGTGCATGCTCTTCAACTGTGCAATATTGGCTTGACAATCTGGCAGGATCGTGCTGTGTGACAGCGCAACTACGATTTGGAGCACAACTTCCTCTATTCACTCCAATGTTAATTGGTCGTTCCCTGAGTTGCTCAGACACAGTGTGAAAAAGGGGCGTACAACATCATAGTTGCTTTGCCTGCCGATATCTCCCTATGTAACATCTCCGATGCGATCTTGGACAAGTGCCAAAAACGTGCGCGCTGCCGTGAATTCGTATGCAATATCGGAACGATATTGCGACGTGTATAGCGGCCTTTATTCATGTGGTGCATTTTTTCTGTAAAAGGTGTAAGTGATAACTTGTTGATTGGTGGGGTCTGAATCCTGGGAACCTCAGTAATCAGCAGAAAGGAGCACATTTATCCCTGAAAGGCCTTCTTCACATATCCGTGTTTCTAATTCATGTGGTTTCCTTTTTAGTCACAGATACCACATCTATGGATGATGATAATAATAATATTTATTCATTTATATAGTGCTATTAATTCCACAGCGCTTTACATACATTCGCAACACTTTCCCCATTGGGACTTACAATCTAAACATCCTATCAGTATTTCTTTGGCATGTGGGAGGAAACCGAAGTGCCAGTAGGAAATCCACCCAAACACGGGAAGAACATATAAACATGATAAGTACCAATACGAGTCTATGGGTCCATATAAACACGTAGAAAGCATGGATGACATTCTTGTGCCCAGGGCCCACATCACCACCACCGCAAGTGCCTGTGCCCTGGACAAATGAGAGGGCCCACTTGACATTGGTGAGTGGAAGCAAAGAGGGGACCACTCACAGAGAGCCAACCTCTCTCCTGTTCTGCACTGATCTTTGTAATTTATGCAGAGCAGGAGGGGAAGCTTACCGGGAGCTATAGAAGGCTGCAACAACCATGCAGCTGAAGGTCCTTCTTCAATAGGAATTTCAGGAGCTTTAAGTCATTTGACTGATCACATGACTAGAAGGCGCTTGAGTTCTACACTGGATGGTCCTGTATTTGCTTAACTGCCTTCATACAGGTCCCAGTGATTACTCTTCTGCTCTGTCCAAATCAAGAACTGCAAGATGTGGCAATGTATAGCATGTGTGTAAGTAAATGTGCATATAGCAGAGCTGTGTTTCTGTAGGTGCATGTAGTTTGCATGGAGCAGAGCTGTGTGTGTCTATTTGTGCATGTAGCAGAGCTGTGTATGTCTATATGTGCATGTAGTGTGCATGTAGCAGAGCTGTGTGTTTCTATATGTGTATGTAGAGAAGCTGTGTTTCTATATGTTCATATAGTGTGCTTGCAGCAAAGCTGTGTGTGTCTTTATGTTCATGTAGAAGAGCTATGTATGTCTATATGTTCACGTAGCATAGCTGTGTCTGTCTGTATGTGCATGTAGTGTGCATGTAGCAGTGATGTGTGTGTCTATATGTTAATTTAGCAGGGCTATGTCTATATATGCATGTAGCAAAGCCCTGTATGTCTAATATATAATCTTCAGAAAGACAATAACAATAGATTTACTACCTCCCTACTCTACCCTAGTATATTAAATTAGTGCTAATTACACTTCCCTTTTACAGCTCCAGGGAGGTTTTAATCAACAGAAAAAATGTTTTTCCTATTTTCTGCTGCCTAAGCCTGCATAAAGTATGGAAGTGCGGTAGCAGCAGGGGAGGGATAAAGGGGCCCACTGAGAATCTTTCACTTAAGACCAACAAAACCCTGGAGCTGGCTCTGCTTGTGTTCTGTCCCATCCCTGCGCCGTCCGTGTGCTGTACATGTTTAACATTGAAAGCAGACCAGAAGCTTTGTCATTTCACTTTCAATATCAACACCAGATATATGGATGACACATGAATGGCACATGTTTTTAAAAATGTAAGCACAGATAGGTTATAAAAATAAACACCGTATGTGTCATGTGGGTCTACCAAGTACTGTGCTTGACTTTTTCCACCATCCCCACTGAGAATGAATGGAGTGGCGGGCGAGCATTAACATGCTGTTCTATCTTGTAGCGGGGATAAAAGAGCCCCATAGCAGAGAAAGAATCCCTAAGGCTTCGTTCACACAGTGTGTATTTTGCGCGCATTTTTGCACGTGCTGTGCTCCCCAAAGCGCACCTGCGTTTGACAGCAAAGCGAATGGACTTTCACTTTTGCTGTTCACACGCAGCGCTATTTTCAGCTGCGCTTTTATGGGAGAAAGCGCGTGCTTAAAAAGAATGAACATGTTCATTCTTTCCGCCTTTTTGCGAGCACTTTCTCCCATAGGCGCCATTACAGCCACTGGAATTACGCATCGCCCTTCAAACAATGCGTAGTTCCAGTGGGTATATGCCGGCGCTGATGTGACAGAGGGGAGGAAGAATCCTGTTCCTCCTCCCCTTTGTGACATCTGTCACAGCCCCATTTGATTTCGCAATACATTATACACTGCAAAATCAAATGTATAATAATGCGACATGTATTAAAAATAATAAAGATTATTATACTTACCCTCCGCCGAGTGTTCGGTAACCGGGAACCGGGAGCAGGAGCAGGCAAAGACCTGCAAAGACCTTGCATGATGTCATAATGACATCGGGCACTGTGATTTGCCCGCTCACGGTCATGTGATTTGTGACGCGCATATCACATGACCGCGAACGGCCAATCACAGTGCCGATGTCATTATGACATCATGCAACGTCTTTGCAGGTCGATGCCTGCTCCCGGTTAACAAACACCCGGCGGAGGGTAAGTATAACAATCTTTATTATTTTTAATACATGTGGCATTATTTTAGATTTGATTTCGCAGTGTATAATGCACTGTGAAATCAAATGGGGCTATGACAGATGTCACAGAGGGGAGAAGGAACAGGATTCTTCCTCCCCTCAATGACATCACTGAAGAAGAAGCCCCGTAAAAATGTGACACCCCTGCGGGGGATTGCCACAGGACTCACCGGTGCAGAGAGGGAGGTACACCTTGGCACACACAGCACACAACACCTTCCACCCCAGGCTTGAAAGGGGAGCCCCACTGGCTGCCCTTAAGCCAGATCCCCTATAAAGTCCCAGGGGAGGAGTCAGTCAGTCTGCAGTCGGCAGTGAAGAGAGCAGTTAGTTCCAGCGAGACAGTACAGCAGAAGGACTGGAAAGAGCTAGTTGCTGGGACCAAGCCAGGCCCAGAACCAAGAAAGACTGACCCCAGCTGTGCAGCTCCCTAGAGAGAGGAACGGAGGTCAGTGGGAGAACTAGGAGAACTTAACTTTGATCCCTTTAGCTCACCCGGACACCGGAGTCCGAAGCTGCTATTACTCTATTGGTAGCAGAGAAAGCCCAGACAGACCAGGAGGATTTAGTCCCCCTGGAGCTCAGGAAAATTTATACCCCAAGCCTGACCAAGTATAGGACCAGGGACCCAAGCAGCAGATAGGGATCCCCGACAGAAAGGTCCTCACTGTCGGTTGTAGAGTAGCATCCTGTGGGAGGAAGAGAAAGAGTGGCAGGTTCAGCTCCAGGCAGAACTTACCCCAATTACCGCACACACTAATAGAGGAGGCCTCACAACTCTCCAAGGTGGATGTCCTAAACTGCACCGATAACCTGGTTACCCTCCTGGACCATGCCTGTTACCGAACATCAGTAAAAAGATACCGAAACAGCGACTACTGTGTGTGTGTATGCCTGCTTCACCGCCGCCTGCAGCGTTCACAGCAGAACCACTACTACTACTCCCCTCATCCACTCTGCTGCCCTGAGGTAAAGCTCCACCTGTGGGGAGCTGTACTACCAAAGCTGCATTTCCATCACCTCAGCAGCCGGCCGCAGTGCTGGTAACCCTATTACCAGGTACCACAGGTGGAGTCACGTTACAATTCCCCCATCATCATCACCCCCACCCGCCATTGAGTGTCCAGGACACGAAACCGGGAACCGACCAGCCGTGATCCCCACTGAAGTAACCACCTATCCCGGTATCCGAGTACCCCCTACCCCGTCGACCGACTCAAAAATATGCGGTGTGTGAATGCACCCGCGTATTTTTACAGGGCTTCTTTGCACGGGTCAAAACGCTGGAAAAAGCGCCCGCGCAAGAAAATGCAAAGAAAGCGCTGTGTGTGAACACAGCCTAATACTACTGATTGTTGCAGCAGTAAGGGTAAGTTCACATTACCCGGCGTGTTGGTCGTCGGCGGCTGGGCGGGACCCGCCAGGAAGCTCCGGCGCCGTGCACCGGCTTCCTGGCGGGTATGAGCGGCGGGAGCCGGGCGGGTGACGGGCGGTAGCCGGCGGATGCACAGCGTCTTCTCGCCGGCGGCTCTGCAGTGGCTGGAAGCAGCACATGATTCTGCTTGCAGCCGCTGCAGACCGGCCGGTTTATGGGACAAGCTCATTCTTTGCTAACCCGCTGGGAAACCTGCGGGTTAGCAACGGATGACGCTGTGTAACCGCCGGTGTGTGCACAGCCTTGGGCTGTTTACATTAGTTTTAATGTTAATCCAAACGCCGGTTTGGATTAACATAAATTTAAATAAAACTAATGTAAACAAAACGGCGGTTTACACAGGTAAACCGCCGAAAACCCGGCCAGTGTGCACTTACCCTTAGACTCCTTCCCGATCAGTAAATTATCACCTGTCCTCTCTTTTAATTTAGCCAAGAAGAGCAGGACAGACTGGAAAAAAAAGAGAACGCAAAAACAACATGCTGAAAATTAAATTTGGCTAAAATATGCTTGTAAAATTTGCTTGATTTTCTTTGTCAAATAGATTGTTTCAGCCTCCTACCTTTTCTCCCTAGCAAGCAAAAGTATGGCTCCAAGAATCACAGAACCTCCTAAAAATGTAACCATACAAGTGGAAGCAGGTAAGAATTCTTACAGCCATCTTTTTTACATTTTTCCATAAATGTAGGTACATGCTTTCAGGTCCCGTTTGTAAAAAAATGCCTGTAGATCTCTTATCGTTTCTAGTTAATGTAGAAGCCTCAAGAAATTGCAATACTAAGTTGGACAAGCCCCAAGGTTATGTAAATTGACAAAGTAGCAGCATTGCTAAGATCTACAAATAATCAAATTTTCATACAACTTCCTCCAATCAGAAACCAGATTGAAAGCAAAATATTCTTAAGGTACCGTTACACGCTTCAATGTCGTTAAGATATCCCCAACGATCTCACGGGAGAGCGGTCGTTAGGACATCGTTTTGACATCGTTGGTGAGATGTCCCACGTATAGATATCGTGGACGACGCATCAATAATGTAGCGAGCAGCTATCGTTCACACAACCAAGGGACGATACTTGTTCACTGTTGTGAATAGACAAAGTCGTTAACGACATCGTTATCGCGGTGTCACACACAACGATGCAGCAGGTTGGCTGATTGAGGATCGTTTGATTTGAGAACATGTTCTCAAATCTGCAATCAACGATCCAACGATTTATCATAGTCGTATCTCGGTGTAACACGCAACGATATCCTAAAGATGTCGTTTGAACGACTCGAAAACCCGTGACATTTGAGCGATATTGTTCACAATCTCGTACCGTGTAACGGGGCCTTAAGTCACATTTTTAAAGTATGGACGTACAGCAGCAGCAAAAATTGGATCAAGTCTTCAAAGGGGACTGTGCGATGCCGCCTGCTTGTCACTGTTATTGCATTGCACTGTGGCCAAGCACCAAGCACACGAGCACAGCGATGCTCACTGGACTGCTTGGGAAGCTTAAGCACCCAAACTCCAGCCTCGAACGGGTTCATTCATCTCTACTCATGATATATTGTACTTCATATTAGTGGTAAGTTTAGAGTTTATAAAAAACTAGCAAGTTCTGCAAAAATTATGAAATTTTCGCAATTTACTAGTTTTGAAATTTTAGTCTCTTAAACCAGAGAGTTTTATCATACAAAATCTAATATATAAAGCTGAATGTGTGTGTGTGTGTGTGTGTGTGTGCGTGTGTGCGTGTGTGTGTGCGTGTGTGTGCGTGTGTGTGTGTGTGTGTGTGTATATCCGGGATTGGCATCTACACCGTCGCAACTACAGACACAAAATTTTGCAGTCACACGCCTGGACATCATAGGCATAGTTGTGAGGCAAAATTTTAACCCTGCGCGTTCCAGTTCACCAAACAATTTTGCCCCTATCTACATAATGGGGAAAAGTGAATGGAAAAGTGTTGGAGGAAAATCGACAGCTGTCAGCTATAGCCACAAAATTTTGCACAGTCACACGTCTGGAACCCGGGAGCGTCATAGGCTATGTTGTGAGGCAAAATTTTAACCCTGCGCATTCCAATTCACCAAACAATTTTGCCCCTATCTACATAATAGGGAAAAAGTGACAGTTACCAGTTGACAGTTGTGAATGAGAGGGGCTTAATGATAGCGACAAAGACTAACAGCACATACCAGCATATAGTCACTAAGGTGGGCACCCAACATGAGATATTCACCATGCACGGGGACATGTATACACACCACACGCACACAAAGAGTAACAGCAAGTGTATAGTCGCTAAGGTGCAGCCCCAACATTGGATACTCACCACACACTCGAACAAACACACACACCACAAAGAGACACACACAACACAGAGACACACACACACACACCCCAAGGGGACACACACACACCCTATAGTGACACATGCACTCACCCTACAGGGATACACACACACGCACCACAAAGAGACACACACAACACAGACACACACACCACACAGCCCCCCCCCACAATGACACACACACAGAGCCACCCTATAGGGACACATGCACTCACCCCACAGGGACACACACACACCACAAAGAGACACACAACAGAGACACACACCACACAGACCCCCCCACAGACACACACACACATACACACCCTATAGGGACACATGCACTCACCCCAGAGGGACACACACACACACCACACAGACAGACACAGATGTGCACAAATCACCTCACACAACTCGCCTCATACGTGTGCTATCTTTAATTTCCAAACATAAACATCTGATTAAAAACAGCCAATGTGCAACACATGTGCCATATAGGGAATTAAGGCAGATGTCAGTCACATGAGCTGTCTATTATGTGTATGTGTTAGGTAACATATACTGCCCGGCCAGGGGAAGGGTTTACTATTGGCTGGAGATTGATTGCTATAGGCAGCCTAATAAATCACAGCTCAGCTTCTATTTTCTTACAGCTCATAAATATGACATATTCAAATTCTATTTTGTTATAGCTAACATCAGTTATTTATTAACCCGGGCGAAGCCGGGTACTACAGCTAGTAGTTAATAAATAACATTTCCCACATGTCTACTTTACATTAAATTGATTTTTGAAGCATAATTTCTTTTTGTTAGAAAGTTAAAAGGGTTAAAAAAAGCACCATACAATTTGTTGTGTAATTTCTCCAGAGTACATCGATCACCAATAGTCCCATATGTAGTGAAAAACTATTGTTTGGAAGCATGACAGGGCTCGGAACGGAAGAAGCTCCATTTGACGTTTGGACACAAAGTTGCCTGGAATCAATAGCAGATACCATGTCGTCCACAAGTGAGCACATTTTGCAAACTAGACCCCTCAAGGAAATTATCCCTTAGATGTTTCATGGAATTTTGTAACGTTGAGATGTGAAAATAAAAAAAATATTTTTTTTCACAAAAATTTTGTTTTAGAGCTAAATTTAGCAATTTCACTAGAGCAAAAAGGGAAATTGCACCATACAATTTTTGTAATTTCATACAGTTGTGGCCAAAAGTATTGACACCCCTGCCATTCTGTCAGATAATACTCAGTTTCTTCCTGAAAATGATTGCAATCACAAATTCTTTGGTAATTATTATCTTCATTTAATTTGTCTTCAATGAAAAAACACAAAAAGAATTGTCCTAAAGCCTAATTGAATATAATTCCACACCAAACATAAAAAGGGGGTGGACAAAAGTATTGGACTGTTAGAAAAATCATGTGATGCTTCTCTAATTTGTGTAATTAACAGCACCTGTAACTTACCTGTGGCACCTAACAGGTGTTGGCAATAACTAAATCACACTTGCAGCCAGTTGACATGGATTAAAGTTGACTCAGCCTCTGTCCTGTGTCCTTGTGTGTACCACATTGAGCATGGAGAAAAGAAAGAAGATCAAAGTACTGTCTGAGGACTTGAGAAACCAAATTGTGAGAGCCCGTAGAAGAGGAATCATCCTCGAAACGGTCACCGTTGCTTGCACACTCCCTCCCTGCACACCCTCCCCGATGGATGTATCCTAAACTGGATCATTAAACAGCATATGAAACAAAAGATCCACGAGTGCCGCTTTCATCTGTTACCTCAAAATTGTGAGGAAGCATGAGCAATATCAAGGCTACAAGTCCATCTCCAAAGACCTGAATGTTCCTGTGTCTACCGTGCGCAGTGTCATCAAGAAGTTTAAAGCCCATGGCACTGTGGCTAACCTCCCTAGATGTGGACGGAAAAGAAAAATTGACAAGAGATTTCAATGCAAGATTGTGCAAGTTCAAGCTGCCCTGCAGTCTGAGGGTACAACGGTGTCAACCAGTACTATCCGCTCGCTCCATCCTGCCCCGCTCGCCACCATCCTGGGCCTCCTCCCTCGCCACCATCCTGCCCCGCCGGCTCCATCCTGCCCTGTCGGCTCCATACTGCCCTGCCCACTCCATCCTGCCCTGCTCGCTCCAACCTGCCCCCCTGCCACCATACTGCCCCCCATCCTGCCCCCCCGCCACCATCCTGCTCCCCCGGCTCCATCCTGCTCCTCCAACTTTTTCCTGTCCTGCTCGCTCCATCCTGCCCTGCTCGCTCTATGCTGCCCCGCTCACTCCATCCTGCCCCCCACCACCATCCTGCCCCACTCGCTCCATACTGCCCCATTCACTCCATCTTGCCCCGCTCGCTACATCCTGCCCCCCGCCACCATTCTGCCCCGCTCGCCACAATCCTGCCCCCCCATCCTGCTCCTCCGGCTTCATCCTGCCCCTCTCGCTCCATCCTGCCCCGCTCGCTCCATCCTGCCCCACTCGCTCCATCCTGCCCCGCTCCCACCATCCTGCCCCCCCAGCCACCATCCTGCTCCTCTGTCTCCATCCTGCCCCGCTCGCTACATCCTGCCCCGCTCCCTCCATCCTGCCCCGCTAGCTCCATCCTGCCCCCTGCTTTTTATGCTCCCCCAACTCCATCCTGCCCCCCCCCATGCCTCCATCCTGCCCTGCTCGCTCCATCCTGCTCCTCCGGCTCCATCCTGCTCCTCCAGCTCCATTCTGATCCTCCGGCTCCATCCTGCCCTGTTCACTCCATCCTGCCCCGCTTGCTTCATCCTGCCCCGCTCCTACCATCTTGCCCCGCTGGCTCTATCCTGCACCGCCGGCTCCATCCTGCCCTGCTCGCTCCATCCTGCCACCCCGCCACCATACTGCCCCTCCCCCCCACCATCCTGCCCCCTCCCCGCCACTATCCTGTTCCTCCATCTCCATCCTGCCCCGCTTGCTATATCCTGCCCCGCTCACTCCATCCTGCCCCCCCACCTCCATCCTGCCCCGCTCGCTCCATCCTGCCCCCCACCTCCATCCTGTCCCCCCGGCTCCATCCTGCCCCCCCTCGCTCCATCCTGCCCTGCTCGCTCCATCCTGCCCCGCTCGCTCCATCCTGCCCCCCCCGACACAATTTGCCCCCCCCTTTCACTATCCTGCTCCCCTGCACCATCTTTCCCCCCCCGGCAGTTAGTGGTCATGTGACCGATCAGCTGATCAGTTTCCCAGGCAACGACAGGTCCTAGAGGCCTGTAGGGCCTAGAAGACGGAGGTAGAGTGAGCCGGCGGACAGGTGAGTATCCTCACTGAAGATTTTTTTTATTTTTACTTTTACTGTGGAGGAGCGGGGGCCAGGAGGAGTGGGGGGCCGTGGGGAGTGGAGTATCACCATATACCATAGTGCTGCTATACATGTACTACATTATACCGCCATATACCATAGTGTTGCTATACATGTACTGTAATGTACGGCCATATACTATAGTACTGCTATATATGTACTGTAATGTACCGCCATATACCATAGTGCTGCTATACATGTATTGTAATGTACCGCCATATACTATAGTGCTACTATACATGTACTGTAATGTATCGCCATATACTGTAGTGCTGCTATACATGTACTGTAATGTACCACCATATACCATAGCGCTGCTATACATGTGCTGTAATGTACCGCCATATACTATAGTGCTGCTATACATGTGCTGTAATGTACTGCCATGTACCATAGCATCAGACACAAAACCAGAGTCTGCATCATCTTTTGTGTCTGATGCAAAAATTGGACAAAACCGGATCCTACGTATCCGGCGCAATCCAGTGTCCCATACCATGGGAGTCTATGGGTGCTGGATAGCACCAGATCCAACATAAAATCGGACCGATTCCCGGACGCCAGGTGCTGGAAGAGTGGCGGCTGCTTTTACCACCACCTGGAGAGCTCCCTGGCTGAAATTTCAGCACCGCAGCTAGCTCCCATCGAGCCGCCATATGATATTTCAACACCTGGACAGCGGCAGCAGCGTGCAGGGAGGATTCCGGCACAAAACAGGATCAGAGGGCATATTTTGCCCTCCAGCTCTGTTTTGTCCGGGGCTGTCAGGTTCTGTCCCGTGCTTCCTGCAAAACACCGGACAGAACTTGACAGCAGAAAATCATGGTGTGAAGCTAGCCTTACAGAGTAAAAATGGAAATCTACCATCGTAGTTCCCATATTTTGCTGTACCTATATATTGAGCCCAGCTTGGGCTTCTTGAGGCCTGCACCCTGTAAATTTATCATTCACTCCTCGCTACAGTAATGCCAAATGTGGATGCTAACTGTTGTTTAGGTATATTATGGGGCTCAGAAGGGTGGGGAGGAATTTGGATTTGGGAGGGCAGATTTCACTGAATTTCTTTGGAGGAACTAGACCCATAGCGCTTTCAAAGGGTCTTTGTGCTACCTTTAATTTGGAGCCCCACTTTATTTCTGTTAACAAATGATGAACCTTAGTGGAGACTTTTCTCGTGTGGGTTAAATAGAAGCTTTTACTAGGTCTATCTCTCTGGCCCAGATGTCACCTCTCTCCTGTCCAAAATCCCGGAGTGCTATCAGCAATATCCTCCTCTTCTCCTCTCGCTTTCTAAAACTCAATGTAGACAATACCAAACTCATCATCTTCCCTCCATCTCACACACCTTCCTTACCAGATCTATCTATCACAATAAATGACATCACATTGTGCCCTGAACCTAAACTCCGCTGCCTAGGAGTAACACTTAACTCTGCCCTGTCCTTCAAAATGCACATCCAAGCCCTTATCACCTCCTGCCGCCTCCAACTCAAAAATATTTCCGTCCCTTCCTCAACCCTCAATCTACTAAACTACTAGTGCATGCCCCGTTTTGACTACTGCAACCTCCTCCTCTGCGGCCTCCCTGTTAACACTCTTATACCTCTCCAATCTGTCCTTCACTCTGCTGCTCGACTAATCCACCTCTCTCCTCGCTATTCCTCCACTGGCTCCCAATGCTTCAAAGAATCCAATTCAAACTACTAACACTGACTTACAAAGCTGTCCACAATCTGTCCCCCATATATCTCTGAACTAATCTCCCGATATCATCCAATTCATAATCTTTGATCCTCCCAAGCCCTCCTCCATTCCTCCACCCTTGTACGTTCCTCATCTAACCACCTGCAACACTTCACCCGAGCATTCCCATTCTCTGGAATTCTGCACCCCAAAATGTCCGACTGTCCCCCACACTCGGAACCTTCAAGCGGAAACTGAAAACCCATCTCTTCAGAACAGCCTACAGCCTGCAATGACCACAATGCCACCTCACCACCACTGGAACCCGGTGCTCCATCACCACCAGAGCAGACCCAACCTACTGTTTCTCTCCCTACTGCCCTGTAGAATGTAAGCCCGCAAGGGCTCTGTCCCCTTTGTGTCAGTCTATCACTGTTAGTTTGTTCATTTTATTTTTAACTTGTTTGTATGTAACCCTTTCTCATGTACAGCACCATAGAATCAATAGTGCTCTATAAATAAATAATAATAATAATTAGTGGCATTTTTGGGAAAAGAACAATTTGGATCAATATCCAGTGCTTTATGCTGAGCACTTACATCAGGGTGTCCATCTAAATCAACACAATATGTCAAAATATGTCAGTCAGATGAAACCCTCAATGGATCCATTCACTAATGAGGCAGCAGAGTTACTCTGGACTCTAGCTAGCTTCTGTTCGGCAATATCTGGCTGTTAAGATTAGGTGGTCAACTTATGCATACCTAAAAAGATGAGCACAGTCCAAAGTGATTCCCTATGCGTCATTATAGTGAATCTACCATCGAGGGGTTCTGTCTGAATCATGCATTTCAGAGATTGATATGGAAACCCCAATATAAGCATTCAGCGTGGAGCACAGGATTAATGTGAGCCACAACATACTGCAATTTATAGGAGGAAGAATGAACAAATCAAGAGCAGGTCAAGAATTTCTTTCCTTTTTTGCACCGTTCACCATGCAGCGTAGTCAATTAAACGGCTTTATTCTTTGGGTTGGTGCCTTTACAGTAACACCAGATTTATATCGCTGTTTTATGTTGGCTTCTGTCACGCATTAAAAAAGCAATTTTTTTTAGAAAAATTGATTTTTTTCTATTACCATATTTAGAGTTATAATTTATGTATATTACTGCTGACAGAGTCACGTGAGGGCTTGTTTTTTGCAGGATGAGTTGACGTTTTTATTGGTAACATTTTTTTATTGCTTTGTATTCCAATATATAAAACTATTTATATAAAACTGAATATATGCTTACCCATTTTTATCACATTGTTTTTATGTATCCGATTGGTATTTAATTTCATGGATGGTTTATTTATATTTACTTTTTTAATTTTTTGTGTACTTTAAAAGTATTACCCTCAACTTTACTTATTTCAACTGACAGCTCCAGGGCTATGTAACCTATTTTTGCCTCTATCTAACTGATGTTTTTAACTTCCATCCCTGGTACTGCCATTCTGACATTTATTCATTATAACAGCTTTTTTTCTTTTGCTCACTTCTTTTCTATGGATTATTACATTCAGGTGTATAACTGCCTTTGTATTGAGAAAAAAGTTCACCGCAGCATTCAGTCATTGCCAATCATGTGTGTATATATACAGGGGTGTCAATACTTTTAGCCAACACTGTAGTTGTTGATCAATAATAAAAATGATCCTCTAAAATACAACTTGCCTAATAATTCTGCACACAGTGTATACATATAGATAGAAGTAAAACACCTATGCATTTGAGAAAAAATATAAAAACATGCGCTTTTTAAAAAAACTCAATTTTTTTTAAATATTTTATCTTTGTAAAGGAAAGTTCTTAGTACACATATTGGCCAATACCTGTTTGCCCATCAACCGCGGTAAGGTGATTCTAGATCTGACGGGTCCTTGTCCTACCATGCCACTCTTTCCTTGGACTTAGCTAAGCCTCCATTTTTATCATTTTTATGGGAAGTCGGAGTACTCACTTCAATTAAAGACCACCTGGGGTCAATGGGCGTGCAGAGTAAAGCTGTGGAGCCAGCAATTCCAACAATTATATAGGAACAAAAAAAAAAAAAGCTAAACAGCACTCAAGGTCTGAACTGGTGCAAGCTACAATTCTGACCAATGTACAGAAAAAAAGTTCACAGAAGCACTAAGTCACTGCCGATCATGTGTGTATATACACCGTGTGCAGAATTATTAGGCAAATGAGTATTTTGATCACATGATACTTTTTATACATGTTGTCCTACTCCAAGCTGTATAGGCTTGAGAGCAAACTACCAATTAAGTAAATCGGGTGATGTGCATCTCTGTAATGAGACCCTATATATGGTGTGCAGAATTATTAGGCAAATGCCATTCCTTAGGCAAAATGGGTCAGAAGAGAGATTTGATGAGCTCTGAAAAGTCCAAAATTGTTTGATGTCTTGCAGAGGGATGCAGCAGTCTTGAAATTGCCAAATCTTTGAAGCGTGATTACCGAACAATCAAGGGTTTCATGGCAAATAGCCAACAGGGTCACAAGAAGCGTGTTAGGCAAAAAAGGCGCAAAATAACTGCCCATGAATTGAGGAAAATTAAGCGTGAAGCTACCAAGATGTAATTTGCCACCAGTTTTGCCATATTTCAGAGCTGCAACGTTTCTGGAGTATCAATATGAACAAGGTGTGCCATACTCAGGGACATGGCCAAGGTAAGGAATGCTCAAAAACGGCCACCTTTGAACAAGAATCATAAGTTAAAACGTCAAGACTGGGCCAAGAAATATCTTAAGACTGATTTTTCAAAGGTTTTATGGACTGATGAAATGAGAGTGACTCTTGATGGGCCAGAGGCTGGATCAGTAAAGGGCAGAGAGCTCCACTCCGACCCAGATGCCAGCAAGGTGGAGGTGGGATACTGGTATGGGCTGGTATCATCAAAGATGAACTTGTGGGACCTTTTCGGGTTGAGGATGGAGTGAAGCTCAACTCCCCGACCTACTGCCTGTTTCTGGAAGACAATGTCTTCAAGCAGTGGTACAGGAAGAATTCAGTATTGTTCAAGAAAAACATGATTTTCATGCAGGACAGTGCTCCATCACATGCATCCAACTACTCCACAGCGTGGCTGGCCAGTAAAGGTCTAAAAGAAGAAAAAATAATGACATGGTCCACTTGTTCACCTGATCTGAATCCCATAGAGAACCTGTGGTCCCTCCTAAAATATGAGATCAACAGGGAAAACAGTACACCTCTCGGAACAGTGTCTGTAAGGCTGTGGTGGCTGCTGCACGCAATGTTGATTATAAACAGATCAAGCAACAGACAGAATCTATGGATGGAAGACTGTTGAAAAGAACAAAGAACAGCACCTCTCACATGGATGGTAAAGTTAATATCCTCATTTTATTCCACCTTCTTATGCAATGTTTCAAACCATATGTGGTTAAGCACAAAAAGCCTTAATACAAACATCCTTAAATAGTGTATACCCCTCCCCCTTGTTACCCAAAATCAATCAGTACAAAAGGTTACAAAATAGTACAAAAATATCACAAACCACAATCTTAAAACATCCCCTGGGACTATAGACCTTATACCTGGAGTTAACCCGGTCCATCCATGTGCCCCAACCGAGAAGAGAGTCCATTATCAAAAAAGGCAATCTCCAGTTCCTTCTGCAATACATTGCGGTCATAACAAAGTCTTTAGCCAATCAAACTCTTGTGTTGTTGGGTTGTCATGGTGAATACCCGGGGTCTCCGGCGTCTGACACGCCACCTCCTCACATTCTCCCATTAATCACTTATAGCCATAGACCGCGCGCATGCTTCAAAAGTCGTGCTTTCATTGGTTATACCCGTGCGATGAGTGCGCATGCGCCGGCGTCTGCATATCATTAGTTCCCCGTCCTAAGCATCATTATTGCCGCCTGATTGCGATAGGTCCTGATTCAAGTCCATCATTCATATGTTACTCCCATCACAGGCAATGTAAATATCAACGTTATCGCATTGCCACATCAAATAAGCTTTCAAAACAGTGTGAGAATCTATAAATCGTCACCCCACTACTACATTATCATCTTCTGCCACATTTAGTGTAAAAATGTGCATATGCAAAATCATTACACTTCACATGAGCACATAACTTTTTTATCCCATAGGGTTGTGCAAGATGACAGGATCAGCAATTTCAGTTACATATATAATCCTACCAAAACACCCCCAGTGGCTATCGATCACATCAATACCAAATATCCCCACATAGGGTTATACTTATGGGGCCATCCTGTCATCATATATGTCCCGTTCATTAATACATTGTCGCCATGTTGTCACCCAATTTCACAGGGAGACACATTAGCTGTCATCTTAAATACATTCCAATAAACAATATATGCATCATCCTATTACAAAAAGTTATTTTACAGTAAGGCAAACAAGAAAATGAGGAACATCTCGTACCCAACTCCATCACCTATTACATCGTTTTGACACTCATGGACCTTTAACTCGTATTTCATATATAGGCTCCATGGCATCTTATAGTCCACAGATGTCTAAATAGGGGAATAGATTAAAATCAATATTAAGAACAACATATACAGATGATTTACAGCAAGAATCATATCCTCGTTAGTAATAGTAAGCTCTTATTTGAGTAGACACCCTTTTTGATCATATTCAATATTCAATCCCTTAGGGTGCAGCGTCCCCAACTCAAAAATCCATCTCAACTCTTTTTTCTTGAGAGCTGCCACCCTATCACCTCCCCTTCTCATAGGAGGGACGTCATCTATTATCCTGTATCTGAGTTGGTCCACCCGGTGCCCAGCAGCTTTTAAATGTTTCGGGATTGGGAGTTCCACCATCCCAATCCGAATTGTGCTTTTGTGCTTACTAATCCTCACCCATGCCTCCATTTGGTCTCTCCCACATGGAAGAGACCACACGGACAACAAATCAAATATACTACAAAACTGCTGTTGCACGTGAATCACTTCTTGATTGAATATCTTTTTCCGGACTCTGAATGGTGAAAATCCCATCCTTTCAACATGTTATTACAACTTGCACATCCCAGACACGGGAAATTACCCATGCTTGGTTGGCTCAACGTTAGCTGCAAGTCACGTTTTGAACCCCCCACATCAGACTTTACCAAGGCATCTCTAAAGTTACGTCCCCTCCTGTAAGAAAGGAGAAGTGGTTGTCCAAATTCTTTCACATTTGGGTGTCCATCACTGAAAATTGACGAGTGCATCCTAACAATATCGGATACCCTAGTACTCACACCATTAAATGTTGTTACCAATGGTATGTGTTTCTCAGATACAACTGGTGCCCTGGCTTCCAACAACTTTTCTCGCTCTAGATTCAAGACCCGTGTCTTATATTCCATCAACTTATCAGATGGTAGCCTCTCTGAAGGAACCTTTCACACATTTCTTTTAACCTTTGATCAACCCTCCCACAATCTGATACTATTCGTCTCACTCTAAGCAACTGACTCCATGGGAGTGATTCAACCATTCTCCTTGGGTGCCCGCTGGTGAAGTGCAATGTACTATTTCGATCCGTTTCCTTAACAAATAAATCTGTGCTTAAAGCACCGTTATTCTTATATACCATAGTATCCAAAAATTGCACCTTCCCCAACAAGCACACCATAGTGAAACCCAGTTCCGAGTAGATGTAATTTATCTCATCAAAAAAGAGATCCAACTCTTCCTTCGTCCTGTCCCAGATAAAAAAGATGTCGTCGATGTAACGACGCCAGCCTCTAACATGGTGCCAGTAGATGGACTTGTACATGTGTTCGCTCTCCAGGACAGCCATGCAAACATCTACATGGATACTATGGTATATGTGTGTATGCATACAGTGTTGGCCAAAAGTATTGACACCCCTGCAATTCTGTCAGATAATACTCAGATTCTTCCTGAAAATGATTGCAATCACAAATTCTTTGGTGTTATTATCTTCATTTAATCTGTCTTCAATGAAAAAAACACCAAAGAGAATGAAGCAAAAAGCAAAACATTGATCATTTCACACAAAACTCCAAAAATGGGCCAGACAAAAGTATTGGCACCCTCAGCCTAATACTTGGTTGCACAACCTTTAGCCAAAATAACTGCGATCAACCGCTTCTGGTAACCATCAATGAATTTCTTACAATGCTCTGCTGGAATTTTAGACCATTCTTCTTTGGCAAACTGCTCCAGGTCCCTGATATTTGAAGGGTGCCTTCTCCAAACTGCCATTTTTAGATCTCTCCACAGGTGTTCTATGGGATTCAGGTCTGGACTCATTGCTGGCCACCTTAGAAGTCTCCAGTGCTTTCTCTCAAACCATTTTCTAGTGCTTTTTGAAGTGTGTTTTGGGTAATTGTCCTGCTGGAAGACCCATGACCACTGAGGGAATCCAGGTTTCTCACACTGGGCACTACATTATGCTGCAAAATTTGTTCATAGTCTTCAGACTTCAAAATGCCATGCACACGGTCAAGCAGTCCAGTGCCAGAGGCAGCAAAGCAACCCCAAAACATCAGGAAACCTCCGCCATGTTTGACTGTAGGGACCGTGTTCTTTTCTTTGAATGCCTCATTTTTTCTCCTGTAAACTCTATGTTGATGCCTTTGCCCAAAAAGAGAGAACATTCTTCCAAAACATTTTAGGCTTTCTCAGGTAAGTTTTGGCAAACTCCAGCCTGGCTTTTTTATGTCTCGGGGTAAGAAGTGGGGTCTTCCTGGGTCTCCTACCATACAGTCCCTTTTCATTCAGATACCGACAAATAGTACGGGTTGACACTGTTGTACCCTCGGACTGCAGGGCAGCTTGAACTTGTTTGGATGTTAGTCAAGGTCCTGTATTCACCATCCGCACAATCTTGCGTTGAAATCTCTTGTCAATTTTTCTTTTCCGTCCACATCTAGGGAGATTAGTCACAGTGCCATGGGCTTTAAACTTCTCGTGCCTGTGGCGCGGTTGCGGCGTTCCCCGTGCGGTGTGCGGGTCGCTTGCGGCGGGGTACAGTGGGCGCGGTTTTGGCTGCGATCACCGCGGTAGGCAGCACATTTTTTTTTTTTCCGTGGTTGCAGCGCCTGGCCGCGCCTTTCCACGGGTGTCCTGTGGTTTGCGCGGGGGTTGCCGCGGCTGTGCCGCGTTTTAGCCGCGGGTCGGCCGTGTTGCGGGAGGGGCGGGGGTTGCTGTTTTTTGCCGCGAGTTCCGCGATTGTCATGGAAGCACTGGTGTGAAGGGAACCTTGGGAAGGTTTCTGAACTCTCCATAAACCTATGGAATAAAAGCAGTAAAATGACAATGTTAGTAATATAAATCCCATTGAGGACGGTTTTCTTGTTTTATATTTTTGTATTTTTTAATTGTATTTTTTATGGATTATGGGGGTAATTTTTAATTATGGTGTGTACTGAGTTAAGATCATGGTTCTGTTGAGTTGCGGCTCTCCATTTTTAGTGTTGGTTTTTAACCAATGAATGCATAAGTGCATATATATAAGTATTTGGATGATATGGGACATATTTATATAGAGTGTTCATAATGTCATTATTAATTTTTTTATATAATAATCATGACTTTTTTACTATTGTGAATTTGTATATTCATTTTAATAATTTTAGTGAAGGTGTGCACGAATATGTTTACAATTGAGCAATAGTGATTATTATCCTTCATAATGGAATCTGCAGCCTTTAGCATTTAGTGTTCAAGAGCTATGGGTTTGCTGTATGGGTTAATAAAATTTGCAGTTGTTCATTAATTAGCTGTGTCCAATGAAAAGTTGGGCCACCCTTTATAAACTTTTAATTTGATAATGGCCTCCATGACACCCGATGAAGACGGTCACAAGCCATCGAAACATGTTGTGGAGGAATATATGGAGGCACGAGGAATGAAGCCTTTTTGATTTACCTGGGAATCCCTTGCTTTCATCTGAGCGCCCATTACAGACCGTGGATCATTCAGAAAACTTAAACTTCTTGATGACACTGCGCACGGTAGATACAGGAACAATCAGGTCTTTGGAGATGGACTTGTAGCCTTGAGATTGCTCATGCCTCCTCACAATTTGGTTTCCCGAGTCCTCAGACAGTTCTTTGGTCTTCTTTCTTTTCTCCATACTCAATGTGGTACACACAAGGACACAGGACAGAGGTTGAGTCAAATTTAATCCATTTCAACTGGCTGCAAGTGTGATTTAGTTATTTCCAACACCTGTTAGGTGCCACAGGTAAGTTACAGGTGCTGTTAATTACACAAATTAGAGAAGCATCACATGATTTTTCAAAGGGTGCCAATTCTTTTGTCCACCCCCTTTTTTATGTTTGGTGTGGAACTATATCCAATTTGGCTTTAGGACAATTCTTTTTGTGTTTTTTTCATTGAAGACAAATTAAATGAAGATAATAATACCAAAGAATTTGTGATTGCAAACATTTTCAGGAAGAAACTGTGTATTATCTGACAGAATTGCAGGGGTGTCAATACTTTTGGCCAACACTGTACATATGTATAGGTATGGTATGAGTACTAGGGTATCTGATATTGTTAGGAGGCATTCATCAATTTTTAGTGATGGACACCCACATGTGAAAGAATTTGGACAACCACCACTCGTTTCTTACAGGAGGGGATGTAACTTTAGAAATGCCTTGGTAAAGTCCGATGTGGGGGTTCAAAACGTGACTTGCAGCTAACGTTGAGCCAACCAAGCATGGGTAATTGGGATGTGCAAGTTGTAATAACATGTTGAAAGTGCGAAATTTCCACCATCCAGAGTCCGGAAAGAGATATTCAATCCAGAAGAGATTCACGTGCAACAGCAGTTTTGTGGTATATTTGATTTGCTGTCCGTGTGGTCTCTTCTATGTGGGATAGACTACAATGGAGGCACGGGCGAGGATTAGTAAGCACAAAAGCACAATGTGGACTGGGATGGTGGAACTCCCAATCCCGAAACATTTAAAAGCTGCTGGGCACCCGGTGGACCAACTCAGATACAGGATAATAGATGACATCCCTCCTATGAGAAGGGGAGGTGATAGGGTGGCAGCTCTCAAGAAAAAAGAGTTGAGATGGATTTTTGAGTTGGGGATGCTGCACCCTAAGGGATTGAATATTGAATATGATCAACAAGGGTGTCTACTCAAATAAGAGCTTGCTATTACTAACGAGGATATGATTCTTGCTGTAAATCATCTGTATATGTTGTTCTTAATATTGATTTTAATCTATTCCCCTATTTAGACATCTATGGACTATAAGATGCCATGGAGCCTATATATGAAATACGAGTTAAAGGTCCATGAGTGTCAAAACGACGTAATAAGTGATAGAGTTGGGTACGAGATGTTCCTCATTTTCTTGTTTGCCTTACTGTAAAATAACTTTCTTTAATGGGATGGTGAATATATTGTTTATTGGAATGTATTTAAGATGACAGCTAATGTCAGCTAATCTGTGAAATTGGGAGACAACATGGCGACGATGTATTAATGAACGGGACATATATGATGACAGGATGGCCTCATAAGTATAATCCTATATGGGGATATTTGGTATTGATGTGATCGATAGCCAATGGGGGTGTTTTGGTAGGATTATACATGTAACTGAAATTGCTGATCCTGTCATCATGTACAACCCTATGGGATAAAAAAGTTATGTGCTGATGTGAAGCGTAATGATTTTGCATATGCACCATTTTTACACTAAGTTTGGTAGAAGATGATAATGTAGTAGTGGGGTGACGATTTAAAGACTCTCACCCTGTTTTGAAAGCTTATTTGATGTGGCAATGCGATAACGTTGATATTTACATTGCCTGTGATGGGGTAACATATGAATGATGGACTTGAATCAGGACCTATCGCAATTGGGCGGCAATGATGATGCTGAGGACGGAGAACCAATGATGTGCGGACGCCGGCACATACGCACTGATTGCGCGGGTATAACTAATGAAAGCACAACATTTGGACCATGTGCGCGGTCTACGGCCATAAGCGATTGGTGAGAGAATGTGAGGAAGCGTGTCAGACGCCGGAGACTCTGGGTATTCACCATGACAACCATCTAAATAAAGAGTTTGATTGCCTAAAGACTTTGTTATGGCCACAATGTATTGTAGAAGGAACTGGAGATTGCCTTTTTTGATGATGGACTCTCTTCTCGGTCGGGGCACATAGATGGACCGGGTTAACTCCAGGTATAAGGTCTATAGTCCCAGGGGATGTTTTAAGATTGTGGTTTGTGATATTTTTGTACTATTTTGTAACCTTTTGTACTGATTAGTTTTTGATAACAAGGGGGAGGGGTATACACTATTTAAGGATGTTTGTATTAGGCTTTTTGTGCTTGATAAAGAACCACATATGGTTCAAAATGTCGCATAAGGAGGTGGAATAAAACGAGGATATTAACTTTACCATCCATGTGAGAGGCGCTGTTCTTTGTTCTATTTACTATGTATCCGGGTTGGACTCTTTGGATTTACATGCTCCCCAGTTGGGGGAAATGGACTATATGGACTATATGTGACTATAGATTACCCTGAATCTAGGTGCTGTGAACCATTCAATTTATGGGAAGGCTGTTGAATGTCATCATAAAGAAAGGTGGCTATATTGGTCACTAATTTTTTGGGGTTTTGTTTTTGCATGTCAGAAATGTTTTTTTCTACATTTTGTGCAGTTATATTAGTTTACCTGGTGAAAATAAACTAGTGAGATGGGAATATATTTGGTTTTTATTAAGTTGCCTAATAATTCTGCACAATAATAGTTAACTTCACAAACAGATATCCTCCTAAGATAGCCAAATTTATAAAAAAAAAATACTCCAACTTCCAAAAATATTGAGCTTTGATATTTGAGTCTTTTGGGTTGATTGAGAACATACAGTGTTGGCCAAAAGTATGTTCCACACCAAACATAAAAAAGGGGGTGGACAAAATTATTGGCACTGTTAGAAAAATCATGTGATGCTTCTCTAATTTGTGTAATTAACAGCACCTGTAACTTACCTGTGGCACCTAACAGGTGTTGGCAATAACTAAATCACACTTGCAGCCAGTTGACATGGATTAAAGTTGACTCAACCTCTGTCCTGTGTCCTTGTGTGTACCACATTGAGCATGGAGAAAAGAAAGAAGACCAAAGAACTGTCTGAGGACTTGAGAAACCAAATTGTGAGGAATCATGAGCAATCTCAAGGCTACAAGTCAATCTGCAAAGACCTGAATGTTCCTGTGTCTACCGTGCGCAGTGTCATCAAGAAGTTTAAAGCCCATGGCACTGTAGCCAACCTCCGTAGATGTGGACAGAAAAAAAAAATTGACAAGAGATTTCAACGCAAGATTGTGCGGATGGTGGATAAAGAACCTTGACTAACATACAAACAAGTTCAAGCTGCCCTGCAGTCCGAGGGTACAACAGTGTAAACTCGTACTATCAGTCGGCGTCTGAATGAAAAGGGACTGTATGGTAGTAGACCCAGGAAGACCCCACTTCTTACCCCGAGACATAAAAAAGCCAAGTTACAGTTTGCCAAAACTTACCTGAGAAAGCCTAAAACATTTTGGAAGAATGTTCTCTCTTTTTGGGCAAAGGCATCAGGCAGTTTACAGGAGAAAAAAAGAGGCATTCAAAGAAAAGAACACGGTTCCTACAGTCAAACATGGCGGAGGTTCCCTGATGTTTTGGGGTTGCTTTGCTGCCTCTGGCACTGGACTGCTTGACCGTGTGCATGGCATTATGAAGTCTGAAGACTACCAACAAATTTTGCAGGATAATGTGGGGCCCAGTGTGAGAAAGCTGGGTCTCCCTCAGAGGTCATGGGTCTTCCAGCAGGACAATGACCCAAAACACACTTCAAAAAGCACTAGAAAATGGTTTGAGAGAAAGCACTGGAGACTTCTAAGGTGGTCAGCAATGAGTCCAGACCTGAATCCCATAGAACATCTGTGGAGAGATCTAAAAATGGCAGTTTGGAGAAGGCACCCTTCAAATATCAGGGACCTGGAGCAGTTTGCCAAAGAAGAATGGTCTAAAACTCCAGCAGAGCATTGTAAGAAACTCATTGATGGTTACCGGAAGCGGTTGATCGCAGTTATTTTGGCTAAAGGTTGTGCAACCAAGTATTGGGCTGAGGGTGCCAAAACTTTTGTCTGGCCCATTTTTGGAGTTTTGTGTGAAATGATCAATGTTTTGCTTTTTGCTTCATTCTCTTTTGTGTTTTTTCATTTAAGACAAATTAAATGAAGATAATAATACCAAAGAATTTATGATTGCAATGATTTTCAGGTTGAAACTGAATATTATCTGACAGAATTGCAGGGGTGTCAATACTTTTGGCCAACACTGTAGTTGTTGATCAATAATAAAAATGATCCTCTAAAATACAACTTGCCTAATAATTCTGCACACAGTGTATACATATAGATAAAAGTAAAACTCCTATGCATATGAGAAAAAATATAAAAACAGGCGTTTTATCAAAAAAACTAAATTTCTGGATTGAGTCCTTTGAAAAAAACACATCTTTTTATATTTTTTCTTCAATGCATAGGTGTTTTACTTCTATCTGTATATATATATATATACACACATGATTGGCAGTGACCAAGTGCTGCTGTGAACCTTATTCTGTACAGTACAAACTGATGTTGTCCTTGGTGGGAATTGAACCCAGGACCCCAGAGCTATAAGACTGCAGTGGTAACCGCTAAACCACAATGCTGCCTTAAGCACAATGTGTGGGGATTATAAATCACATTGAAGGAATCAGTTCTTTTGCCAAAAAAATGTACAGTTAATAATTACCATTCCCTTTGTCAAAATGGCATTTCCCTACTCACATATTCTGTTCTCTTTTTTACTATTTTTTGTGTACAGGTTCAAAAATTGATCTATGCTGCTCCGCTTTGCTTGGATCTAAAAGTTCCATAGAAGTAACAATTATTTATTGGCTAATTAATGGAACTTTCATAAAAAATGACAGTTGTATTCAGGAAGGTTATCAAAAGTAAGTACTTGAATATAGCTATTGTTGCACTTTAAAGCTTGCCATGAATGTTAGATGGCTGAACAATGTTTTGGCCAATTATCTGTCCGATAGTCATCTTAGCAGACTCTTCCATACATCCAAGCACTCATTCTGGTGGGCACTCTTGTGTTCTTAATGAGAAAGCCACCAATTAAACACATTGGCCAGCTGGCTTATCTTCGGGAGAACAATGCGATCAACAGTCCGAATTGGACATGTGCCATTAACATCCTGACAGTCAGTTAGCTGGCCCCTCCATGCACATTTGAGTGTCAGTTTAACTCTTCGATGAGGGCCTTTAAGCATGATCAGGCACATTGTTTGCTTTCAGATTTGCAAAATCTCTAAAGAGGCCTTGATAGTAGTGTGTAGTGTAATCAAAATTATACAAGTAACGTCAAGCATTGCTAATCACAGTTGCAGGGGCAAAGGGCTCATATGTGTGATTCTGACCTGTGAATAAGTGATAAACTTTGATTTTGGGGTACATCTTTAAGGACGTCTTCAATGAATTTGTCTTTCTCCCTAAACCTGTGTATAAGTTTATGTAGTGTAGGGATGGTGTGTTAATATACTCATTTATCACTGTCTTCTCCAGACATGCATACCACATAACTGCAGTCCGTTCCGGGTTTAGAAGCAGCAAATACTTGTAGCACTCAGTGTGTGGTCTGGGAGGATTGAGAAGTCTGCAGTAACATAGAGAGACTGCAGAATTATCAGTTTAGACCGGACATGCCCTTTAAGCCATATGAAGGGAACTCATACTCTCTGGATCACTCTGTGCTCTATATGATACGGTAGTCTCTTTTAGAACGTAAGTCTATAGAGCCCAATTGAATATTAAGTCTTTGCATAAACTTGATATATTTGTCAATAAAAGTATAGAAACTTATGAAATGCTGATAACTGTACATCAGTAACGACAGACACATCCAACTAAAAGGTCTAAAAACACTGATACAGCAAAATGAGTGATAAACAAACATTTATGTCGGTCTCAAACCTTTTGGGTACAACTGTACTTTTACAATTGGAGATATCTTATTTACTTAATTTTTAATTTATCTTTAAAGCGGTAAATGGGTTTGATTCATATTTGCACATAAAACTCAGTCGTTCTCCACCGCAACCCCCTCCCTCCCTAGCCTCTTGTAACCCACTCCAAGCATATTGATTAAAAGAAATACACCTTCAAGAATGAAGAGGGTGAGTGCCATCTTTTTCTTTCTTGTGGAATGAAATTAACTGTCTATATGGATAAGACTCGTGCAACACCCTAGAGCAAGGCTGGTTGGAGCTAAATAGTCACCACTAGTGCCCAGGATTCCATCATATATCAGCATAGCCACAGTAGAAATTTACATCCTGCATATATGAAACATACATGAGTGAAAGTACTCAGGGTAAAAAAATCACCAAAATCTCATTGTGGGAATGAAGCCTATTCAATGGGGCCTTAAGTCACATTCAGCTGTAACAAACCACCGCATCCGAAGGTGGGAGGGGTATCAATGGAAGCCAGTACACATAGCGTTGGCTGTGCCACGATAATACGTATATGGGCTAGGGTGCTCCAAACAATGTAGTATTGCTTGGAATACATCTATTTGCTGAACTACAAGAGTGAATTTCCTCAAAATGAACATTGCTTACAACATTAAAAATGTTGCATATTTTATTGTTTTTTATACGTTGCTTTACAGGTTATTTATTAAAGGAGATCAAGTTTATATTAACATTATGCTTCATATAAATGATGTTGTCCCCAAATTATTCAACATTCCTATTACATGTGTAGTAAACAGCCCATGGGGGACAGACAATTCAACACTTTATCTGAGAGCCTTCACTACAGGTCTGTATACCGTTATTAGATGTACATACACACATACCACAGTATAATGTCTAATTATGAAAGACATGCCAAATGTGTAACTAACAATATGGATATTAATAATAGTAAACCTATTCCCTAGTATCTATTATTATCTTAATTACAAAGCCATGCAAAGATCCTATATTTCAATCAAATTTTACAATTTCTAAACAAAGTATTACCCTGCTAACAATACAATAGTTTAAGTTGTCATTTTTTTAATTGTGATTAATTTCCATAGGATAAGTGATAATGTTCTGACTGATGGAATGCAGACCATTAGGACCCCTACCAATCTGCAGAATTCTGATTAGTAAAACCACCTAGCCATATATAAATGATCAAATAAATAGGTGCCAATGCATATCCTTGTGATGATGCATTTAAGCTTAATAATTGTTAGGAAAGAAAATGGGGTTTTAAAAGTTCCATCAGGATTAAAAAATAAGTTAACTAGTTAACCTATGTTGTAGCATATTCAGTGTATGGATGGCACTTTATAAAGCCTACTAATTCAGAGGATTGTCTATTAGGTCCATTCATAACCACAAAGTTGAAGGAGTTGTTTTTCAAGGCCACACACAGTAGTATTGTGACCCGTGTGTCTGTGCTTCCCTCATACTGGGAGATAAGATTGTTGTCTCCAGTGTTCATCTTTGAATTTATTAAAACTATTAAGCTTGCTTCTTGCTTGATGACCATGCAGCAAAAAGTCACAGGATCAAGACTGAGGCATGACATGTGCAATGTCAAATCCTCAACGCGCTCTTCAGTGCTGCGCCTGGGTAAGTGGTTAGAACAGTCGGTACAATTGGTGAAATTACATCAGCGCATCTTGAATGTGATTACAGATGTGGGTATAACATGCCGGCTCAAGGAAGGCTGTTATTTCACATTAACTGTACTCCACTCACCCATGTATACCCTGTGGTCTGTGATGCATTGCATTTTATATTCTGTTCACATTTTCATGATACGCTATACTACTTTTGAGATTTTTGTATATATATATATATATATATATATATATAATGCTTTCTTTATTAATTTTATATCTATATACTATACATTATAATATAACCTTTGTAGCATCATGTGTATATATACCATTCTTTTAGCGATTTTTATGTAAAAGACTCAGGTTGAGTCAAAATGTTAAAACCTTATCTGTAATTGTATTCAAGATGCACTTACATAATTCCACCACTGGTACCAACTGTTCAAATAAATTTCACTTTTCTTCAAGACTTCTAAGTGTGCAGTGAAAATTCCTTACTAATTTGTGGGAAAGAATTGTGCATTTTAAGTCATTTGATGGAAAAAAATCTACATTTTGTTTGTACCACTGAATAGGAAAATTATTAGTCCGCATAGATTTTCTGTTGGGATAGGAGTGGACATGGTTGCATAAGTCACCTCCTTGAACAGCTGCCGGGGATATAGTATTGTCTCTCCTTACTCGATAAGGTAACATGCCCGTTTTTGTTCCCCTGATTAAATATATGATGCCAGGTACAGTACAGACCAAATGTTTGGACACACCTTCTCATTCAAAAAGTTTTCTTTATTTTCATGACTATGAAAATTGTAGATTCACACTGAAGGCATCAAAACTATGAATTAACACATGTGAAATTATATACTTAACAAAGAAGTGTGAAGCAACTGAAAATATGTCTTATATTCTAGGTTCTTCAAAGTAGCCACCTTTTGCTTTGATTACTGCTTTGCACATTCTTGGCATTCTCTTGATGAGCTTCAAGAGGTAGTCACTGGAAATAGTCTTCCAAAAGTCTTGAAGGAGTTCCCAGAGATGCTTAGCACTTGTTGGCCCTTTTGCCTTCACTCTGTGGTCCAGCTCACCCCAAACCATCTCGATTGGGTTCAGTTCTGTTGACTCTGGAGGCCAGGTCATCTGGCGTAGTACCCCATCACTCTCCTTCTTGATCAAATAGCCCTTACACAGCCTGAAGGTGTGTTTAGAGTCATTGTCCTGTTGAAAAATAAATGATGGTCCAACTAAAACCGGATGGAATAGCATGCCGCTGCAAGATGCTGTGGTAGCCATGCTGGTTTAGTATGCCTTCAATTATTAATAAAACCCCAACAGTGTCATCAGCAAAGCACCCCCACACCATCACATCTCCTCTTCTATGCTTCATGGTGGGAACCAGTCATGTAGAGTCCATCCATTCACCTTTTCTGCATCGCACAAAGACACGGTGGTTGGAACCAAAGATCTCAAATTTGGACTCATCAGACCAAAGCACAGATTTCCACTGGTCTAATGTCCATTCCTTGTGTTCATTTACCCCAAACAAGTCTCTTCTGCTTGTTGCCTGTCATTAGCAGTGGTTTCCTAGCAGCTATTTTACCATGAAGGCCTGCTGCACAAAGTTTCCTCTTAACAGTTGTTGTAGAGATATGTCTGCTGCTAGAACTCTGTGTGGCATTGACCTGGTCTCTAATCTGAGCTGCTGTTAACCTGCGATTTCTTAGGCTGGTGACTTGGATGAACTTATCCCCCTCAGCAGAGGTGACTCTTGGTCTTCGTTTCCTGGGGCAGTCCTCATGTGAGCCAGTTTCTTTGTAGCACTTGATGGTTTTTGCAACTGCACTTGGGGAATCTTTCAAAGTTTTCTCAATTTTTCGGACTGATTGACCTTCATTTCTTAAAGTAATGATGGCCACTTGTTTTTCTTTACTTAGCTGCTTTTTTCTTGCCATAATACAAATTCTAACAGTCTATTCAGTAGGACTATCAGCTGTGTATCCACCAGAGTTCTGCACAACACAACTGATGGTCCCAACCCCATTTATAACGCAAGAAATCCCACTTATTAAGCCTGACAGGGCACACCTGTGAAGTGAAAACCATTTCCGGTGACTACCTCTTGAAGCTCATCAAGAGAATGCCAAGAGTATGCAAAGCAGTAATCAAAGCAAAAGGTGGCTACTTTGAAGAACCTAGAATATAAGACATATTTTCAGTTGTTTCACACTTTTTTGCTAAAGGGAACCTGAGCCCGAAAAATTAGCCCCCAGCCTGTCCCTGCACCATGCTAATACATTTTTCGCCATCCCTTTATGTCTCTAAAGCGATATTGCAAAGTTTATAAAAGTGGTTTTTATACCTTCTGATTTGCGGCTTCTCAGCATTTGAGAAGCCGCAAAAGGCGTTCCTTGCTGCTTCTCCCCGCCGCCTGCTTGGTAATTATTAACATCCCGATGGGCGTGCTAGAGAGCATGTATTAGCATGGTGCAGGGACAGGTATAAAGAGGCTGGGGGCTCATTTTTCGGGGTCAGGTTCCCTTTAAGTATAAAATTCCCCATGTGTTAAGTCATAGTTTTGATGCCTTCAGTGTGAATCTACAATTTTCATAGTCATGAAAATAAAGAAAACTCTTTGAATGAAGTGTTTCCAAACTTTTGGTCTGTACTGTATATATAATATTTTCAGTATAATCAACAGACAAGATTTTATATTCTCACCTCAGTTGCTGAAACTTGAGTGGTTACCGCAGCATAAAAAAGAAGCACAGTGGGCATGAGATTTCTATAAATTCCATCCACTGTGCTGTATTTTTGACACAGGGAAAACCCGCAGTGTCAAAAGCTCACTTATTGTAGGAATGTAGCATGATAAAGCCTTTAAAGGTCTCCCATACAACTGGTTTAAGAGCTGAATCAGCCTCTCATACATTGCACTGGAGTTGTGCTTTAAACATATGATATTCTACCTCTATCTGATCTAAACAGACTGCAGTTATAGTATTAGTTGCATAATTTTACATACCGTATATATCTATATATAGATATAACCAGAAAAAATTCACTGCAGCACTCAGTTACCACCAAAAATGTACACATGCTAATAAGCGGTTTATATATGAGGAAAAAAGCATAAGACTCATCAGATCTGGGGTCACCGTGGAGTGGTTGATGAGCAAGCAGATATTGGCCAATATATGTACCAAGAACCCCAGCAAATAAAAAGATAAGAATATTGAGTTTTTTGAAAAAAACTTACCGTATATACTCGTGTATAAGCCGACTTTTTTCAGCCCAAAAATTGGGCTGAAAAGTCCCCCCTCGGCTTATACGCGAGTATATACATGTGTGTGACGGGGACGGGGGCTCTGACTGGGGGCAGGAGGAGGCAGGAGGGGGCTACAGTGACACCGCGCGGTCACGTGGGCCCGGCTCATTAATATGCACGCATCCCCCTGTCCATCCCCGGCAAGGGGATGCAGTGCATATTGCCCCACACAGCCCCTGGCGGCCCCCGGCAGTGGTATACAGCCCCCCCCGCCTAGTACCGGGCCCCCATGCTGCGGATACAGTAGTTCATACATTACCATCTCTCCCTGCAGCGCGCGGCTCCTCCAGTCCCAGCCGGCATCTTCCTGTAGTGTCATGTGACTGGCGCGTCACATGACACTACAGCAACAAGCCGGGCGGGAGATGGAGGAGCCGCGCGCTGCAGGGAGAGATGGTAATGTATGAACTACTGTATCCGCAGCATGGGGGCCCGGTACTAGGCGGGGGGGGCTGTATACCACTGCCGGGGGCGCTGTATAAACCCCCGGGGGCCTGCTGTATAAACCCCCGGGGGCCTGCTGTATAAACCCCCGGGGGCCTGCTGTATAAACCCCCGGGGGCCTGCTGTATAAACCCCCGGGGGCCTGCTGTATAAACCCCCGGGGGCCTGCTGTATAAACCCCCGGGGGCCTGCTGTATAAACCCCCGGGGGCCTGCTGATACCCCCGGGGGCCTGCTGATACCCCCGGGGGCCTGCTGATACCCCCGGGGGCCTGCTGATACCCCTGGGGCCTGCTGAATACCCCTGGGGGCCTGCTGTATACCCCTGGGGGCCTGCTGATACCCCTGGGGCCTGCTGAATACCCCTGGGGGCCTGCTGTATACCCCTGGGGGCCTGCTGATACCCCTGGGGGCCTGCTGTATACCCATGGGGGCCTGCTGTATACCCCTGGGGGCCTGTTGATACCCCTGGGGGCCTGTTGATACCCCTGGGGCCTGCTGATACCCCTGGGGGCCTGCTGTATACCCCTGGGGGCCTGCTGATACCCCTGGGGGCCTGCTGTATACCCATGGGGGCCTGCTGTATACCCCTGGGGGCCTGTTGATACCCCTGGGGGCCTGTTGATACCCCTGGGGGCCTGCTTATACCCCTGGGGGCCTGCTGTATACCCCTGGGGGCCTGCTGTATACCCATGGGGGTCTGCTGTATACCCCTGGGGCCTGCTGAATACCCCTGGGGGCCTGCTGATACCCCTGGGGGCCTGCTGATACCCATGGGGCCTGCTGATACCCCTGGGGCCTGCTGATACCCCTGGGGCCTGCTGAATACCCCTGGGGGCCTGCTTATACCCCTGGGGGCCTGCTTATATGCCTGGGGGCCTGCTGTATACCACTGGGGGGGCCTGTATACCTTACTGCTGGGGGTTGTATACCTGTGCTGGAGTCCACCCTCGGCTTATACGCGAGTCAATAAGTTTTCCCAGTTTTTGGGGGCAAAAGTAGGGGGGTCGGCTTATACACGGGTCGGCTTATACACGAGTATATACGGTAAGTTTTTTAATTTTTTCCTCATATATAAACCACTTATTAGCAAGTGTACATTTTTGGTGGTAACTGAGTGCTGCAGTGAATTGTTTCTGGTTGTTTGTTCCAGCATAGCAGCTTGCACCAGTTCGCACTATATCTTGAGTGTTGTGCAGTTTTTTTTCTATTTATGTTTAACTAGATGGCGGCCCGATACTAAAGAATCAGCTATTCTAGCCTATGGTTAGCAGGGTATACGGGGGCTCAGTGGTTAGCAGACTATACAGCGGCTCAGTGGTTAGCAGAGTATACGGAGGCTCAGTGGCTCGTAGTCTGCCTCAGGGCAGAGTGCAGTGGTCAGGGGCAGAGTGCAATGGTCAGGGGCAGAGTGCAGTGGTCAGAGGCAGAGTGCAGTGGTCAGAGGCAGAGTGCAGTGGTCAGGGGCAGAGTGCAGTGGTCAGGGGCAGAGTGCAGTGGTGAGGGGCAGAGTGTATTGGTCAGGGGCAGAGTGCAGTGGTCAGGGGCAGATTTCAGTGGTCAGGGGCAGAGTGTAGTGGTCAGGGGCAGAGTGCAGAGGTCGGAGGCAGAGTGCAGTCGTCGGGGTAGAGTGCAGTGGTCAGGGGCCCGATGCAATAGCATCGTGAGCGCGGTGAAATAAATTGTGTGTATACAGGCGGGTCAGTGGGTAGCAGAGTATACAGGGGGCTCTGTGGGTAGCAGAGTATACAGGCAGCTCTGTGGGTAGCAGAGTATACAGGTGGCTCTGTGGGTAGCAGAGTATACAGGCGGCTCTGTGGATAGCAGAGTATAGAAGCGGCTCTGTGGGTAGCAGAGTATACAGGCGGCTCTGTGGGTAGCAGAGTATACAGGCAGCCCTGTGGGTAGCAGAGTATACAGGCGGCTCTGTGGGTAGCAGAGTATAGAGATAGAGGCGGCTCTGTGGGTAGCAGAGCATACAGGCGGCTCTGTGGGTAGCAGATTATACAGGTGGCTCTGTGGGTAGCAGAGTATACAGGCGGCTCTGTGGGTAGCAGAGTATAGAGGTGGCTCTGTGGGTAGCAGAGTATACAGGCGGCTCTGTGGGTAGCAGAGTATAGAGGCGGGTCTGTGGGTAGCAGATTATACAGGCGGCTCTGTGGGTAGCAGAGTATAGAGGCGGGTTTGTGGGTAGCAGAGTATACAGGCGGCTCTGTGGGTAGCAGAGTATACAGGCGGCTCTTTGGGTAGCAGAGTATAGAGGCGGGTCTGTGGGTAGCAATGTATAAAGGCGGCTTTGTGGGTAGCAGAGTATAGAGGCGGGTCTGTGGGTAGCAGAGTATAGAGGCGGCTCTGTGGGTAGCAGAGTATAGAGGCGGCTCTGTAGGTAGCAGAGTATAGAGGCAGCTCTGTGGGTAGCAGAGTATACAGGTGGCTCTGTGGGTAGCAGAGTATACAGGCGGCCCTGTGGGTAGCAGAGTATACAGGGGGCTCTGTGGGTAGCAGAGTATACAGGCGGCTCTGTGGGTAGCAGAGTATACAGGCGGGTCTGTGGGTAGCAGAGTATACAGGCGGCTCTGTGGGTAGCAGAGTATACAAGCGGCTCTGTGGGTAGCAGAGTATAGAGGCAGCTCTGTGGGTAGCAGAGTATACAGGCGGCTCTGTGGGTAGCAGATTATACAGGTGGCTCTGTGGGTAGCAGAGTATACAGGTGGCTCTGTGGGTAGCAGAGTATACAGGCGGCTCTGTGGGTAGCAGAGTATAGAGGCGGCTCTGTAGGTAGCAGAGTATAGAGGCGGCTCTGTGGGTAGCAGAGTATACAGGCGGCTCTGTGAGTAGCAGAGTATAGAGGCGGCTCTGTGGATAGCAGAGTATGATGTGGCGGGAGGCTGGAGGGGTGAGGAGAGGTAGCGCTGGAGGGGTGAGGAGAGGTGGCGCTGGAGGGGTGAGTATAGGTCCGGCTGGAGGGGTGAGGAGAGGTCGGGCTGGAGGGGTGAGGACACGTGGCGCTGGAGGGGTGAGGAGAGGTGGCGCTGGAGGGGTGAGGAGAGGTGGCGCTGGAGGGGTGAGGAGAGAGGAAGCTGGAGCGGCGACATCACCACTCGGCACACCTCTTCTCCTCCAGGCTGCACAGCTCTCTCCCTCCCTCCAGGCTGCACACCAGCTGGCTCCATATCCCCGGTGCCACTTGGCCTCCTGCTCGCTGTCCGGCGCAGGGCTGAGCCCCAGAGGCTCGGGCCAGTCCAGGAGCGGAGGCTGCTCCGAGCGGCCGCCATTCCGCTGAGAGCCGTCAGCAGCTCCGGGCGCCGGAAGTGAGGGGGAGGAGCCTGCACCTGTGAAACTGGCCAGAGCGAGCACGAGGCACCCGGGAGACGACCGGCATTAGCCAGTCATCTCCCGAAGTGGTGTGTGGCGGGCCGGAGACGGTCTTTTCCCGCCCGTGATGTGTGTGTGTTTTGGGCAGTGTAGGGGTGGCCGTAAGCGTGGGGGGCTGCCTGAGTCCCGCTCCGCTTACGGCCGCCATGTTCGTCCACCCTGGATGGGTGTAGCTTTGTGGTGACGTCACTTTGGCCATGACAAAGTGACGGAAGTCCTGGCCAAAGTGACAGAAGTGAGCCTTGGGGTTTTATATATTAGATATGTGGAGTTGCTGGCTCCACAGCTGCACTTAGCACCCTCATCGCCCCCAGGTGGTCTGAGGTTGAGATGGTGTCCACCCTCATTTAGAAGTGGGATAGGGAGGACAAGGAGGACAGGGATGTCAGCGTAGGACTCATCAGATCTGGGGTCACCGTGGAGTGGTTGATGAGCAAGCAGATATTGGCCAATATATGTACCAAGAACCCCAGCAAATAAAAAGATAAGAATATTGAGTTTTTTGAAAAAAACTTAAGTTTTTTAATTTTTTCCTCATCTTTAAACCGCTTATTAGCATGTGTACATTTTTGGTGGTAACTGAGTGCTGCATTGATTTTTTTCTGGTTGTTTGTTCCAGCATCGCAGCTTGCACCAGTTCACACTATATCTTGAGTGCTGTGCAGTTTTTTTTCTATTTAAATATAGATATATATAAATTTTGCCTCACAGATTATTTTTTTAATTTAATTTTTGTATTGTTTTTTTTTATTTCAGGATCTTCCAAATTGGCGATTATCCTTCCTCTGTGTTTTATATTAGGTTTTCTGATAGCATTTGCATATAAAATTTCATCACCATAAAAACCATGTTTAGTTTTATAACCCATTAATCATACTGGTCATAAAGGAAAACTAAGAAGGGGTTGAAATGACTGGGTCCCTCACTGTTGTCAAGATCGAGGGTCAGTAGACAATGCAAGTGTACATTGTCAATTTCCGTAGAAATGAAAAGAAGTGTTAGGTTCTCCCATAATGTGTAATCATTCTACTCTTATCTTTCCCTGTACTTTTTTTCTTTCTCTTTTATTGGGGGGGGGGAAGGTGAATGATGAGTTGTACGTTATGCCCGGAAAGGCGGGATCCAGGGCTCCATTGTCCCCCCCTCGCTGGCTCTCAGCATGCCCTATTGGGCGTCATCATTCCTTCTTTTCATCCTCCTACGGTAGGAGGCGGGAATTTCAAAAAGAGGAGGATGGGCAGAGCATTTATACTTTTACAACCACAGCATTGAAGTAATAAAAGTATGTCTTATGTGTGTCTTGTTAATATGCCTTGTTAAATTGTCCCCAATGTGCTGTTTTTTCTAATAAAGGTGGAATGACTTTGCATCATAAAGGTTCTGCAATACTTCAAAATTACAATCTCAATGTGAATGTAGATTTATATGCAGATATTAGGCAAACTTCACTTGTCCAGTAATCATCCATTAGAATGGTTCGAGCAGAAGTCCCTTGTTCAAACAAAACAATTTTGTCTGTTTTTAAAAAAAATTGATTTCTGCAGGATCCATATTTTTTAAGGCTATGTTCACATGTTCAGTTTTTGGTCAGTTTTTCACATCAGTTTTTGTAAGCCAAAACCAGGAGTGGATGACAAATACAGAAGTGGTGACGTCTTTCTATTACGCCACGTTCACATGTTGAGTATTTGTTGAGTATTTTAAATTAGTATCTGTAGCCAAGCCAAACCAAGAAGTGATATAGTCTAGGGTCACATCAACGTTTTTCTTTCAAAAAGCTCAAAACCGGATCAAGAAACCCTCCTCATAGGAGCCAATGCTAAAAAACCGGATTGCTTCACAAGCAATCCGGTTTCCGTCTCCGGCTCTGCAACCTGCGCTAAAAATCATGCAGGCTGCAGTTCTCGGAGCGGTTTTAGCATCCGCAATGTGGGAACCGGATTGCTCAGGATGTGTAATCCTGAGCAATCCGGTTACCGGAGACTTTGCTCATCCCTGCTGCAGCAGGGATGAGCAAACTATCCGGTAACCGGATTGCTCAGGACTACACATCCTGAGCAATCCGGTTACCGGATGGCGGCTTCAGCAATCCAGTTCCCGGATTGCTGAAGGTATGAAGACAATTGCATTCACCGCATTCGGATCTGGATGCGGTGAACGCAATTCATGTTTTAAGTGTGACCCTAGCCATAATCAGAGGAAAAGTATAATAGAAAGACGTCACCACTTTTGTATTTATCACTCACTCCTGGTTTTGACTTAGGCCAGGTTCACACCACGGCCTGATCAGATTCGGGGCTGTCCGATGTAAACCGGACAGCCCCGAACCCGATTATGACATACTACAGCCCTATAGGGCCGGATGGAATCAGATGGCAGCTATGTGCCATCCGTTTCCATCTGTCCGGGAGGATCTGGGTAAATTCAGATTTTCCTCCTGGACACAAAAATGTTGCTTGTACATTTTTGTGTACGGGGTGAAAATCTGCTCAAATCGGATCCTCGCGGATCTGGTGCGATCCGGCGCTCCCTAACATGGGAGTCTATGGCGCTGGATCGCCCTGGTCCGACAAAAACATCGGATCTGGGAACCGAATCCCGGCAGCTGAATTTTAGCGAGCGCTGCTAAACTTCAGCACCACCAACTGTCCCCTGCTGTGATTTGAGGACCGAGGGTAGCTGCTCGCTAGCTGCGATCTTGAAATTGCAGCAGCTGCGACTTCAATCACAGGCATCCGGCTGCAATCCCTTTCTGGAGGGCATATTTGCCCTCTGGTTCTGTTTGCAACTCCGGTCCGGGGCTGTCCGATTCAAATCGGACAGCCCGGACTGGATCACTCCGTGGTGTGAAGCCGGCCTAAAGAGCCCGTTACTCGCTTCAATGTCCCAGCGATCAATCCAACGATCCGACTTGACCTAGATCACTGGACCGACGTTCAATGATCGCTGGTGAGGTTACCTAACTGTGAGTTACAGGTTCACAGGGGTTCCTCCTCTCTTTAATGAATTTTTGGCTTTAGCCTTTTTTAATTGTTTTTATGAAAAAATTGTATAGTGTGCTTTGCAATAAAGTTTCATTTTTTGACATTATATTGGTGATCGCTCTCATTTAACATGCCTCTTTCCTCTCTTTCCAATTATAGTTTTGACATGTTTTGAGCAGATCCCTTTTCACAATATTGTGGTGCCCTCAGGTTCTCTTAAACTACCGTACTGATCGCTGGTGAGGTGTCACATGTACAGATAACATGAACGACGCAGCAACGACTCCACGACAAGCGAACAATATTAGCAGTCATTTGGATGTCTATGTTAGGCTGGGGTCACACACACAGATATCTGGGCAGATATTGTTCACAGATCTCTGGTTGAAGTGAAATCATGGACAGATTGATCCATTTTGTGGCCATATACAAATAGACCAATTTGTCCATGATTTCACTTCAACCAGAGATCTGTGAACAATATCTGCCCAGATATCTGTGTGTGTGACCCCAGCCTTACTCAGTTCTGAATAGGTGAAGTCGTAAACAACATCGTTATCAAGGTGTCACACACACCGAAACTGCAGGTTGAATGGACGGCCAATAACTCATTTATGGTCCAGTTCATAAACCTCCGATCAACGATCAGCCGACTTATCGTTGGTTGTATCTACGTGTCACACGCAACGACGTTGTTACGATGACGCTGCACCGCCCTAAAAGTCGTGACGTACCAACGATATCGTTAAAGCTACTGTATCCCAACCCGCCCCTCGTAGACTGTGAGCCCTCGTGGACAGGGTCCCTGCCCCTCCTGTACCTGTACGTCCCGATCGCCTATATTTAGTGTACTTGTTCTTGTCTCCCTTATTCTCATGTAAAGCGCCATGGAACTTAATGGCGCTATATAAATAAATAATAATAATAATAATAATAATAATAATAATGATATCATAGTGTGTAACAGGCCCTTTACAAATACTGATGTGAAAAAGTGACCAAAAACTGAACGTGTGAATGTAGCCTAACTTGTGAGTCTATGGAAAACAGATCCATTACCTGTTTAACCATTTGTTTCTCTTTCACTTGTAAAAGAAACATTTTTTTTCTTACCGGATCAGTTTTAATATATTGACCAACTTGGTTGGACTCCTGAGGAAGGAGTGAGGACTCACTTCAAAACACGTAGAGAATAAAGCCACCACTTGTTTCAATCTCCTTCTTTGATAATTCATCTCACAGCAGCGCAGACTCTTTGTCCACTTGTATATCCATTTTTAACAAAGTACATAGCACTACAGATATTTTCATAACTCACATTAGTCTCTGGTCCCAAAGGACACAATTACACAAACATATTTGTACTAAAGACAGTTTGAAAAAAAACGACAAAGTACAAAAGAGGAAAAAATATATTGTGGTGCTGTGAGTCATAAAATCTATGTATACTGATACATAGCACTGTCTTTATTAAAAAAAAAATTCATTTTATCCTTAAAAATTCATAATTAATGTCCACATTATGCCAGTAACTTCATGATTCAAAGAGAATGTCGTCAGATTTACTTATACAGTCCAGATGTAATGTTTGCAGAAATACTTGCAGTTTCCTGGGTGGATTCATTTGCTCTCCAAGGCTCAAGCGCTAGGGAATTGGGGGCACTCCCTGCACTGGCAACAGATTGTCAATTCAATCTCGAGGGTCCAAGGTCGGGGCAGTCCTCCTGGTTCTGGGCTCTCAAGAGAATGCTCAGCCTTGCTGGCAGGATGCCTGCACTGGTATGTATCTAACTTATCCCTCACAGACTACAGCTCAACTTAGGTTTAGTTAAGGGCGATGATCCTCCTCCTCTGCATTAGATGTATTACTACTCATCAGCAGATACTATCTTTGACCTGGTTTCTGAGTCTCAACGTACGTTTCAGAGGTGTGTCGGCCTCCTTTCTCAAGGGTACTCAGGTCATTGTCCATATCCTTTTTATATCATGTTATCCCTATGCAAAGCGTACAATCTCATTATTGAGTCCATGGAGTTTGAGGAAGTTTAATTTGAATATCCATTCGATCTCCTTACAGGACATTTTTTCTATTAAATTTCTGGCTCTCCAATCCTTATTGACTCTTAGCATCCCCCACACTTGCGATCCTTTAAAGTCTGCCATGTTTAATTAGGTAATGTTTGCATTGGAGATGTTTCTTGTTTTTGTTTATTATATTTCTTAGATTCGCTTACTTAGGGGTCTGATTGTTGTTACAATATACTTTTTGTTACATGGACAAGAAATACAGTATATCACTCCCTTTGTTTTGAAGGAGATATAGTTCATAATTTTTTTTCCCATTCTGACACTCAATTTTTCTTCTGACATACTACTGTATATTTTTCGTATTATAAAACACACTTTTGCTCTCTCAAATTTTCTCAAATTTGGGGGGAATGTGGGTGTGTGTCTTATAATCCGAATCTACAGGTTTCTGTACTGTAGGGGGGTGGCTCTGGAGTGGTGTGGAGAAGGCTGACACAAGCTGCAGAGGCAGCCCATGGTCACGTGCCCCTGCTTGTTATGCTTATATAATATGCACTGCATCCCGCTGTCCACCTCTCAGTGCTGAAGCCACGCCGAGAGATGGACGGATTGGCAGCGCATATTATATGAGCCTGCTCTCACCCCCCTCCCCCATCCTGCACTCATCCCCTCTATTCTGGTTTTGCCCTCCCCTCATCGCTCTATATGCCCTCATGCTTGTGCACACAAAAAAATAATAAATGCTATAACTCACTCTCATCCTCTCCCTGCCTGCAGCTCGCCACCTTCTTCCTGTCTCTGTGCCCGGCATCCAATCATGTGACCGGTTACATGATCGGATGCTGGGCACAGAGACAGGAAGAAGGTGCTGACTTGCAGGCTGGGAGTGGCAGAGGGTGAGTTACAGTGTTTACTATTATACTATGTGCGCCACCATGGGGACATATAGAGCGACAGCAGGGGCATATCCAGTATGGAAGGGGGTAAGTGCAGGACGGTGTGGCCATATACAGGTTGGGTGCTATATGTACTATCACTGGGGGCAAAGTCCAGGATGGGGGGCTATGTACCATCACTGGATGCCATATCCAGGATGAGGGGCTATGTGTACCATCACTTGAGGCATATTCAGGATGGGGGGCTGTGTACATTACTGGGGGCCATATTCAGGATGGGTGGCTATGTGTACCATCACTGGGGGCTATATCCAGGATGGGGGGCTATGTACCATCACTGGTGGCCATATCCAGGATGAAGGGCTATGTCTACCATCACTGGGGGCCATATCCAGGATACTGGGCTGTGTGTGCCATCACTGGGGGCCATATCCAGGATGGGGAGGCTGTGTGTACCATCACTGAGGGCATATCCAGGATGAGGGGCTGTGTGTACCATCACTGGGGGCCAATATCCAGGATGGGGGCTATGTGTACTGCCACTGGGGGGCATATCCAGGATGGAGGGCCTTGTGTACAATCACTGGGGCCATATCCAGGATGGGGGGCTATGTGTACCATCACTGCGGACCAAATTCAGGATGGGGCTAGGTGTACCATCACTGGGGGCCATATCCAGGATGGGGAGGCTGTGTGTACCATCACTGGGGGCCAATATCCAGGATGGGGGGCTATGTGTACTGCCACTGGGGGGCATATCCAGGATGGGGGGCCTTGTGTACAATCACTGGGGCCATATCCAGGATGGGGGGCTATGTGTACCATCACTGCGGACCAAATTTAGGATGGGGGCTAGGTGTACCATCACTGGGGACCAAATCCAAGATGGGGGTTATGTGTACCAACACTTGGGGCAGTGGCGTAACTTCAGGCCCATGGGCCCCGATGCAAAAGCTCCAACGGGGCCCCCAATTATTGCAAATCTTTAATAGTATTAGTCTTTTTCTATAGGCTGCAGGGCCCGGGTGCGATCGCAACCCCTGCACCTGTGGTAGTTACGCCAGTGACTTGGGGCCATATCCAGGATGGGGAGCTATGTGTACCATCACTGGGGGCCATATCCAGGATGGAGGGCTATGTACTGTCACTGGGGCCATATCCAGGATGAGGGGCTATGAGTACCATCACTGGGGGCCATATCTAGTATGGGGGGCTATGTGCACCATCACTGAGGGCCAGTTTGTACTAAAAGGGCATTTTTTTTTTACCTCAAAGCAGTGACTGTAAAATCCTTCAGTTTCCCTTAAAAAGGTTTTGTTTCCCTCAAACCAGTGATGGCCAAATCATTCACTTTCTCCTAAAAAGGCTGTTTTTGGGCTCAAACAACTGATTGCCAAATATGTGTGTTTCGCCTCAAAAGGTTTTTATTGCCCTCAAAAAACTCATTGCCAAATTGGTGTCTGTTGTCAAATAACCTTTTATTGTGTCTGAACAAGTGCTTTCCAAATCTGTGCTCATTAAATATGAGTGGGAAATCCCAAGGTAATGGTGGAAAGGAGAATAAGTGTGGTAGAAAAGGGGAATAAGAGTGATGGACGTGTCGAGCCCCAGGCTTTGGGGTAGTCGGGTATCAGGCGGAGAGGGATAACTGTGTCATGGGGAGTGGTGGCCGTGCCTGATTCCGCGTCCTGGGGGACTATTCTTTGAAAAGGAGGTAAATATTTATAAGGGATTATGTACAAGTTTTTGTCGTTATGACGCCACCTGCAGTTTCTGGTGATTTGCACCAGCGCCGCCACAGTCCGCCGGAGGTCGGTTGTATCGCGGCTGGGATAGTGTAGTCCTGCGCAGACAGGATTGGGACCTCCAGGGCAGCAATTCTGTGAAAGAACAAGTTCATGAAAACGAAGATACAGCAGAGTCTAATTCACTTCACTCCGGGTACTTTACTGGAAACTTTAGCAGTAATGGGTACAGTTCTCAGTTCAGTAAGATGTTATAATGACAGGTGGCTAATGGCTGGTTGCAAGCGGATCCTAGGTGGTATGATGGAACCCTTAGTGTGTGGCTTCTTTCCCGTCTATTCCTTTCCTGCTTCCCAGTGGTGGTGAAGTCTGGTTCCATATAGCGAACCTGACCTCCATCTGTCTCTCTCTCTCTTTTCGCTCCCATCATGTTACTTCTGCTGGCTGGTCGCCGAACCATCAAGCGGTGCCTGGTACCCTCTTCTGGTCGCTTAAGAGCCTGGGAGCAATATATACTTCCCAGGTCTCCGGATTGTCTGTGGTCCGTGGAGGATCCCACAGGTGCGGGCTTCGGGTCCCGGTGTAACAGGCCAGATTAACCCCCCGACCAGAATATACCCGGGGTTAAAGTGGCCTAGCCCAGATTATACCCCGGGTATATTCTGGCCTAGCCCAGTTTATACCCCGGGGTATAGTTTGGGCTAGGCCAGAATATACCCCCCTGGGCCAGAATATACCCCGGGTATATTCTGGCCTAGCCCAAACTATACCCTGGGGTATAAACTGGGCTAGGCCAGATTATACCCCTCCGTATACCACAGCAGCTGTAGATCAGGGGCCCAAGCCGTGCACAGGGCCACAAGCAATGCATGGGGGCCCGAGGCTGCACAAAGGGGCTTCAGGCAGTGCTAGGGCCCCAGGCAGTGCTAGGGGCCCTTGGCAGTGCATGGGGGCCCGAGGCAGCATAAAGGGGCCACAGGCTACACACAGGATCCCAGGCTACACACAGGGGCCCGAGCCAGCATACAAGGGCCCCAGGCAGTGCAGGGGCCCCAGACGGTGCACAAGGCCCCAGGCAGCACAAAGTGGCCCCAGGCAACATACAGGGGCACCAGGCAGTACTAGGGGCCCCAAGCTACACAAAGGATCCCAGGCAACACACAGGGGCCCCATGCAGCATACAAGAGCCCCAGGCAGCACAAAGGGGCCCCAGGCAACATACAGGGGCCCCAGGCAGTACTAGGGGCCCCAGGCTACACACAGGATCCCAGGCTACACACAGGGGCCCCATGCAGCATACAAGAGCCCCAGGCAGCACAAAGGGGTCCCAGGCAACATACAGGGGCCCCAGGCAGTACTAGGGGCCCCAGGCTACACAGGATCCCAGGCTACACACAAGGGCCCCATGCAGCATACAGGGGCCCCAGGCAGCACAATGTGGCGCCAGGCAACATACAGGGGCCCCAGGCAGTGCTAGGGGCCCCAGGCTACACACAGGATCCCAGGATACACACAGGGGCCCCATGCAGCATACAAGAGCCCCAGGCAGCACAAAGGGGTCCCAGGCAACATACAGGGGCCCCAGGCAGTACTAGGGGCCCCAGGCTACACACAGTATTCCAGGCTACACACAGGGGCCCCAGACAGCACAATGTGGCCCCAGGCAGCACAATGTGGCCCCAGGCAACATACAGGGGCCCCAAGCAGTACTAGGGGCCTCAGGCTACTCACAGGATCCCAGGCTACACACAGGGGCCCCATGCAGTATACAGGAGCCCCAGGCAGCACAAAGGGGCCCCAGGCAACATACAGGGGCCCCAGGCAGTACTAGGGGCCCCAGGCTACACACAGTATTCCAGGCTACACACAGGGGCCCCAGACAGCACAATGTGGCCCCAGGCAGCACAATGTGGCTCCAGACAACATACAGAGGCCCCAGGCAGTACTAGGGGCCCCAGGCTACACAAAGGATCCCAGGCTACACACAGGGGCCCCATGCAGCATACAAGGGCCCCAGGTAGCACAAAGGAGCCCCAGGCAACGTACAGGGGCCCCAGTCAGTACTAGGGGCCCCAGGATACACACAGGATCCCAGGCTACACACAAGGGCCACATGCAGCATACAGGGCCTCAGGCAGCACAAATTGGCCCCAGGCAGCACAAAGTGGCCCCAGGCAACATACAGGGGCCCCAGGCAGTACTAGGGGCCCCAGGCTACACACAAGAGGCCCAGGCAGCACAAAGGGGCCCCAGGCAGCACAATGTGGCCCCAGGTAACATACAGGGGCCCCAGGCAGTACTAGGGGCCCCAGGCTACACACAGGATCCCAGGCTACACACAGGGGCCACATGCAGCATACAGGGGCCACAGGCAGCACAATGTGGCCCCAGGCAGCACACAGGGACCCCAGGCAGCACACAGGGGCCCCAGGTTACACACAGGATCCCAGGTTACAAACAGGATCCCAGGCTACACACAGGATCCCAGGCTACACACAGGGGCCCCAGGCAGCATACAAGGGGCCCAGGCAGTGCACAGGGCCCTAGGCAGTACAAGTTGGCCCCAGACAACACAAAGTGTCCCCAGGCAACAGAAAGTGGCCCCAGTCAGCAGAAAGTGGCCCCAGGCAACATACAGGGGCCCCAGGCAGCACACAGGGGACCCAGGAAGCACACGGGGTCAGAGACAGCACAAGGGTGGGGGAGAGACAGCGCGAATGGGGGCAAGAGACAGCGTTCAGGGCCCCTTTGTGCTGCCTGTGATCCTGTGTGTAGCTTGGGGCCCCTGTGTGCCGCTAGGGGCACCTTTGTGCTGCCTGGGACCCCTAGCACTGCCTGGGGTCCTTGTATGCTGCCGGGAGCCCCTGTGTTCTGCCTGGGGGCCCTGTGTTCTGCCTGGGGCCCCTTTGTGCTACCTGAGGCCAATTTGTGCTGCCTGGGGCCCCTAACACTGCCTGGGGTCCTTGTATGCTGCCTGGGGACCCTGTATGTGGCCTGGAGCCCTTTTGTACTGCGTGGAATCACTTTGTGCTGCCTGGGGCCCCGTGCACTGCCTGGGGCCCTTGTATGCTGGCTGGGGCCCCTGTGTGTAGCCTGGGATCCTGTGTGTAGCCTGGGGCCCCTAGTACTGCCTGGGGCCCCTGTATGTTGCCTGGGGCCACTTTGTGCTGCCTGGGGCCACTTTGTGCTGCCTGGGGCCCCTGTATGCTGCATGTGGCCCTTGTGTGTAGCCTGGGATCCTGTGTGTAGCCTGGGGCCCCTAGTACTGCCTGGGGCCCCTGTATGTTGCCTGGGGCCCCTTTGTGCTGCCTGGGGCCCTTGTATGCTGCATGGGGCCCCTGTGTGTAGCCTGGGATCCTTTGTGTAGCCTGGGGCCCCTAGTACTGCCTGGTGCCCCTGTATGTTGCCTGGGGCCACTTTGTGCTGCCTGGGGCCTTGTGCACCGCCTGGGGCCCGTGCACTGCCTGGGGCCCTTGTATGCTGGCTCGGGCCCCTGTGTGTAGCCTGGGATCCTGTGTGTAGCCTGTGGCCCCTTTATGCTGCCTCGGGCCCCCATGCACTGCCAAGGGCCCCTAGCACTGCCTGGGGCCCTAGCACTGCCTGAGGCCCCTTTGTGCAGCCTCGGGCCCCCATGCATTGCTTGGGGCCCTGTGCACGGCTTGGGCCCCTGATCTACAGCTGCTGTGGTATACGGAGGGGTATAATCTGGCCTAGCCCAGTTTATACCCCGGGGTATAGTTTGGGCAAGGCCAGAATATACCCGGGGTATATTCTGGCCCAGGGGGGTATATTCTGGCCTAGCCCAAACTATACCCCGGGGTATAAACTGGGCTAGGCCAGAATATACCCGGGGTATAATCTGGGCTAGGCCACTTTAACCCCGGGTATATTCTGGTCGGGGGGTTAATCTGGCCTGTTACACCGGTAACTTTCTGCACCTGGGAAAGCTTTCCTTCTTCCTGGTCTCTCAGGCGAGGGACTCTCACTCTAACTAAATTCCCCTAGAGGTGATTTTATTCCCTCCCAGGTACCTCCCACTGTGTGATCTAGTGTGGGAGTGCTGTTTCACGGGTTCCACCCACCATCCAAGAATCTGCTTGCAGCTGGAGCATCTGCACCTCTTTTACGGGTGCAGTACCCGTCTGTGACGCCTGCATAGCGGGGCGCCACTTACCCCCCTTGATTGAATAGACTCGTCCGAGAGTATTAGTACCTGTCCACTGGGAAGTGAAAAACATTTTTTTATATTCATTAACACCAACGGGTAACTATTTACAATTAAGCATTCTTAGGTTCTCTTCCCATTTCTGGGAGGCACTTTCTTATAACGTTTCACATTTACACACAGATGTTCCAGCAGTTGTATATCTAGACCTCACAGTCCTCAGGACACCTATTGGCAAAGCTGTAACTCCCCGGCTCATCATAACTCTGCATTCAAAGACATTATTAAACTTGGCCCAATGGGGACCGGTTCTGACTATGCGGGCCCAGCGGTAATCTCTAGTCCAGCACAGTCCAGTGTGTGTCATCACCGCTGGGCCGCAATTCACTCAGCACACATTATCAAACGGGGAAAAAGAAAGTTCAAATGGAGAAGTCACTGGGTCTTCAGCCGAAGACGTACTCAGTATTCTGTAGTTACAAGGAAAAATGGGAAAAGCAAAAATAAAGGACATGGTTGTGGAAGGGGCTAGCAACGGGGCAATGTCTCACACAGGAGTCTATTGTTAGTTCAATTAAGTCTCCGTACGGGAGATTCTGATGGCAAACCAGCCTAGCGGGCCGGGGTATCGTTCGTAAGTCACTTGCTCACCTCGATATAGATCTCACCTTGGATGTCCTTTTCGCAAGTAAGACTCCACGTCTCGCCGAGAGAAAAACACATAGTCCAACAGTTCGGGTTCCCGCAAGAATCCCCAACCGTCCTCCTGGTAAACTGAGACGACCGTTCCCGATCGGCGGAATTCTAGTGGGAGCAGGGGCTGGGCTCTGGCTTCCTCTCTGAGTCGTCTAGTCGCTTGTTCGCGTTGATACCATTCTTCACGTCGCCTCTACCTCGCCACTTGGTCTCTTTCATCTATAGCGGGTCAGGAATGGTGCAGTGACTGGTACTGTCGGGGTGGTGAGTTGCTGGTTGGGACTCGCGGTGTAGCTTGTGTCTCCGCGGAGCTCAATATGTCGGGAACTCCTTCTGGTGCCGCTGCCACGCGGTCCACCATGCTGCTTCTGAAGTGCTCCCTCCCGAGGCTCCCTCTGCATCCTCCGGTTCCTCGTTGGTGTCATTGCCAAACTCATCCTCGACTTCAACGTCTGGTGCGATGGGGGATGTCCGCGCTGCCTCCAGCCAGAGACAACTGCTGGCCCGGTACGGTGGTGAGGTCGGGGGTCCGGTTTGATCTCCCGTGTCCTGGGTCTGGACGGGTGGTGCGACGGGTGGTAGAGAAGCGTGGTACTCTTCAACTGCTCGATCGGCCACCGCCGCCTCCCATGCTTCGTGGTCCACTCTCCAGGAGGACAGTTTAAATGTCCGCTCTGCGCTCCACCGCCGACACACCCAAGTCAGGGCCTCCTACATCTCTTGGCTGCCAGGTCTCCTTGCGCGGCTCGAGTCTGCTCTTCCAGCTCTCGCACAATGTCTCTCCACCAGGGTGCCGCCATGCTGCCCGGTACAAATGAGCCTTGTTGTTTCTGTCCTTCTCTTCCGGTTTGTCTTGTTATCAGCAGCCACTCCCGCGGAACTTCCTGCGGGCCGCCCCCGAGAGGATGATGAATGGGATTCAAGATTTCACTTGGAATCAATCCAGAGTCATGCAGCTGAGCAGCTTAGCAGAGGCGGTGGAGGAGGAGAAAGACAAGGAGGTTAGGTTACGGCTTCTCGCACAGAGACCGAGTGCTGCAACCACGACAAGCACTGCATCCTTAGCCACAACTCTGGCTCTGGACACATTAAACATAGAAGAAAAAGAGGAGAGTTTGTGCCCTCATAAATGTCAGCTGTTAAACAAAAATCATACTGCAATTTTCTGACTAAAAGGCAAATGTGTATGTTTTTGACAAAAAAAAAAAAAACATACATAGAAAGATCATTTCCCCTTACAGTATACATTATGTTCACAAAAAAATTGAATTTATTTAAAGTGATAAAGTGCACATTTTTTTTAAAAAGAGCCAATAAAAAACCTTCCCAATAGAGGCATAGCCCCTCCTATGTTGTCTAGCAATGGGTACTAAACAGTTTTAAATAGATATCCTCCATGAGTTCCTAAAAAGGTCTCGCTTTTTCAGTGTCCCACATTGCAGTTGCTATCTTATGTGGCCTTAATCCACAGTGTCTAACCACTCAGAGTGTTTTTGTGTGGCCACCTTATGAACACATCAGCTCATGAACTCCAAAAAAATTAAGGTAACTCATAAGGATTCTAACCCCATATAGTTAATTTCCAGGCTTACACATTTGAAGTTTTAGGAGAGGTATGGAGTCTGGGTGCCCCCCAGACATGTTTCGCTTATGCAGCTTCCTCAGTGGGTTGCAGAAGACCCTCTCTCACCCTTTTGTTATCCCCCTCAACACAGGTGACAGCGGCATCCATTAACGCTTGTCTGGCACAATCCCCAGCCAGGGGCATGTATATCACATGCTACCCTCTGGCCAGTGAAGATGCCTTTTGCGGTGTCTGCGGGTGGGGCCCTCACCAAGCATGTGGACCCGCCGGCAGCCGCCCCGTTTAAGGCGGACGTCCTGTTCACGCCATCTTTGTTTCTCCAGATGGCTATTGCACTGATACCGGAAGTGGGCATTTCAGTCATCAGCATCACACATGTCTAAACATAGAGATGTGTATGCTGTTCTAAAAATGGAGGTTATGTTCTCCATATTTTAATTGAGGGCACAGGTTACAGTAGATAATCAGATTTAACATGTGGGTATCTATAAGCATATAAAATATGCAAATCAGTGTCCAAATATAACGTACAGATATAGCATTTGAACATCAACAACTATAAAAGATTTGCACAGTGGTGTTAAAATTAAATCATGCCACAAACACCTCCCATTCTCAAAGACAGATAGTCAATCCCACAATGCATGAGATATAGTCCCATTCTTTTAACACTGCAATAATACCCAGGCCATGTATGCACATGTATTCCAATCCTCTGGCTCTGGACATCAGCGGTCACGGCCCATCTGCAGTTATCAGGGGTGGCAAGGGTGGCCGAGCGTGGGCTTTTTTTGACACTGCAAAAGATGATTCAATTCACGTTATTTGTAAGGTTTGTAAAAATACTTCAGTAGAGGCAAAAAAACAACAATTTGACTACTACATGCATGAACAGGAACATGGCCCAGCCCCATGCATTACTCTGGCAAAATTACTGCACTAAAACTGGGCCTAGCGAGCCCTAGCAAACACCGCCAATCACATCAACTGTATCTGCTGTATCTTCCTCCTCTGTCACCATGCCAAATGTTATCGACAGGTCTCCGGCTGCAGGACCTCCACTTGTTTACCCGCTACAGATTGGGCAATGAGAGACCCTCAGCTGTTATGGAAGTGGACACACCTGGTGTTTTTGACCAAAGTCAGACACTGAGCAAACCAATTTTTTGTCAACCTACCATAACGTCTCCTCCCTCACAGTGCAGAAGTTTTGTCAGGTATACCTACTTAACCTCTCTCAGTTAAGCAGCCAATCCTCAGTCCCTCAGTTGTGGTCACATGAACAATTATTTCCTCCTACACATCAGAAAGAAAAGTGCTTGAACCTCACCAGCCCCAATTTATTGCCCGTGGAAATGCTACATTTCCGCCTGGTGGATATAGTTTCTAAAAGACGATGGCTGTCGCAGCCCCCCAGCATCAGTTGCCCAGTTGCGTTACTTTAAAATCACAGTTTACTTCAAGTTCAAGAAAGGCCTGAAATCCTTTCTTAAAATATATACTACATAGTAACATAGTAACATAGTTTTAATGTTGAAGGAAGACTTTAAGTCCATCTAGTTCAACCCATAGCCTAACATGTTGATCCAGAGGAAGGCAAAAAAAAACCATGTGGCAACATAAGCTCCACATTGGGGGAAAAAATTCCTTCCTGACTCCAGATATGGCAATCAGACTATTCCCTGGATCAATGCCCTATCAAGAATCTAGTATATATAACTGGTAATATTATAGTTTTCAAGAAAGGCATCCAGGCCCTTCTTAAATGTTAGTAGTGAGTCACTCATTACAACAGCATGTGGCAGAGAGTTCCATAGTCTCACTGCTCTTACAGTAAAGAATCCGCGTCTGTGATTATGATTAAACCTTCTTTCCTCCAGACGTAGAGGATGCCCCCTTGTCCCAGTCTCAGGCCTAAGAGTAAAGAGATCATTAGAAAGGTCTCTGTACTGTCCCCTCATATATTTATACATTATTATAAGATCTCCCCTAAGCCTTCATTTTTCCAAGCTAAATAACCCCAAGTTTAATAACCTGTCTTGGTATTGCAGACCCCTCAGTCCTCTAATACTTGGTTGCTCTTCTGTGGACCGCTCTGGTTAGCTATGTCTTACTTATACACCAGAGACTAGAATTGTACACAGTATTCTAAGTGTGGTCGCACTAGTGACTTGTATAGAGGTAAAATTATGTTCTCCTCATGAGCTCTATGCCTCTTTTAATGCATCCCATTTTTTTTGCCTTTGCAGCAGCTGCCTGACACTGGCCACTAAATGTGAGTTTGTCATCTACCCATACACCCAAGTCTTTTTCAGTGATAGTTTTGCCCAGTGTTTTACAATTAAGCACATAATTATACCTTTTGTACTATTACAAAGTACGGGCTGTAGATTTTGTGATGAGACATTGATCCAGTGAACTAGTCTGATTGCCATATGTTGAGTTGGAAAGGAATTTTTCCCCTAATATGGAACTTACTGTCTGCCCCATGTAGTTTCTGCCTTCCCCTGCATCAACATGTTAGGCTATAGGTTGAACTCAATTGACATAAGTCTATCTTCAACCTTAGAAAACCTGAAACTATTCTATCCTTCATGATCCATTATAAGATGCAGTTGGGAGGCAGAAAATGATGGAAACCTTGTGGAACCAGTAGATTCTTTTGGACAGAAGACCTCCAAATTTTTCTCTTGAAAACTACAAAAATTTTGGAAATCAAATATGTCTTTGTGTAGAAGGGTCCTCAAGAATAGATCATGTACATTCTAACCATATCCTGGCTAACACATCATAAATAACATCAGAAATACTGTGTAATACCTAAGAAATGACAATGAGAATGGTCATATCTCAGTCTGAGACCTGACAACTAAGACCTGAGACCTGACAACTGACACCTGACAACTGAGACCTGACAACGGAGACCTGATAACTGAGATCTGAGAATTGACAACTGATTCTCATACTTGATCTTTGATCCCTGTCCCTGGACACTTGTTAGAGATCCGAGTCAAAATGATTTTCATAAACGGAGAAATCGGTGTGTATGTTTAGTATTTTAGTGAAAGAAAATCACGTCACCTAAAGAAAATCACTTCTGACTATTTAGTGAATGAATAGCCTAGTGGTATAAACAATTGTCTATGAACCTGGAAGTACCATGTTTGAGACCAGTACTTGATGTTTTTTTTTAATAAATTATGCTCTTTAATACACAGCTTTCAGTCATATTTCACTTTTAATATAAAAAGTGAAACATGGCCCAAATTTGTCTATTAACAAGCATAATATATTAACAAGAAAAAATGCCACATACTGGTTTCAACCTGCCACGTTTAGATTCACAGGCATTGCTTTGTACCACTAGGCTATTATTCAAGACTGGAACTCAACATATCATTATTTTTTTATTTTAAATCAACTATGTTGGTTAATAGACAACTTTCAGCCATATTTCACTTTTAACATATGACATTCTGATTATTATCCTGACGTGTTAAAAAAAATATCAGGCATGCTGTGTATTCACATGGTACATAGCCTAAGGTAATTGGGTTGGGAGGCACTAATTTACTATATATAGGAACATACTAAAAAGTATGAAAAAAAGGAATAAATAAAAAGAATGAACATCATAACTTATTGCTAAAAGATAGGGATGAGCAAGTGGAGAAATATTTGGACTAGCTATACTTGTAACGAGTAGGCTCTAATACACGCATATTCGTTACAAGTAACAAGTCTAATGTAAGTGTGGTGTCCCTATGGCACCCCAAACAGAAGGTGCAGTGCCTCCTTAGCCGTGGATATGGAGGACCCTACAGAGTCTGCACCCAACACCCATACCATAGGCCATCTTAGTACAGGGGACTGCATATTCAGTAGGTCCCAGGGGGTGGAGCCTAGATGAGCAGGAGACGAGGAGTGATGGTTAGAAGACTAGTCAGTCAGATGGTGTAAGACAGCAGAGAAGACGGACGCAGGGGATCCTGCGACCGTGACAGCAGGGCACCTCTAAGGAAAGGCGTGACCCAGATGGAGAAGGTGACCACTCCAGGACTGGTCGGAGCCGGCTGGTGAGTCCAGGTCACCACCGTGTACTGATTTCACTTGGTGCAAGTAAAGAACAGTTTGAGCTGATCTGGTGTCTGGTCTCCTTTCCTCTTGGAGGGCCTCTACAGCATCACAGAGGTGAGGACTATGACTCCCATCTTCTACTCCACTGCCCTGAGGTAAAGCTCTGCCTGTGGGGAGCTGTACCACCAAGCTGCATTTCCATCACCTCAGCGGCCGGCCGCAGCGCTGGTGACGCTATTACCAGGTACCACAGGTGGCGTCACGTTACAAAATCCCCCATCATCATCACCCCCACCTGCCATTGAGGGTCCAGGGCACGAAACCGGGAACCGACCAGCCGTGACCCCCACTGAAGTAGCAACCTGTCCCGGTATCCGAGTATCCCCTACCCTGTCGACCGACTCATAAGTCAATGGGAAATGCGAGTAATGCAAATATATGCTGCTGGACTCTATAAAGCAATCTGGGAGCCTGGGAAAAAGGCTGAAATGAATGCATGATTGTTTAAAAGCCGTGAAGTAAAAAGCTGCCGGCTTTTTTAAACAATCAGCTGATGCATGCTCCCCGTCCGGTGCTTTGCTCCCTGCCTAATCCCTTGTTCCCCGTCCGATCCTCCATTCCGCACCTGGTCCTCCGCCCCCAACCAATTTTACACTCCCTGCCAGGTCCTCTGCTTCCCACCTGTTCTCTGTGTCCCCTCCACCTGCTGGAAGCGAGCCTGCTGGCTATTTAAATAGATCAGCTGATGCATCAGCTGATCATTTGAACTAGCCGGTGCGGTCTTTTTACCGCCTCCCAGAAGAGTTGTCACCAGCCCCCCAGCCATTATAGTGCCCAGAAGAGTTGTCACCAGTCACCCTGCCATTATAGTGCCCAGAATAGTTGTCACCAGGCCCCCTGCCATTATAATGCCCACAAGAATCACTTTGACTCTGATCTCTGACAAGTGTCCAGGGACAGGGATCAAAGATCAAGTATGAGAATCAGTTGTCAGTTGTCAATTCTCAGATCTCACTTGTCAGGTCTCAGTTGTTAGGTCTCAGGTCTCAGTTGTCAGGTGTCAGGTCTCAGTTGTCAGGACTCAGGTCTCAGTTGTCAGGTGTCAGGTCTCAGTTGTCAGGACTCAGGTCTCAGTTGTCAAGTCTCAGACTGAAATATGATCATTCTCATTGTCATTTCTCAGGTATCGCACAGTATTTCTGATGTTTGACTTTGAGAAATGACCATGTCCTAAAATGAACACCGTACAAAGGAAAAAGATAAATCATCTTTTTTACAAGTCATTAAAATAGCAGTTATGAAAAATGCATGATTGCATTTTGACTGGTAGAAAATGTAGAATATCTGCACCTTGAGTAAATAATATGAAATGTAATAAAAGCATTCAAACATTTCATTTCTGGAGAAAAGGTTCTAGCAACCCTCCCCAAATATGATAAAAAATCTTGTTTATTTTGTTATTATAAAAGTGACTTAACAGTAGGGATGGGCGAATCTACTCGCTAGGACTCGTTTCTCGGCGAGTAGTAAGGGACTCGCAGGACTCGGTACTCTGCGAGTTTCCCAGTGATTACTCGCACGAGTCCAATGCAAATCAATATCAATCCTAGTTTTGTCAGAAACGCTGACAAAACTAGGATTGCCATTGTTTGCATTAGACTCGTGCGAGTAATCACTGGCTACTGTGCCAGTGATAGCAGGGAAACTCGCAGATAACTGCTGTTTCTTTGGGAGCCGAGTCCAGCTGTCTTCTCTGTGCAGCTCCAGGGTCCTAGAGCCCGCCTGCTCACAGACATTATGTAGCAGTGCTGAGATTGTTCTCAGTCTGCTCAATCCCTGTGTACAGACATGAATGTCTGTGCACAGAGATGATGTAGCAGTGCTGAGATTGTTCTCAGTCTGCTCATTCCCTGTGTACAGACATGAATGTCTGTGCACAGAGATGATGTAGCAGTGCTGAGATTGTTCTCAGTCTGCTCATTCCCTGTGTACAGACATGAATGTCTGTGCACAGAGATGATGCAGCAGAGCTGAGATTGTTCTCAGTCTGCTCATTCCTTGTGTGCAGACATGAATGTCTGTGCACAGAGATGATGCAGCAGAGCTGAGATTGTTCTCAGTCTGCTCATTCCTTGTGTGCAGACATGAATGTCTGTGCACAGAGATGATGTAGCAGTGCTGAGATTGTTCTCAGTCTGCTCATTCCCTGTGTACAGACATGAATGTCTGTGCACAGAGATGATGTAGCAGAGCTGAGATTGTTCTCAGTCTGCTTATTCCCTGTGCATAGACATCTATATTTATGCACAGGGGATGTAGCAGAGAGGACATCGCGTTTTGGACTGCGTCGGACGGAAGAGGATTTTTTTAATTAAAGATGGAGTCCCTAATGGCTTTTTTTTTTATTTCTAATAAAAAATTTTCTTTGTGTTGTGTTTTTTTAAAACAATTTAATAGAAATTCATGGCGGTCATGTCTAATATTGGCGTGACCGCCATAAATTTCGGGCTTAGGGCCAGATGATAATACAAAGCTGGCCCTAACCTCTTTATTACCCAGCGTGCCACTGCTACCAGGGCCGCTGGAAGAGCGGGGTTCAGCGCCAGAGGATGGCGCTTCAATGAACGCGCCATCTTCTGGGGCGGCTGCGGGCTGCAATTTGCAGCGGGGGGTGCCCAGAAAGCTTGGGCATCCCTGCGCTGCGGATTCCAGCCCCCAGCTGCTTAGCTGTACCTGGCTAGACATAGAAATTGCGCGGAGCCCCACGCATTTTTTTTTAATTATTTCATGAATTTCAGAGTCAGAGTCTCAGAGTCTCAGAATTTCATGAAATAATTAAAAAAAAATGCGTGGGGCTCCGTGCAATTTCTATGTCTAGCCAGGTACAGCTAAGCAGCTGGGGGCTGGAATCCGCAGCGCAGGGATGCCCAAGCTTTCTGGGCACCCCCCGCTGCAAATTGCAGCCCGCAGCCGCCCCAGAAGATGGCGCGTTCATTGAAGCGCCATCCTCTGGCGCTGAACCCCGCTCTTCCAGCGGCCCTGGTAGCGATGGCACGCTGGGTAATAAAGAGGTTAGGGCCAGCTTTGTATTATCAGCTGGCCCTAAGCCCGAAATTTATGGCGGTCACGCCAATATTAGACATGACCGCCATGAATTTCTATTAAATTGTTTTAAAAAAAACACAACGCAAGGAAAAAATTTTATTAGAAATAAAAAAAAAACCCATTAGGGACTCCATCTTTAATTAAAAAAATCCTCTTCCGTCCGACGCAGTCCAAAACGCGATGTCCTCTCTGCTACATCCCCTGTGCATAAATATAGATGTCTATGCACAGGGAATGAGCAGACTGAGAACAATGTCAGCTCTGCTACATCATCTCTGTGCACAGACATTCATGTCTGTACACAGGGAATGAGCAGACTGAGAACAATCTCAGCACTGCTACATCAGGCAGCAGGCAGGCTCTAGGACCCTGGAGCTGGCAGCCAGCACAGAGGAGAAAGCAGGACTCTTATCTGTGCGAGTTTCCCAGCGATTACAGTTGCAAAGTAAACGAGTCCAATGCAAATAAATGACAAAACTAGGATTGCTTCAGGCTGAAGCTTCCGAGACACATCTGCGATTTGTAAATCTCACACTACTCGCTATTACTCGCTTCCCCATTCATTAACATTGGACTCGCTAGACTCGCAACGAGTAGCGAGTCCTGTGCTCGGACTCGCTACAGTCAAGCGATTCCGAGTAATTTAGGATTCGCCCGTCACTACTTAACAGACATAGGGAATATCAACAATCGATATTCAGGCAGCATTCGTTTCGCCAATACTGTAGTACCACCAAAAGATGCAAAATGGCCATTGCCTGAACATGTATTGCTGATATTCTTTATGCCTGTGACCTTGCTTTTATAATCTAATATATAAAGCTGAATGTGTGTGTGTATGTATGTATGTATGTATATTCGGGATTGGCATCTACACAATCGCAACTACAGCCACAAAAGTTTGCACAGTCACACGTCTGGACCCCGAGAGTGTCATATAAAGTGAAAATCCGCTGCAACACTAGACAGTATATGTGTGGGAAATAGCATAATGGCTACATGTGAATAGCAGGGCTGTCTGCACAGCTAACAAAGACAAGGGAAAAAAAACATGGCAGAAACTGCTTATGAATCTAAGAAAAATTTGAGAAATCTTAGCTTAAAGCAGCGGCCGCTGCGTTCAAGAGCCCGATAACCTCGTCACGGTTTTTCTCATTATATCGGGTCCTAACCGTGTGCCTCTCTCATGGTATAATGCTGTATGTGTGGGTTTATATGCCTCTATCTACAATTAAAACCAGCTGTGAGGGGTTATAATGGACATGACTACAATAAAATGGATACCAAACATGGCCACCGGGCGGGGGAAGGGAGCTCAGTCAAAAAGTCAGTACTACAATTACATAATATAAGACTGGCTTCAACCTTATGTCTATGTGCAAGCAAGAAAAAAAAGACATTTAAAGTGAAAATCCGCTGCAACACTAGACAGTATATGTGTGGGAAATAGCATAATGGCTGCATGTGAATAGCAGGGCTGTCTGCACAGCTAACAAAGACAAGGGAAAAAAACATGGCAGAAACTGCTTATGAATCTAAGAAAAATTTGAGAAATCTTAGCTTAAAGCAGCGGCCGCTGCGTTCAAGAGCCCGATAACCTCGTCACGGTTTTTCTCTTTATATCGGGTCCTAACCGTGTGCCTCTCTCATGGTATAATGCTGTATGTGTGGGTTTATATGCCTCTATCTACAATTAAAACCAGCTGTGAGGGGTTATAATGGACATGACTACAATAAAATGGATACCAAACATGGCCACCGGGCGGGGGAAGGGAGCTCAGTCAAAAAGTCAGTACTACAATTACATAATATAAGACTGGCTTCAACCTTATGTCTATGTGCAAGCAAGAAAAAAAAGACATTTAAAGTGAAAATCCGCTACAACACTAGACAGTATATGTGTGGGAAATAGCATAATGGCTGCATGTGAATAGCAGGGCTGTCTGCACAGCTAACAAAGACAAGGGAAAAAAACATGGCAGAAACTGCTTATGAATCTAAGAAAAATTTGAGAAATCTTAGCTTAAAGCAGCGGCCGCTGCGTTCAAGAGCCCGATAACCTCGTCACGGTTTTTCTCATTATATCGGGTCCTAACCGTGTGCCTCTCTCATGGTATAATGCTGTATGTGTGGGTTTATATGCCTCTATCTACAATTAAAACCAGCTGTGAGGGGTTATAATGGACATGACTACAATAAAATGGATACCAAACATGGCCACCGGGCGGGGGAAGGGAGCTCAGTCAAAAAGTCAGTACTACAATTACATAATATAAGACTGGCTTCAACCTTATGTCTATGTGCAAGCAAGAAAAAAAAGACATTTAAAGTGAAAATCCGCTGCAACACTAGACAGTATATGTGTGGGAAATAGCATAATGGCTGCATGTGAATAGCAGGGCTGTCTGCACAGCTAACAAAGACAAGGGAAAAAAACATGGCAGAAACTGCTTATGAATCTAAGAAAAATTTGAGAAATCTTAGCTTAAAGCAGCGGCCGCTGCGTTCAAGAGCCCGATAACCTCGTCACGGTTTTTCTCATTATATCGGGTCCTAACCGTGTGCCTCTCTCATGGTATAATGCTGTATGTGTGGGTTTATATGCCTCTATCTACAATTAAAACCAGCTGTGAGGGGTTATAATGGACATGACTACAATAAAATGGATACCAAACATGGCCACCGGGCGGGGGAAGGGAGCTCAGTCAAAAAGTCAGTACTTTCAGGATTTTCACTTTAAATGTCTTTTTTTTCTTGCTTGCACATAGACATAAGGTTGAAGCCAGTCTTATATTATGTAATTGTAGTACTGACATTTTGACTGAGCTCCCTTCCCCCGCCCGGTGGCCATGTTTGGTATCCATTTTATTGTAGTCATGTCCATTATAACCCCTCACAGCTGGTTTTAATTGTAGATAGAGGCATATAAACCCACACATACAGCATTATACCATGAGAGAGGCACACGGTTAGGACCCGATATAAAGAGAAAAACCGTGACGAGGTTATCGGGCTCTTGAACGCAGCGGCCGCTGCTTTAAGCTAAGATTTCTCAAATTTTTCTTAGATTCATAAGCAGTTTCTGCCATGTTTTTTTCCCTTGTCTTTGTTAGCTGTGCAGACAGCCCTGCTATTCACATGCAGCCATTATGCTATTTCCCACACATATACTGTCTAGTGTTGCAGCGGATTTTCACTTTAAATGTCTTTTTTTTCTTGCTTGCACATAGACATAAGGTTGAAGCCAGTCTTATATTATGTAATTGTAGTACTGACTTTTTGACTGAGCTCCCTTCCCCCGCCCGGTGGCCATGTTTGGTATCCATTTTATTGTAGTCATGTCCATTATAACCCCTCACAGCTGGTTTTAATTGTAGATAGAGGCATATAAACCCACACATACAGCATTATACCATGAGAGAGGCACACGGTTAGGACCCGATATAATGAGAAAAAACCGTGACGAGGTTATCGGGCTCTTGAACGCAGCGGCCGCTGCTTTAAGCTAAGATTTCTCAAATTTTTCTTAGATTCATAAGCAGTTTCTGCCATGTTTTTTTCCCTTGTCTTTGTTAGCTGTGCAGACAGCCCTGCTATTCACATGCAGCCATTATGCTATTTCCCACACATATACTGTCTAGTGTTGCAGCGGATTTTCACTTTAAATGTCTTTTTTTTCTTGCTTGCACATAGACATAAGGTTGAAGCCAGTCTTATATTATGTAATTGTAGTACTGACTTTTTGACTGAGCTCCCTTCCCCGCCCGGTGGCCATGTTTGGTATCCATTTTATTGTAGTCATGTCCATTATAACCCCTCACAGCTGGTTTTAATTGTAGATAGAGGCATATAAACCCACACATACAGCATTATACCATGAGAGAGGCACACGGTTAGGACCCGATATAATGAGAAAAACCGTGACGAGGTTATCGGGCTCTTGAACGCAGCGGCCGCTGCTTTAAGCTAAGATTTCTCAAATTTTTCTTAGATTCATAAGCAGTTTCTGCCATGTTTTTTTCCCTTGTCTTTGTTAGCTGTGCAGACAGCCCTGCTATTCACATGCAGCCATTATGCTATTTCCCACACATATACTGTCTAGTGTTGCAGCGGATTTTCACTTTAAATGTCTTTTTTTTCCCGAGAGTGTCATAGGCTATGTTGTGAGGCGAAATTTTAACCCTGCGCGTTCCAGTTCACCAAACAATTTTGCCCCTATCTACATAATGGGGAAAAAGTGAATGGAACAGTGTTGGAGGAAAATCGACAGCTGCCAGCTACAGGCACAACATTTTGCACAATCACACGTCTGGACCCCGACAGCATCATAGGCTATGTTGTGAGGCAAAATTCTAACCCCGTGCATTCCAATTCACCAAACAATTTTGCCCCTATCTACATAATGGGGAAAAAGTGACAGTTACCAGTTGACAGTTGTGAATGAGAGGGGCTTAATGACAGCTCCAAAGACTAACAACATATACCAGCATATAGTCACTAAGGTGGGGCCCCAACATGGGATATTCACCACACACGGGGACATGTATACACACCACACGCACACAAAGAGTAACAGCAAGTGTATAGTTGCTAAGGTGCAGCCCCAACATTGGATACTCACCACGCACCCGAACACACACACACAAAGAGACACCACAACTCAGAGACACACACACACCCCACGGACACACACACCTATAGCGACACATGCACTCACCCCACAGGGACACACAGAACACAGACAAACACACACCACACAGACACCCCCCCCACAGGGACACACACACACCCTATAGGGACACATGCACTCACCCCACAGGGACACACACATACACCACAAAGAGACACACACAACACAGAGACACACACACCACACAGACCCCCCACAGGGACACACGCACATACACACCCTATAGGGACACATGCTCTCACCCCACAGGGACACACACACACACCATAACGAGACACACACAACACAGAGACACACACACCACATAGACTTCCCCACAGGGACACACACACAAACACACCCTATAGGGAAACATCCACTCACCCCACAGGGACACATACATACCACAAAGAGACACACACAACAGAGACACACACCACACAGACCCCCCACAGGGACACACACACATACACACCCTATAGGGACACATGCACTCACACCACAGGGACACACACCACAGGGACACACACACCACACAGACAGACTCAGATGTGCACAAATCACCTCACACAACTCGCCTCATACATGTGCTATCTTTCATTTCCAAACATAAACATCTGATTAAAAACATCCAATGTGCAACACATGTGCCATATAGGGAATTAAGGCAGATGTCAGTCACATGAGCTGTCTATTATGTGTGTGTGTGGGGTAACATATACTGCCCGGCCAGGGGGAGGGTTTACTGTTGGCTGGAGATTTATTAGGCTGCCTATAGGAACCCCACACAGCTCATTCTCATTTATTATATTCATTTATTTGTTATAGAACAGTTATTTATTCCGGATAGCGTGTAGTATAAGCTACGCATTTATTAGGCATAGCCAGCACTTACAGCTATACTCGAATCAAGCGTATTATTTATGCAATTTACGGCAACGTGCCGCTGTGGAACACCATTTCATGCTCTTTATGAAATACTGTACTCAAGTTAGGACGCAAAAATCCTAACTAAAAGGATACTTCTATTCCAAGGACCTCCATTGTAGAAGTTTATCTAATATATAAAACTAGGTTTATCTGTGTGTGTGTGTGGGTGTGTGTGTGTGTATTCTATCACATAGGCCCCTCAAAGTCACTACAAATGTGATGTTGTCCCTAAAATAAATGGTTTTGTAAATTTTGTTGGAAAAAAGGAGAAATTGCTGATGAACTTCTTAACAAAAAAAAATTTCTTTCCAAAATTGTGCTGATGTAAAGTAGACATATGAAAATGTTATTTATTAACTATGTTGTGTGACAATACTCTCTGGATGAATGGTATAAAAATGAAAAGTTTGAAAATTGTGAAGTTTTCACCAAACTTTCAAATTTTTTTTACAAATAAACACAAAAACTATCATCCTAAATTTACAATTAACATGATGTCCAATATGACACACAAAAAAACAACCCAGAAACACAGGGATCCGTTGAAGTGTTCCAGAGACATTACCTTATAAAGTGACATTGGTATGAATTGCAAAAAATGGTCTGGTCATTAGGGTCAAAACAACCTTGGAGGTGTAGTGGTTAAAGTCACTTAATGGCTGATTAAATCAGCTGTCAAGTGCAGCTAAAGATGTGGAATTGCATGCCGGAGGGACATGACTTTTTTACGACGTCAAAAATCGTAACAAGGCTAAATCACGATAAATGTAAGAATTTTTCTGCTGAATACTCTTAGTGTACCATCACACAGTGCGATGGCACCAGAGATATCAGCGGCGACTGGCGGTAGCGCGCACGCTTATGGCGCCCCCCCAGTGTTGCAGCCCCTGTTTACAAGGGGAGACACCTCCGGCGATGCACCGGTGATCTGACAGGCGGCATTGCTGCCGAGGTATCTCAAAACCCCTGCAGTGATGCAGGACAATGGGAGCCTATGGCTCTCATCGCCTGTCAGCTCTCATCGCCTCACATCGGCCGCCTGGTTTCAGAGCACTGCTCTGAAACCAGGCGACCACTAAAAGGCATCACTGTTGCCTATTTACATTAGGCGATGCAGGGGCGATATCGGTGCCGATAGGAAATCGACGGTGCCGTCGCCACATGTGGCGGTACCCTTAGTATAACTACCCAAATGTAATGGGGGAAAGGAAGTGACATTTTCAAGTTTGGCAAACTAATTAATAGTTGGTGATGATATTGTTGGGGCTCTTTCAATGGAACTTTATCAGAAAATAAAGCTAAGCAAGGCAGTTGTAAAACCACAAGAGAAAATGTGCAAACATTGATGTGACTGCTCGATCAAAGTCTGTATAAAGACATCCTCAGATATCATCATTGTATATTTGGTATATGATTAAGCAACAAAAAAAAAAAAAAAAGAGACTGAAAAGTTGAAAACAAGTCAATAGTAGGTGAATACAGAAAAATGTAAGACTAAGTTTGAAAAAAGACTAAAATGTCTATTAACTCATCATGTATTCCTCAGTATTCCTTAAGGTACCTTTACACGCCACAACTTTTGGCGGCGATCGGAGGCAACCGAACATGCGCGTGCACGTTTTTCACGGTTGCCTCCGAACGCAGATGCCGTATGTACACGCCGCAATTGCGCCCTCAACCTCAGGTGATGTGTCGTTCCGGAAGTTCCCACACCAACATTGGGAAACATCCGTTGACTCCTGACGCCGCTTCACACGCCGCAATCTCCAAAGGAATGTGGGCGTACATGTTCTGCGCCGCCAAAACATAGGCGTGACAGACTTGTGTATTCCACGACCCAAACACGCTGATTTGACAACACATTAGCATCATGACTGGGTAGCCTGCACAGGAAGGCTGGCTAATACATGACACCATTGCAATCGTGCAGTGTGAATGGACAGCTCTTCAAATATGTCGCCCTGTTGAGGGACAGCCAATGGAAACACAGTAGCCCCCACCAATCATCGCTCACGGGGCGCGGTGTCCAGCACACTGTGGCACGCCTCTGGGAAATGACTAGGTGACGCAGATTCCATCCCTGTCGTCCGTTCACACGCCAAAACCAGGGCAGTTCACCTTCAGGGTTGCGTCTGGTTTTTAAACAATGCTCTGAAACCGCAACAGGTGCAACTTTAAAAATCACCATCGCGTTCCACAATTACACGCCACAATTTCATAGCAATCTCAGGGCAACGGTGACGAAAATCCGGATTGCCTCTCAGTTGCTACACCGTAGTTGCGGCGTGTAAAGGTACCTTTATAGGGATAAGTCAAAAAGGTAAACTGTATTTTGGCTGGTAATCTGCTTAGCATACAACACATACATTTATTGAAATTTGGTTAACTATTATTAGCTAAGGGAGGAATTAAGAGGAATGCTAAATTAGATATGCAAAGAAATGTCTCTGTATGCATTTTTGTAGCTGTTTCCAGTAATAAGAAAATAAGTGGATATAGTATAGGAATCTATTTTAAATGATTCTCAGTGACTCTTTTTTCCATCCGTGCCTTCCTCTCACTACTATACAATCTCCTAATCGTGTCTGTCTGATGCCGAAATCGCGCGCCAGCGCTCATTGGTTGCCGCCAGCCGCATCAACCGATGAGCGCAACGTATGCAAAACAGGGCCGCGCATTCAAAACCTGGAGACGGCCAGTGCTTTTTTATTTATTTTGGCGACTGCTTAATGCTACCGAATAATGGTGTGAACGTAGCGGTGATGGCTGGGGAGGCTGCAAATTATATGGCGGGTGATGCACATGCCCCCCTATTTAATATGGCCCCTGCTCATGCACATGGTGAATGAATACCGTTACCCGCGTGATGGGCTGAGCGCACATGATCTAGGTGTCCTGCGCCTCCCTGTGATGGCACATGCCCCCCCAAGATGATGTTGATTATGCCCACATGCTGCTGCCATAGTACAAATAATAAACTGATCATACTTACCTCCTGGCTACCTCCCAGAGGCACTGATCTCCAGGTGCTCTGGATCTCCGGTGTATGCTGTGATCACACGCAGAGATGAGTGTCCACTCTAATGGGGCATGTACCGATCACATGATCCACACAAGGAACAGGGGATAGGGAGTGGCTTGCAGACGTTCCATCATTGCCGATACAGCCTGCAATAGGGAGTGTCCGATAAGGCTGTGCGAGGGGACGTGTACGTATGAGTTGCATTTTGCTAATGGCAGGCCATGCATGGGGGCCATAATTAACAAGGGGGACGTGTGCCATGCATAGGGGATGTATGCCACAATAGGGGACAGGTGCCCTGCATAGGGACTGTGCCATGCATAGGGGACGTGTGCCACTCATAATGGACGTGTGCCCTGCATAGGGACGTGTGCCATGCATAGGGACATGTGCCATGCATAGGGGACGTGTGCCAGATAGGGGATGTGTGCCAAGCATAATGGACAGTGTGCCATGCATAGGGGATGTGTGCCATGCATAGGGGATGTGTGCCATGCATAGGACGTGTGCCAGCATAGGGACTGTGCCATGCATAGGGGACATGTGCCATGCATAGGGGACGTGTGCCATGCATAATGGGACGTGTGTGCCATGATAGGGGACATGTGCCATGATATGGACGTGTGCCATGCATAGGGGACGTGTGCCATGCTAAGGAGTGTGCCATGCATAGGGGACGTGTGCCTGCATAGGGGAGTGTGCCATGCATAATGGACGTGTGCCATGCATAATAGAGTGCCATGCATAGGGGACATGTGCCATGCATAATGGACGTGTGCCATGCATAGGGGACGGTTGTGCATGCGTAATGGAAGTGTGCCATGCATAGGGGACGTGTGCCTTTCATAGGGGATGTGTGCCATGCATAATGGACGTGTGCCATGCATAATAGACGTGGGCTATGCATAGGGGACGTTGCCATGCATAATGGACGTGTGCCATGCATAGGGGACGTGTGCCATTGTAATGGATGTGTGCCATGTATAGGGGACGTGTGCCATGCATAGGGGACGTGTGCCATGCATAATGTACTTGTGCCATGCATAGGGGACGTGTGCCATGCATAGGGGACGGTGTGCCAGTGCATAATGGACTGTGTGCCATGCATAGGGGACGTGTGCCATGCATAGGTTATGTGTGCCATGCATAGGGGACATGTGCCAGCATAATTGGACGTGTGCCATGCATAGGGGATGTGTGCCATGCATAATGGGCACGTGCCATGCATGATGGATGTGTGCCATGCATAGGGGACGTGTGCATGCATAGGGGATGTGTGCCGTGCATAATGGACGTGTGCCATGCATAGGGTACGTGTGCCATGCATAGGGGACATGTGCCATGCATAGGGGACGTGTGCCATGCATAATGGGCGTGTGCCATGCATAAGGATGTGTGCCATGCATAGGGGACGTGTGCGACGCATAGGGGACGTGTGCGAGCATAGGGGATGTGTGCCATGCATAATGGACGTGTGCCATGCATAGGGGACGGATGCCATGCATAGGGACGTGTGCCATGCATAGGGGACGTGTGCCATGCATAGGGACATGTGCCATGCATAGGTGACGTGTGCCCAATAATGGACATGTGACATGCATAGGGGATGTGTGCCATGCATAGGGGACATGTGCCATGCATAGGGGACTGTGCCATGCATAGGGGACGTGTGCCACATAATGGATGTGTGATATGCATAGGGGATGTGTGCCATGCATAGGGGATGTGTGCCATGCATAGGGGACGTGTGCCATGCATAATGGTCATGTGCCATGCATAATGAACGTGTGCCATGCATAGGGGACATGTGTGATGCATAATGGACGTGTGCCATGCATAGGGGACGTGTGCAATGCATATGGAAGTGTGCCATGCATAGGGACGTGTGCCTTGCATAGGGGATGTGTTCCATGCATAATGGACGTGTGCCATGCATAATAGACGTGTGCTATGCATAGGGGATGTGTTCCATGCATAATGGACGTGTGCCATGCATAATAGACGTGTGCTATGCATAGGGGATGTGCCATGCATAATGGACGTGTGCCATGCATAATAGACGTGTGCTATGCATAGGGGACGTGTGCCATGCATAATGGACGTGTGCCATGCATAGGGGACATATGCCATGCATAATGGACTTGTGCCATGCAAGGGGACGTGTGCCATGCATAGGGGACGTGTGCCATGCATAATGGATGTGTGCCATGCATATGGGACATGTGCCATGCATAGGGGATGTGTGCCATGCATAGGGGACATGTGCCATGCATAATGGACGTGTGCCATTCATAGGGGACGTGTGCCATGCATAGGGGACGTGTGCCATGCATAGGGGACGTGTGCCATGCATAGGGGACGTGTGCCATGCATAGGGGACGTGTGCCATGCATAGGGGACGTGTGCCATGCACAATGGACGTGTGCCATGCATAGGGGATGTGTGCCATGCATAGGGGACGTGTGCCGTGCATAATGGACGTGTGCCATGCATAGGGTACGTGTGCCATGCATAGGGGACATGGGCCATGCATAGGGGACATGTGCCATGCATAGGGGACGTGTGCCATGCATAATGGGCATGTGCCATGCATAATGGACGTGTGCCATGCATAGGGGACGTGTGCCATGCATAGGGGACATGTGCCATGCATAATGGACGTGTGCCATGCATAGGGTACGTGTGCCATGCATAGGGGACATGTGCCATGCATAGGGGACATGTGCCATGTATAGGGGACGTGTGCCATGCATAGGCAGGGCTGCACTGTCCAATGGTCAATATGAGCCTTTAGGCTCAGGCGGCAAGGAGGCAGGGGGAGTCGCAGAGCAGAAGGGGGTGGCGCCTGCATCATGCAGCCGGCTCCCTTTGTGACGTGCGCCGGGTGCATAAGGTAAAATCACCAGCGGCGGCTACCGACAGCACGCCCTTCCCCGTTCCTCATTCGTGGCCGCCGACAGCAACCCCACCCCACCCGCGGCCGCCGAGACAGCAATCCCACCCCACTCCTCACCTGCGGCAACCGACAGCAACCCCACCCCCCCATGTCCTCACCTAGGCTCAGGCGGCAGAGAGCCTTTCTGCACCCCTGTGCATAGGGGAAATTAATCTGAAATGTGTACCGGCAAATATGTTTTGTACAAAAAAAGCACTGGCGACGCATCAGCGACGCGGGATTGCATTGACAGAGATAACAGCACTACACTCACATAGCGGGTGTGAAAGCCGATTTTACTGTCGGCTTTCCCGTCCCACTATTTGAAATGAACAGCGATGTGAAAACGATGCACCAGCGAGCCCGGCCAGGTCATATCGTTATCGGTATCGCTGGTGTGTCATTATGTGTGACGGGGCTCTATACTTACAGGACCTCTGATGATGTCACAATCATGGCCGGAGCAAGATCACATGGCTGTGACATTACCAGAGGTCCTTAAGCTAAACGCACACAGCACCAGGAGCCAGGTACTGCAGACCACTTACACCCACACACCCTACACTCACACTCACCCACCACTCACACTTACTCTGCACTCACGTCACACTCTGTCCTGCACTCACGTCACACTCTGTCCTGCACTCACGTCACACTCTGCCCTGCACTCACGTCACACTCTGCCCTGCACTCACGTCACACTCTGCCCTGCACTCACGTCACACTCTGTCCTGCAATCACGTCACACTCTGCCCTGCACTCACGTCACACATAGCTCTGCACTCACCTCACACTTAGCCCTACACTCACCTTGCACTGACCTCACACTTAGCCTTACACTCACCTTGCACTCTCCTCACACTTAGCCCTGCACTCACTTTGCACTCACGTCACACTGTCTCTAATGCAAAACCTGCGTTGCTGATTGTTTGCGACTGGCTGGGCATGACCAATCAGCGATGTGGGATTTCCGTTGCAGCGAAACAGGCATAGTCCGCCTGGTCTCCCGGCCCCCCTCCGCTCGGTCTCCTACCCGCTGCTCACCCGCTCCATGCTCCCTCCCCGCTGCCGCTCATGCTCCATCTGCCCGCCGCTCACCCCGCCATTCTTCTTCTTTTGTGGCATAGACTCCAGAAATTCAAAGGCCGCGAGGGGTGGAGCTACCAAATGGGGCATCGTAATGGCCGTGAACAAGGGCATGCCTACCACATCAGGTCTATGCACTTGGACACGCCTACTATGATGCCCCCTGTTAACTCTGCCCCCTGAGGCCTTGGAATTGTTGACGTCTATGCTGGAGGAAGAAGAAGAAGACATGCTAGGGTGAGAAGCGGCTGGACAGAAGCCTGGAGCGGGTGAGAACTGAGGGGGCCACCGCTGCACAACCGCACCGCCGCACACCCACATATTCTAGAATACCCGATGCGTTAGACTCCGGCCACCATCTAGTTATGTATAACAATCTACACTTCTTTTATACTTGATCAACTATCTCTCATTGCTTTACTCTCTCTGTTGTATCTTGATTCCCAGATTTCACATTGCATTTTATTTAGCTATGCTCCACTATCAATCCCATGATGAATCATTGCAAAAAATTGGCAGCTATCCCAAGTACCATCTCTGTCTGCTATTGGGACAATGATTATCATTTTCTAAAATAAGTATAAGTATACATTCAGGAAAGCTACACTGTCATCTACATTGTAAATGTGTGACAGGAGGTGTGGAATCATCATCTGGAACTTGATAGGAGTTTTATCATTTGGGCAGTTTGGTGCCTGAGATGGTGACCAAATTGAGAGAGAAGATCATTATGAGATCATATGACATAACTAAGGAGAAGTACGGTATACCATAAAGGTCAAGATAGCAAATAAATAATAACATACTTGATAAACTATATTGGAAGACTACTAACAGGATGAACAATAATAATAAAAATAATCCTTTGACTGCCACTCTAAGTAAACCCATAGGTCAATGAAAATTATGCTGTTAATATGAGAAAAGAACAGATTTATATCTTCGTACTGAAAAAATATTTTCCTTTGTAGGATATGAAAAATATGTTAAATCTAATATATAATAATTACCTTAAGCCACTTCCGTCATATTCGGCCCTACTTCCGTGAACGTGGCTGCCTCCCAAAGCCTAACTCGCAAGGGCTTTGCAAAACTGCACACAATACCCTCCAGTTACTCGCAAAGCCTCACTCGCAATGGCTTTGCGAGTCTGCACACAATACCCTCCAGTTACTCGCAAAGCCTCACTCGCAATGGCTTTGCGAGTCTGCTTCACTTACAACGTCCGGGACACTCTCTCTCCCCTACCCCCGGGTCCTCCTGTCTCCTGCCCGCGCTCCCCCCCGGTCCTCCTGTCTCCTGCCCGCGCTCCCCCCCGGTCCTCCTGTCTCCTGCCCGTGCTCCCCCCGGGCCTCCAGTCTCCTGCACGCGCTCCCCTGCCGCCTCCTCCCGTCTCCTGCCCGCGCTCCCCCGGTCCTCCTGCCCCTCTCTGCCCCCCCCTGCCCTCTCCGCTTCTCGCGGCCCCCTTGCTCACTCTGCCCAGGGCCGCACCATCCATCCGTCCAAGCGGCTGTGCTGAAGGAGCCGCCGCTTCCTGCCTGCCGCGCGGCGCCGGGAGCGGCAAGTTTCATACCTGTGAGCATGATGCATGTGTGTGCTTGTGCATGATGCATGTGTGTGCTGTGTGCATGATGCATGTGTGTGCTGTGTGCATGATGCATGTGTGTGCTGTGTGCATCATGCATGTGTGTGCTGTGTGCATGATGCATGTGTGTGCTGTGTGCATCATGCATGTGTGTGCTGTGTGCATGATGCATGTGTGTGCTGTGTGCATCATGCATGTGTGTGCTGTGTGCATGATGCATGTGTGTGCTGTGTGCATGATGCATGTGTGTGCTGTGTGCATGATGCATGTGTGTGCTGTGTGCATGATGCATGTGTGTAGTGTGTGCATGATGCATGTGTGTGCTGTGTGCATGATGCATGTGTGTGCTGTGTGCATGATGCATGTGTGTGCTGTGTGCATCATGCATGTGTGTGCTGTGTGCATGATGCATGTGTGTGCTGTGTGCATCATGCATGTGTGTGCTCTGTGCATGGTGCATGTGTGTGCTGTGTTCATGGTGCATGTGTGTGCTGTGTGCATGCTGCATATGTGTGCTGTGTGCATCATGCATGTGTGTGCTGTGTGCATCATGCATGTGTGTGCTGTGTGCATGATGCATGTGTGTGCTGTGTGCATGATGCATGTGTGTAGTGTGTGCATGATGCATGTTGTGTGCTGTGTGCATGATGCATGTGTGTGCTGTGTGCATCATGCATGTGTGTGCTGTGTGCATCATGCATGTGTGTGCTGTGTGCATATGCATGTGTGTGCTGTGTGCATGATGCATGTGTGTGCTCTGTGCATGATGCATGTGTGTGCTGTGTGCATGATACATGTGTGTGCTGTTGCAATGCATTGAGTGCTGCATGTGCTGTTTGCTGTCTGCATGATGCATGTGTGTGCTGTCTGCATGATGCATGTGTGTGCTGTCTGCATGATGCATGTGTGTGCTCTGTGCATGATGCATGTGTGTGGTGTGTGCATGATGCATGTGTGTGCTGTGTGCATGATGCATGTGTGTGCTGTGTGCATGATGCATGTGTGTGCTGTGTGCATGATGCATGTGTCTGCTTTGTGCATGATGCATGTGTCTGCTGTGTGCATGATGCATGTGTCTGCTGTATCATGCACACAACACACATGCATCATGCATACAGCACACACATGCATCATGCACACAGCACACACATGCTTCATGCATACAGCACACACATGCATCATGCATACACCACACACATGTATCATGCACACAGCAGACAGATCTTTAAGTTGGCACTCATGTATCATGCACACAGCAGACGTGCACACACATGTATCATGCACACCTGCACACACATGAATCATGCACATGGAACACACGCATCATGCACACAGCACACACATGTATCATGCACACAGCACACATACATCATCACATGCATCATGCATACAGCACACACATGTATCATGCACACAGCACGCACATGCATACAGCACACACATGTATCATGCACACAGCACACACATGCATCATGCATACAGCACACACATGTATCATGCATACAGCACACACATGCATCATGCATACAGCACACACATGCATCATGCACACAGCACACACATGCATCATGCACACACCACACACATGCATCATCCATACAGCACACACATGTATCATGCACACAGCAGACAGCTCTTTACGTTGGCGCTCATGTATCATGCACACAGCAGACGTGCACACACATGTATCATGCACACCTGCACACACATGCATAATGCACATGGAACACACGCATCATGCACACAGCACACACATGTATCATGCACACAGCACACATACATCATGCACACAGCACACCTATGCATCATCCACACACCACACCTGCACACACATGCATCATGCAGACAGCACACAAATGCATCATGCACACAGGTCTTTAACGTGCCGCTCATGTATCATGCAGACAGCACACCTGCACACACGTGTCATGCACACCTGCACACACATGAATCATGCAGACAGCACACACATGCATCATGCACACAGGTCTTTAACGTGCCGCTCATGTATCATGCAGACAGCACACCTGCACACACGTGTCATGCACACCTGCACATACATGCATCATGCACACAGCACCCCTGCACACACATGCATCATGCACACAGCAGACCTGCACACACATGTATCATGCACACAGCACACACATCTATAATGCACACAGCACACCTGCACACACATGCATCATGCCCACCTGCACATACACGTATCATGCACACACCACACACATGCATCATGCACACACCACACACATGCATCATGCATACAGAACACACATGCATCATGCACACAGCAGACCTGCACACACATGTATCATGCACACAGCACACACATCTATAATGCACACAGCACACCTGCACACACATGCATCATGCCCCCTGCACATACACGTATCATGCACACAGCACACACATGCATCATGCACACACCACACACATGCATCATGCATACAGAACACACATGCATCATGCACACAGCACACACATGCATCATGCATACAGCACACACATGTATCATGCACACAGCACACACATGCATCATGCACACAGCACACACATGCATCATGCACACACTACACACATGCATCATGCACACAGCACACACATGCATCATGCACACAGCACACACATGCATGATGCACACAGCACACACATGCATGATGCACACAGCACACACATGCATGATGCACACAGCACACCTGCACACACATGCATCATGCCCGCCTGCACATACACGTATCATGCACACAGCACACACATGCATCATGCACACACCACAACATGCATCATGCATACAGAACACACATGCATCATGCACACAGCACACACATGCATCATGCACACAGCACACACATGTATCATGCACACACTGCACACATGTATCATGCACACACTACACACATGCATCATGCATACACCACACACATGTATCATGCACACAGCACACACATGTATAATGCACACCTGCACACACATGCATCATGGCCACCTGCACACACAGGTATCATGCACACAGCACACACATGCATCATGCACACAGCACACACATGCATCATGCACACACATGCATCATGTGTGATGCATGTGTGTGCAGGTGTGCTCTATGCATTATACATGTGTGTGCTGTGTGCATGATACATGTGTGTGCAGGTCTGCTGTGTGCATTATGCATGTGTGTGCAGGGGTGCTGTCTGCATGATGCATGTATGTGCAGGTCTGCATGACACGTGTGTGTGCAGGTGTGCTGTCTGCATGATACATGAGCGCAACGTTCAACACCTGTGTGCATGATACATGTGTGTGCTGTCTGCATGATGCATGTGTGTGCAGGTGTGCTGTGTGCATGATGCATAGGTGTGCTGTCTGCATGATGTATGTGTGCTGTGTGCATGATACATTGTGTGTGCTGTGTGCATGATGCGTGTGTGTCGTGTGCATGATGCATGTGTGTGCAGGTGTGCATGATACATGTGTGTGCACGTCTGCTGTGTGCATGATACATGAGCGCCAACTTAAAGAGCTGTTTGCTGTGTGCATGATACATGTGCTTGAAGGTATGCTGTGTGCATGATGCATGTGCGTCCAGGTGTGCTGTGTACATGATGCATGTGTCTGCAAGTGTGCTCGCTCATCCTGCCCCCACCCCCATCCTGCTCCTCCGCTCCATCCTGCCTCGCTCGCTCCATCCTGCCTGCTCACTCCATCTGCCACCATCCTGCTCCTCCGGCTCCATCCTGCCCGCTCACTCCATCCTGCCCCCGCTCCCCACTATCCAACCCTACCCCCCCACCACCATCCTTCTCCGCCTCCATCCTGCCCGCTACCTCCATCCTGCCCCCCCCCCGTCCTTCCCCCTCTGCTCCATCATGCCCCCCTTGCCTCCATCCTGCTCCCCCTCTGCCTCCATCCTGCTCCGGCTTCATCCTGCCCCCCCTCCGCCTCCATCCTGCCCCCCCGCCTCCATCCTGCCCCCCATCCGCTTCCATCCTGCCCCCGGCTCCATCCTGCCCACCTTTCCACCTCCCCTCCTCTCCCCCCCATCGCCCCCCCCTCTCCTGCCCCGCTCCATCCTGCCCACCTGCCATCCTGCCCCCGACACAATCCTGTCCCCCCACCCCCCTCACCATCCTGACCCCCTACTCCATCCTGCCCCCCGGCAGTTAGCTCATGTGACCGATCAGCTGATCGGTTTCCAGGCAACCACAGGTCCTAAACGCCTGTACTACCTAGAAGATGGAGGTGGAGCGAGCCGCCGGCCAGGTGAGTATCCTCACTGAGGATTTTTTTATTTTTACTGTGGAGAAGCGGGGAGCCGCGGGGACCGGAGTATCGCCATATACCATAGTGCTGCTATACATGTACTGTAATGTACTGCCATATACCATCGTGCTGCTATACATGTGCTGTAATGCACCGCCATATACTATAGTGCTGCTATACACATACTGTAATGTACCGCCATATACTATAGTGCTGCTATACATCTACTCTAATGCACCGCCATATACTATAGTGCTGCTATACATGTACTGTAATGTACCGCCATATACTATAGCGCTGCTATACATGTAATGTACCGCCATATACTATAGTGCTGATATACATGTACTGTAATGTATCGCCATATACCATCGTGCTGCTATATATGTGCTGTAATGTACCGCCATATACTATAGTGCTGCTATACACGTACTGTAATGTACTGCCATATACTATAGTGCTGCTATACATGTACTCTAATGTACCGCCATATACTATAGTGCTGCTATACATGTACTGTAATGTACCGCCATATACTATAGCGCTGCTATACATGTAATGTACCGCCATATACTATAGTGCTGATATACATGTACTGTAATGTACCGCCATATACCACAGTGCTGCTATACATGTCCTCTAATGTACCCCCATATACCACAGCATTGCTATACATGTCATTTAATGTACCACCATATACCATAGCGCTGCTATATGTATATCTAATATATATAAAACCCGAAGGCTCACTTACGTCACTTTGCTCACCACTTCCGTCACTTTGTCATAGCCAAAGTGCCGTCACCACAGTGCTACACACGCCCAGGGGGGACCAACATGGCGCCCCTAAGCAGACCGGGACTCAGGCAGCCCCGCCACGCTTACGCCTGCCCCTACACTGCCCAAAACACACACACATCACGGCCATGAAATGAGCGGCGTTAGCCTGTCGTCTCCCGCCCGCCACACACCACTTCGGGAGATGTTTCCAGAAATACGGCGAAGCCCATGTAATTTTTTTTCTGAAAAATCAATAAAACAATCCTAAAAAAGGGACTGCATCTTTATTAACCCCTCGCCCATGGTCCAGGGGTTAATAAAGATGCAGTCCCTTTTATTTACATTGTTTTATGGATTTGTCAGAAAAAAATTTCACGTGGGCTTCGCCGTATTTCTGGAACCAGCCGGATCCAGCAGGCAGCGACGGGCTGCCCCCAACCCCCAGGTGCCTATTTGTACCTGGCCAGACACAAGAATATAGGGGAGCCCTTTTTTTTTATTATTTCATGAATTTCATGAAATAATAAAAAAAAATGCGTGGGGCTCTGCGCAATTTCTATGTCTAGCCAGGTACAGCTCAGCAGCTGGGGGCTGGAATCCGCAGCGCAGGGAGGCCCAAGCTTTCTGGGCACCCCCCGCTGCAAATTGCAGCCCGCAGCCGCCCCAGAAGATGGCGCGTTCATTGAAGCGCCATCCTCTGGCGCTGAACCCCGCTCTTCCAGCGGCCCTGGTGGCGGTGGCACGCTGGGTAATAAAGGGGTTAATACCAGCTTTGTTATACAAGCTGGTATTAAGCCCAAGATTCTTAATGTCAGGCCACGTTTGACCCAGCCACTAAGAATCTCCAATAAAGGGTTAAAAAAACACAACACAGAGAAAATTTTTTATTAGAAATAAAAAAAAAAGCCATTAGGGACTCCATCTTTAATTAAAAAAATCCTCTTCCGTCCGACGTAGTCCAAAATGCGATGTCCTCTCTGCTACATCTCCTGTGCATAGATATAGATGTCTATGCACAGGGAATGAGCAGACTGAGAACAATCGCAGCTCTGCTACATCATCTCTGTGAGCAGGCGGGCTCTAGGACCCTGGAGCTGCGGCAGCCTGCACAGAGAAGACAGCTGAACTCGGCTCGCAAAGTAACAGCAGTTACGAGTTTCCCAGAGATTACTAGCACAGTAATCAGACCAATGCAAGTCAGAGTCTCTGACAAAACTAGGATTGATATTGATTTGCATTGGACTCGTTGCTGTGCGAGTAATCGCTGGGAAACTTGCAGAGTACCGAGTCCTGCGAATCCCTTACTACTCACCGAGTAACGAGTCCTAGCGAGTAGATTCGCCGATCCCTACCCTTCGCCCGATCATCCGGGTAGGGTGTCGTCATTTGGAGGTATCACTTGTTTGGCTGTCTTCCTCTTGTTCCGTTGTGATCTGGGTGTCAGGACTGTTTGCCATTGAGGGGGATGAGGAGCAGGTGCCAATAAACTTGCCGAAATGACCGCTTCTAGGTCAGGGTATTGGTCAAGTACATCAAGGCAGAGCAAACCTTTTTTATGTCAGCCGACGTTCTTGCTTGAAATTTTTTGTCTTTGGCAGAGATGAAAATCCCGAAAGGGAATAGCCAGCGGTAGGGAAAGTGTCTCTGGTGTAGCATCGTGGTGAAAGGTTTCAAGAGCCTTCTTTTCCTTAGTGTGATTGCCGATAGGTCTTGATAAATCTGCACTGCTGAGCCATTGCAAGATATGTCAGACGTTTCTCTGGCCCTGCGAAGTATGAGATCTTGGTTCTAAAGTCCAGAAATCTGCAAATCACATCTCTAGGTGGTTCTGACATTGGGGGTTTTGGTCGCAGGGCTCTGTGTAACCTCACTAGCTCCATATCTGTTGGGTCTTCCGGGGTTAAAATAGATCTAAATAGTGGGGACAAGGGCATCCTGTCCAACCGTCTCTGGTATCCCCTTCAGTCGTAAATTATTCCTCCTTTCCCTGTTTTCGTGGTCCTCCAGTGTCTCAAAGATATGATTAAGATGTTCTTTATGTTGTTGGAGACTATGCAGTACGGTGTTAGAGTGTTGGACCGATTGTGTGTGGGATGTCTCCAATGTTTCAACACTATGGCCCATCTGTGAGAGTTCCTGCTTGATTTCCGCAATGTCTCTGCTGATAGGTTCTAGTGCTTAATTTATTGCTTTATTAATAATCCGTTTAAGGAAAGATCTAGTAATGTGCGTGGTTCCTAAAGACTCTTCGTCACTCTCCACACTTTCTGGCTCTGAGTCGGACTGGTCGCTGTTGAGCTTGTGATGTGCGGACTTGGATGGTGCCGTCATGGCTGATTGTTTATGGAAGTATTTATCCAGGTCTGCTTGGGTAGTGTGACCCCCTGGTTTTGCTGGTGTCTTAGTCGCTTTATTACTAGGTTTGACCATTCTGTCAAAGTCTGGAATATAATTTCTTTTATCCCGGCCTCTCTAACCACTCCAACACTGTTGAGTTATTCACATATCAAGAGGGGTTACAGAAGGCTAATAAGAATATGTCTATAGGAGAGCGCGGTGATATCAAAGAAATCCGGTAGTTTACTCTTTATGTTATAGAAAGGACAACTTGGGATCCAAAGGAGGCGTTGGTTTCAACCAGGCTAGGGATGTGCGCCGTAATTCCACCCTGGAGCAGAAGATGGTGCTGTTGCCCCAAAGTGATTGAGCATGGAGATATGAAAAGTTCTGTGTACCGTAGCTATATTACTTGAGTATATCAGTGTGCTGCAGTTGTACAAGGGCACACACAGCACAAAAGTCCCAATGTATATCAATGGCTTTCTCCCACTAGCATGGGTCACCAGGGTCCAGTCCGCAACAGAAGTGGCTCCAGCCGCAAGGATAGTTGTTTCTCTGGAGTTTATATTTAGGGCTTGATTTTATGTAAATCTTTAGCTCCTTAGGGTATTTAGACTTTATGAGGGGTTGTCTGTACTAAATCCTACTTTAGGCACTATAGCTGGGTGCCTGTACAGGACAGCGCCACTTATCTACAAGCAGTTTACAGCGCTTTAGGGCTTTGTCAGTACTTTCATTCACACATGTGCCCAGCTCTGCTGCTCCTCCACTGTAGCTCTGCAGGTGGGGACTGCTTCAATGGCGTCGCTGCCCGAGGTGCACGCTCCCCCTCTCTCCCCCTCCGCTGTTCGCCGTTCTGCTTTTCGCCACCGTCCACTATAATAGGGCCTGTGTAGGGTTCAGGCGCTCAGTATATGAGCGGGCGCCGGGGGCTAGAAATCTACCGTTGAAGTGTAGACCTCCCCTAATGGTGGCTGGCGGGGAGGTGTTTTACCTTCTGTGCCCACTCGTCCTCCGTCGACCGCAGCTCTGCCGCTGCCCCTCTCTCCCTCTCTCCAGGGACAGGAATGGTGGCGGGAACGACGGCAAAGCTTCTCCGGTACTGTGCCTGTGTTCACTAGATAGCAAAGTAGGGCCCAGGCACAGTGTGCAGCTCAGTCCAGCATGCAGGTAGGGGGGTTAGATAAATTCCTCCTGATGGGCTCTTCCAGGGCCCAGGGCGTCTCAATACCGGGTTTCCAGTAGTCCCCAATGTCAGGGGGAGAATGCTGGGTCCGGCCAGAGCTGCTTTCCAGTTCCCTGGGGATAGGATGCCACAGATCCTCCAAGGTAGTGACGAACTCCCCAGTGTGTGTCCTCCCTGGACGGCAGCCATCTTGGATCCCCCATGAAGTACTCAAACTCTTGTCATAGATATCATAGGACTTCAGCACATGCAAGGGTTCTGGATCTGTTACATAACTCAAAGTCAAAATTGTGGGTGCACATCATACAGGATATATGCCCCTTGTTGGTGATGACCATCCCTTGGACTTGGTCTGCTCTATCTCAAAGAAGTCAAGTGTTGGAAAAGAAAATGGTGCCAACATAGGGTGTTACCCGTGACAGTTTAGATCAAAAGGTAGACTTGGTTTGCGTACCTTATATGGTTGTGACAGTCACAACCACTATATAAGCCTAATATCTTCCTGATATCAATCCATGACGGTTGCAGCAATCTTCCAAAAACGTAGGCGTATCAGCACAAAAAAGAGAAAAAAATTGGAATATGGGACCGCGCTACTATCCAATCAATCACATGGGTTAATGATTGTGATTTTCATGCCCAACGCGTTTCAGGGCTATCTGGCCCCTTCCTCAGGAAAAAATCACAGATGTACAGCTCCAACATTTTCTTGCCTCACTAACTATATATAGATCATGATTTTACTCGTCCTCTTACAGCCTTCGAGACCTTGCACCTTGCTGACTCCCCACGCGCACACACCATAGCGGCTGTATACAGATTACTTCTGAGTGTGGGATTGGATGTTCCTTTGGCAGAGCCTGGGAGAAAGAACTCGAGTAAACCTTTACTGAAAAACAATGGTACAAATGTTTCTTTCTTTCCCACAAATCATTGCCACAAAGTCACAAGACACTAGCTTTAAAATCATCTCATGGTGGTATAGAGTTCCCCGTTCCTACAGAGGTGCTTTCCTGAGGTCTCGGACCTTTACTCGCATTGCAACAGTGAAGTTGGATCAAGGACACACATATGGTGGTCATGCCCGGTTCTTGGACCCTTTTGGAAGAGTGTACTCAGGGTAATTGCCGAGGCCACAGGGATAACGCTACCTCATACCAAAGAAATTATTCTATTATGCATAACTCCTATCCCTAAACTGTTTACAAAAAATCCCTTCTGAGACATCTATTCCAAGCAGCTAAGACAATTATCCCTAGATTGTGGAGACAGACTATTTCCCTATCACTGCAGGACTGGTTTAATGAAATAGTCTTAACCCGACGCATGTGATTCTATTATGCATAACTCCTATCCCTAAACTGTTTACAAAAAATCCCTTCTGAGAAATCTACTCCAAGCAGCTAAGACAATTATCCCTGGATTGTGGAGACATACTATTTCCCTATCACTGCAGGACTGGTTTAATGAAATAGTCTTAACCCGACACATGTGATTCTATTATGCATAACTCCTATCCCTAAACTGTTTACAAAAATCCTTCTGAGAAATCTACTCCAAGCAGCTAAGACAATTATCCTAGATTGTGGAGACAGACTATTTCCCCATCACTGCAGGACTGGTTTAATGAAATAGCCTTAACCCGACGCATGGAAACCCTGATTGCCCATACCCAAAAAGAACGAGAAGACTCTGCTCAGAGATGGTTCCACTGGGATCTTTTCTTAATTCACCCCTCTTCAATGAGATAGCATTGTAGGGAAGGTGGGATCCTGCCTTTTCTCTTTTCGACTTTTCTGTGCCTGGAACTTCCCCTTCTCCATTCTTTTTCTTCTTTCTTAAGCGGCTGTCACACGCTACGATATCTTGAAAGATATCGCTTGAACGCGCCAGATTAAACATCGCTTGAACGATGTCTGTGCGTGTGACGGCAAGATACGACCAACGATAAAGGATCAAATCGCAAAATCGAGATCTGAGCTCCGGAGCTCAGATCTTGCGATGAACGATTTAACGATCTGCTTCATCGTGGTGTATGACACCACGATGAACGATCTCCCAGCGGCAGAACCTATGCTGGGAGATGGTAACTATGGTACACGTCGGGTTACTAAGCGACGCGCGGCGCCTAGTAACCCGATGTGTACCATAGTAACCAGCGATCTCGCTGGTCCACATCGCTGGTGAGTCTGCCTGTGTGACAGCTCACCAGCGATGTGAGCGATATTGTAAGCGATCGCGCGTGCACGTGATCGCTAACAATATCGCTAGCGATATCGTAGCGTGTGACGGCCACTTTACTTATATCTCTTCTTTTCTGACTTGGTAATTCTTTGTTTCTAGAGTGATAATAAACATACCACTCTTAGGATGCTTTCACATCAGCGTTTTATGCTGATCGCGGCAGTTGAGGTGAAAAGACCGCAACTGCCGCGATTACCGCATAACGGCCGCACTTGCGGTTCACTTGCGGCAAGCCGCATGCAATGTCTATGGGGCTTGCGGAAGGTGCGGCAAGTGCGGTACACTTGCGGTTTCCCGCGGCCGCATTTTGCCGCACACTTACCGCAAGCCCCATAGACATTGCATGGGGATTGCCGCAAGTGAACCGCAAGTGCGGCCGTTATGCGGTAATTGCGGCAGTTGGTTTTTTTTCACCGCAACTGCCTAAGGGCCCTTTCACATCAGCGTTTTTTTTAAATCGCGGCAGATGCGGTGAAAAAAACGCATCTGCCGCGATTACCGCATACCGGCTGCACTTGCGGCACGGTTGCGGCGCGATTGCGGTAAACACCATACAATGTATAGGCGGACTTGCAGCAGGTGCGGCAAGTGCGGTTTTGGCACTTGCGGCAGGTGCGGCCGCGAAAAAAATGCTGTCAGCCTGCGTTTTTTTTCACGGCCGCACCTGCCGCAAGTGCAAAACCGCACTTGCCGCACCTGCCACAAGTACGCCTATACTTTGCATGGCGTTTACCGCAACCGCGCCGCAAGTGCAGCCGGTATGCGGTAATCGCGGCAGATGCGTTTTTTTCACCGCATCTGCTGCGAATTTCAAAAAACGCTGATGTGAAAGGGCCCTAAGGCCCCTTTTCACAAAAGTGGTTTTTTTAAATCGCGGCAGATGCGGTGAAAAAACCGCATCTGCAGCGATTACCGCATAACCGCAACACTTGCGGCACAGTTGCGGCAAGCCCCATAGAATGTCTATGCAGGCTCTCGGCAGGTGCGGCAAGTGCGGTATCGGCACTTGCGGTAGGTGCGGCCGCAAAAAAACCGCTGACTGCGGCTTTTTTCGCGGCCGCACCTGCCGCAAGTGCCGAAACCGCACTTGCCGCACCTGCCGCACACTTACCGCAAGCCCCATAGACATTGCATGGGGCTTGCCGCAACTGTGCCGCAAGTGTCGCAGTTATGCGGTAATCGCGGCAGATGCGTTTTTTTCACCGCATCTGCCGCGATTTAAAAAAACTGCTGATGTGAAAGAGGCCTTAGGCTGCTTTCACATCAGCGTTTTGCTCTGATCGCGGCAGTTGCGGTGAAAAAAACGCAACTGCCACGATTACCGCATAATGCCTGCACTTGCGGTTCACTTGCGGCAAGCCCCATACAATGTCTATGGGGCTTGCGGCAGGTGCGGCAAGTGCGGTATCGGCACTTGCGGCAAGTGCGGCTGCGAAAAAACCGCGGCATACTGCGTTTTTTTCGCGACCGCACCTGCCGAAAGTGCCGAAACCGCACTTGCCGCACCTGCCGCAGTTATGCGGTAATTGCGGCAGTTGCGTTTTTTTCACGAAAAACGCTGATGTGAAAGGACCCTTACATAAGAATATATAATGTAACCTGAATTGTTTCCATTTCCATGTTTGAAACAAAATACTCTTGTTTATAAACTGTTAAAAACTTTAATAAAAATCCACTTGAGAAAGTTTGAAAATTTTAAATTTTTTTTAAGTTTTCATTTTTAATTTAAATTTTTTAATTTTAAATTTAATTTTTAATTTTCGCCAAATTTCTGATTTTGTCACAAATAAACGCAAAAATCATCATCCTAAATTTACCACTTCTATGAAGTACAATACTGTATGTCACAAAAAAATTTCAGAATCACAGGAATCCTTTGATGTGTCAGAGTTATAACCTCATAAAGTGACACTGGTCAGAATTGCAAAAAAAAAAATTGCCTGGTCATTAGGATCAAAGAAAGGCCCTGGGGTGAAGAGGGTAAAATCATTTGATGGCTGATTAAATCAGCCGGAAAATGCAGTTAAAGATGTGGACTTGCATGCCAGCAGGGACATGACCTTTTTTCGTATATCAAAATTTTGAAGAGGTTAAATCATGGTAAATGTAAGCATAATGCCGCTCTTAGTATTACTAGCCAAAAGTAACGGGGAAAAGGAAGTGAAATTTTCACATTTGACAAACCTAGTTGGTAGATAGTTGGTGATTTGTGATGATATTGTTGGGGCTCTTTCAATGGAACTTAATCAGAAAATTAAGCTAAGCAAGGCAGTTATAAAACCACAAGAGAAAATGTGCAAACATTGATGTGACTACTGGATCAAAGTCTGTATAAAGACATCCTGAGATATTATCATTGTATATTTGGTATATGATTAAGCAACAAAAAGAAAAAAAACGAGACTGAAAAGTTGAAAACAAGTCCATAGTAGGCAAATGCAACAAAATGTAATGCTACATTCACACACAGCAGTTTTTATCTGTTTTGTGAGGATCCAATTTTCAGCTGCAAATCTGGATCAGCTTTTCAAAAAAAAAGTATCAAAAATCAGATCATCTGCGTTTTTAATGGTTACAATGGAAACAGTGGGTCATAAAAACGCCACACAAATTGACATGATCATTCTTTTTTTAGGGTCGGTTTTCTGCCCAAAAAATTGACCACTTTCAAATGTTGTGTCTTAATGCAAATCTTGAAAACTCATCGACTTGGCTGGGAATCTAAGGCTATTGTCACATTTGGCCAGGCAATTGCGTTCACTGCATCCAGATCCGGTGAACGCAATTGCCTTTACACACATTTTTAAGCAAAAATGAGTGCAGAAAACTGCAATCCAGTAACCGGATTGCTCCAGATGTGTAATCCGGAGCAATCCGGTTACCTGATAGTTTGCTCATCCCTGCTGCCACAGGGATGAGCAAACTGTTCTATATATATCTTAAATCGATTAATTTAATAAAAAAATGATTGATTAATATCTCTAGGGGGTGTGCAGTCCCCCTAGAAACCTTACCCCCACTCAGGTGGCCTTATCCTGCTATAATCTGTAATGTACAAAAGCGCCGGGCTCCTCAGAGCTGTGCGCATGACCCCACAAAGTGACCCCCCCGTGTCGGTAGACCTGTCCCTGCACCCCTCTGATCTTTTCTAGCTATCCCTTTGGCAGAATACAACGATGTTTTAAAGTAGAGAATAAAGGTTATAATTACATGTTGTATTATTTTCTGTATAGGCGGGGCTGTGTGCTGCTCCCTCCACCCGCTTATTAATTACGCACGCCCCCTCTCAGCTAGCAGCAGTGCTGAGAGACTGGCCGCGTCATGAAAGTGGCGGGGCTACCGGTATGATGCAATTTAAGCCCCGCCCCTTTCATGACGCAGCCAGGCTCTCAGCACTGCTGCTAGCTGAGAGGGGGCGTGTGTAATTAATAAGCAGCACACAGCCCCGCCTATACAGAAAATAACACAACATGTAATTATAACCTTTATTCTCTACTTTAAAACATCGTTGTATTCTGCAAAAGGGATAGCTAGAAAAGATAACAGGGGTGCAGGGACAGGTCTACCGACACGGGGGGTCAGTTTGTGGGGTCATGCGTGCAGCTCTGAGGAGCCCGGCGCTTTTGGACATTACAGATTATAGCAGGATAAGCCCACCTGAGTGGGTGTAAGGTCTCTAGGGGGACTGTGCACCCCCTAGAGACATTAATCAATCATTTATTTATTAATTAAATTAATCGATTTAAGATATATAGAACAGTTTGCTCATCCCTGCGGCAGCAAGGATGAGCAAACTATCCGGTAACTGGATTGCTCAGGATTACACATCCTGAGCAATCCGGTCCCCACATTGCGGATGCTTAAACTGGTCCGAAAACTGCAGCCTGCATGATTTTTACCGCAGGCTGCAGAGCCGGAGACGGAAACCGGATTGCTTGTGAAGCAATCCGGTTTTTAGCATTGGCTCCTATGAGGAGCGTTTCTTGATCCGGTTTTGAGCTTTTTGAAAGCTCAAAACCGGATCAGGTTTTCAAAAAAAAAACGTAGATGTGACCCTAGCCTAAGAAATTGATCCGTTTCACTGCACTGCTGAAACGGATCCTCACAAAAACTATGTGTCTGAATGTAGCCTAAAGGACCCGTTACACCTAGCGACATTCCAGCGATCCCAACAACAATACGACCGCTGGAATGTCGCTAAGTGGTGCCTGGTGAGGTGCCACACAGGCTGATCTACTCATCGAAGTGGCAACCCCCGACGGTCGTTGGGATCTGTCACAGTCACGGGCGTAGAATGGAGATCGTTGGTCGTTTTCCCTGTCACACACAGCAATGAAGCATGGCCAGCGGGAGACCGGCGATCAAAAAATGGTGCAGGCCATTCATTAACGATCAGCGATCTCACAGCGGGGGGCCGCTCGTTGCTACGTGTCAAACACAGCAATATTGCTGGCGTGGTCGCCGCAACATCACAACACCTGTGACGTTGCGGCGATATCGTTAGTGATATCGCTATGTGTAACGGGGCCTTAAGCCTGAGTGAGTTTCAAAAAGACTAAAATGTCTATTAAATTATTAATCAAATAAGTTGCCTCAGTATTTCTTATAGGGATAAGTCAAAAGGGTAAACAAAGGTTAACTTTCGCTGGTAATGTGCTTAGCATATATTTATTGAAATTTGGTTAACTGCTACCAGCTCGGAGCAGAACTTCCATAAATTAAGTGTAATGTTAAATTGGATATACAAAGAAATGTAGCTGTAGCTGTTTCCAGTAGTAAGAAAATAAGTAGATATAATATAGCAATCTATTTTAAATGAAGCCCATTGTTTCTTTTTTCCATCCCTGCCCCTCCTCTGGACCCTACATGTGCACTTCCCTCTGCAGAGCATGCCATAAATGTTCTCTCTTTAATCCACATACCTGATTGGGGTCAATAATTTACAGCCCCCACTTTTTCTATATAGGTAATGATCAGGCTGTTTGTTCCCTGCTATCCACCCCCATGCAGCGTCTGCAGCAGATGTAATAACCAAAAACGCAGGTCTCGGGGATAACAGTCGCTTTTACTATAGCAGGAACAGAGAAATCCAACATGGAGTAAATACTTCACAGTTCACGTGGGTAGACCACGGCAAGTACAGTTTACATTTGAATACTGACATGCAATTGGGGTCCTGGGGCTGTAAGAGCATGGATTATTTAGATGGAGTATTTATATGTTTTTATAGGAAGTCTAGAAGGAAGACTAGATGTATATTAAGAGAATGGTACAGACCTTGGAATCCTGTGGTACTTCCCCAGCTCGTCACAGCACATGCAAAAATACACTTGGAACAATTAACAGTCCAGATAGCGAGGATACAGAGTTAAGAGCCTTTAACTATTTTGGCTGGAGATGTCAGAGAAATATCTTGTTCCTTGGGGTTTGCAGGAGGTTTTGAGGTAAAGGGCATCTCTACGTGTGCTCTGCTCCCTAAAGGTACCGTCACACGCGGCAATATGGCTTCCATATCGCCGGCAATTTGACGTGATCATGCACATTTCGGGAACATTTTTGCACATCGCCGTCCCCTGTCACACATAGAGATCTCGCCTGCGTTCTACGGCGATCCTGCGTTCCGGAAATCGCCTGCAGAACACCGGAAGCAATCTCCCTTTTCCACATCGCCCAATCTCATCAGCGATGTGGGCATAGAGTGTGAGTACGGTGAGGAGACAGGCGTGCGAGAGTGTTTTTCATCGCTCCCCTAACACTCCGATTGGCTGACACAACTACGTAACCATTGGTCAGCTTTGTCAGGATGCTTGTGCACTACATGACGCATGTGTCCTTTCTACTATATCGCTATTCAAATATGGCGCCTTAGCCATGGCCAGCCAATGGGAACGCAGGAGCGACCACCAATTGCGGCAGACAGGGCGAGCCAAACAGACAAACACGCCTCTGGAATTGCTCCCAGATGGTCTGAGCTCGCTTTCTACATCGCTATTGCCGTGTCATACGCCAAAATGTGCAGAAATCGCCTGGTGGTTATCGCCTGATTTCACTGCAGTGCAGGGCGATCAGGCGACGCTCCACCAGCGATTTCTCGTGTAAAATCTCCCTGTCTCATGCCACTATGCTCAGGCGATGTGGTTTCCACATCGCTGAAATACACAAATTTACGGCGATATGGAAGCCATATTGCCGCGTGTGACAGTACCTTAAGGAGTCAGGGCCAGGACTGGGGATTTTCCAGCCTGTCTAGACTGAAGCTAGAAGTAGCTCCACTCCTTGAGCCCCTATTTACACGTCAAATTCTAACAATACTATAACTATACATTCCACCTGCAGATGGTGCTGGAACACATCAAATGAAAAGTAATTTAATAGAACAACTGAAACATACAAGAATATATGAGATTAATGAGGATTCATTTAAATAATATAACAGTAAAGGGACAGCTGAGGAGTGAGTTGCAGTGTACAGAGGCTACTCACAGTCCAGGGTTGCTTAAAGGGGCATACACAGTCTGGATCGGGTCACTACATATACCTCTATGAAGAAGATACCTCATGCTAGCACAGTCACTTCCCTCTCAAATAATATTTGAAAATGAGGGCCAGAAGTGATGCAGAATGGACCCTCAGAAGTTAAACTACTCATGGACCTAGCCACTGAACATCCATCTATGATGTTCACATGCCCTTAACCCTGCTGTTCTGTTTGGTCAAAAATGACTGAATTTGAAATTTATGATTTTATTTTTCATTTGTTTATTAACAACCATGTTTACAGTATAATACTGCAACAGGTATTCAAATAAAACACTTAAATTAGCTAAAAATCAAGACTTTAAAAGGTCCAATCAAAAATGACCGCAACATTATAAGTGTATAGTAGTCCTGAACAGAACAGCAGGGTTAAAGAGCATATGAACAGGAACTGTATTTATCAAACCACTCCTTTAAACAGAATATTCCGCAGACTTTGTATTTATATTCATGCTGCAGTGCAGAAGGAGCACCAAGTTTAAACTGATTAGAGGTAGGTACCATGCAGAATACCTTTTAACAAGTCCTTGGGACAATCCTTGAAAGTGGCAGGAATTGATTTGCAATCTCCATGCTTTTCTCATGGTAAACTGTTCAAGAGTTGGAACTGCCAAAAGTTAGTTCATCTTTCCAATGAAAAACCAAGAATGTTGTTAATCAAAAGGCTCTTGATTAAGGAGATGCAGATAAAGTGCTTCACATTAGGCTGGCTTCACACCATGGCCGAGTCCGGTCCGGGACTGTCCGGTGTAAACCAGATACTATGGGGCCGGATGGAGCCAAATGGCAGCTATCTGACATCGGGTTTCCATCTCTCCGGAAGAATTCGGGAGAAATCTGATTTTTCTCACCGTACACAAAAATGTTGCTTGCAACGTTTTTGTGTCCGGGGAGCAAAATCTCCCCAAATTGCCGTATCCCGGATTCGGGGCAATCCGGCGCTCCCTAAGATGGGAGCCTATGGGGCCGGATTTCCCCGGTCCGGGAACCGGACAACGGCGGCTGCACGCTGCTGTTAATTCAGGACCGCGGCTAGCTCCCCGCCAGCCTAATTCATCAGCAGCTTGCTTCCGGCTGCACACCAGACCGGAGGGCACATTTGGCTCTTTGGTTCTGTGTGCTGATCCGGTCCGGGGCTGTCAAGTTCATCCTGACAGCCCCGGACCGGATTCTGCTGTGGTGTGAAGCCAGCCTTACTGGGGTAATCATTTAGGTCATTTGTGTTGCACATCTGTGGGGTTGAAAATATGATGTGAAATGCTTCTATTACTTTATTTTTTTATTTTTAATAACATTTCTTTCTATTTAGTTTGTGACTTATCTGTGTAAAATAATTTTTTGTTAAACCATTCTGTTTTGTTATATCTAAGAACAGTTTGCTAGGTATCCATGGTTACGACCATGCACATAGTGACAGTTATTTAGTTAGTTGTTAGTGGTCGTAACCATGGATACAGATATCTAGCTACTGCTATGCCCTATAAATTAGGTAAGCGATATGGTAAATCAGAAGAATAATACTACATTTCTATTGGAGGCACCATATTTTTCGGTTTATAAGACACACTTTTTCTCCCAAAAACATCGGCTTCGAGAACTGAACTTGACCCCGGATTAAAAAAACAAAACATACAATTCAAGGGGAACAAGAAGTTCTATGCTGTAAAATGGTGGTAGGTTACGGGGCTATAAAAGGAAGCTAAATAGGTGTAAGAGCAGGACAGTTATACATACTGTGTTTCTCAAAAGATAACACTGCAGTCAGGCTCTTCTTCAGGCACACTTATTAAGCTTCATGAATATTGACTGCTTCTTCCGCCCACCCACTGTGCCTTCATCTATGATTGGTTGCAGGCTGCTATACATGTCCATCGTCCCCTGTTTCAGCATCTTTCATTGGTTGCAGAAGAGTTTGCTGTATGGTAGTATAACAACAAATATCAGCACCCCCTTCTACACATAGCCCACCAGTACACAGAAGCACCCCCTTCCACACACATCCCCTCAGCACACAGCAGTACCCCCTTCATCATATGGGCCTTTCCAAATTGTTTAAAGGCATAGCAATCTTAGTGTATGTAAACTTTTGACTTTGTAGAAATTAAAATGGCTTAAAACATTCTCTCTCTCATTATTCTGGCATTTAGCAAATATTAATAATTATGGTAATCCTAACTGACCTAAAATGGGAAAGGTTTATTCTGATTTTATGTCAGATAGTGAGAAAAACATGCATGTGTGTTTGGTTATATAGTGAATGTAAACTTCTGGTTTAAAGAGGACCTGTCACCAACCACATATGGTGATCTAATTACAGCACTGAATGCAGCATGTCTGCTGCATTCAGGCAAGGGGTCCTCCAGCCCTTGACCCCCTCTGTACCCCGAGATAATACACTTTGAAAACTTACATTGTGGAGCCAAATATAAGGTGGCTTGTGGCTGGAGCCAAAGGGCAGTTTCACACCCCCTGTATGTTTAATCTGCCCACTGCCGCCTCCCTCATGCCAATCATTGTCTCCCTCGCCTGAGCGAGGGGTGCGGTTCTGGCTGCATTGCCCCACCCCCTGCGGTGATGTCACCGCTTATACCCGCACTGCTCCATGTGTGTCTATGCAGAGTGATGTAGCAGTGCTGAGATTGTCATTTCTCAACCTGCAATCACTCTGCATAGACGTGTGTCTATGCAGAGTGATGTAGCAGTGCTGAAATTGCGTTTTGGTACTACAGCGGACGGAAGAGGATTTTTTAAAAATATAGATGGAGTCCCTAAGTGTTTTTTTTTTTTTTCAAATAAAAATCTTTTTTCTATGTCTTGTGCGTTTTTAAAAAATTCACTAGAAATTCATGGCGGTAATGTCAACTATTGACGTGACCGCCATGAATTTCGGGCTTAGGGCCAGCTGATAATACAAAGCTGGCCCTAACCCCTTTATTATCCAATGAGCCACCGCACCAGGGCCCTGGAAGAGTTGGGTTCAGCGCCAGAAAATGGCACTTCAATGAACGCGCCATTTTCTGGGGTGGCTGCGGGCTGCCATTCGCAGCGGGGGATGCCCAGAAGGCTTGGGCCTCCCTGCGCTTTGGATTCCAGCCCCCAGCTGCCTAGTTGTACCTGACTGGACATAGAAATTGCGCGGAGCCCCACACGTTTTTTTTTTAATTATTTCATGAAATTCATGAAATAATAAAAAATAAGGGCTCCCCTATATTGTTGTGTTTCCGGCCAGGTACAGATAGGCACCTGGGGGTTGTTGGCAGCCCGTCACTGCCAGCTGTATCGGGCTGGATACAAAAATACGGCGAAGCCCACGTCAAATTTTTTTTGAAAAATCCAAAAAACAATATGAATGAAAGTGATTGCATCTTTATTAACCCCTCGACCATGGTCGAGGGGTTAATAAAGATGCAGTTTCTTTTTAGAGGATTGTTTAATGGATTTCTCAGAAAAATTTTGACGTGGGCTTTGCCGTATATTTGTATGCCAGCCGGATACAGCAGGCGGCAACGGGCTGCCCCCAACCACCAGCTGACTATTTGGACCTGCCTGGACACAGAAATACCGTGAAGCCCTTATTTTTTATTGTTTCATGAATTTCATGAAATAATGAAAAAAAAAATGTGTGGGGCTCCGCGCAATTTTTATGTCCAGCCAGGTCCAGCTAGGCAGCTGGGGGCTGGAATCCGCAGTGCAGGGAGGCCCAAGCCTTCTGGGCACCCCCTGCTGCGAATGGCAGCCCGCAGCCACCCCAGAAAATGGCGCTTTCATTGAAGTGCCATTTTCTGGCGCTGAACCCAACTCTTCCAGGGCCCTGGTGCGGTGGCTCACTGGGTAATAAAGGGGTTAGGGCCAGCTATGTATTATCAGCTGGCCCTAAGCCCGAAATTCATGGCGATCACGCCAATAGTAGACATGACCGCCATGAATTTCTAGTGAATTTTTAATAGAAACACAACACATAGAAAAAATATTTTTATTTGAAAAAAAAAAACAAAAAGACACTTAGTGACTCCAACTTTATTTAAAAAAAATCCTCTTCCATCCGACGTAGTCCAATCCAGGGTTCTTCTTTAGCTCTGCTACATCTCTAGTAGAGAACCTCCACCAGAGATGTAGCAGAGCTATGTACCCTGGGAAAGTTCATGTGAGTTCATGCAGGCAAGCATGAACTCACATGAACCCTGCCAGCACTGCTACTTCAAATGAACAGCTGACCTGAGTCAGCTGTTCATTTGAAAATCCAGGCGGGAAGGTCAAAAATAGAAAACCGGATTGCCCTGGTTCGGTGCAATCTGGGACCATAGAGCCCCACGTTATGGGGTGCCGGATTGAATCGGACCGGTACAATCCGGGAGAATCCGGTTTTCAGTGATAGCGGCTGTGCTTTGCGGCCGCAGTCGTGCTTTGTGGCTGCAGTCGCAAAGACACAGGGAAGAAGACGGCGGGCCACGCAGAGGGCGGTGAGTGAACACCGGCGCCACTACCACCCCCCCCCGCTCCCGAACAATAGTGACAGCCTCTGCTGACAGCTCGCTGTCAGCAGCTGTCAGCATTGTTTAAAAGCCAGCGGCTTTTTACCGCTGGTTTTTAAACAATGAAATGGGGAATTGCAGGTTTTTCCTCTGCTGCCAGACCTCTTTATAGGGTCCAGCAGCAGAGGAATTACTCGCAATTACTTGCTTCCCCATTGACTTACATTGTACTCGCTAGACTCGTAACGAGTAACGAGTATTAGGACCTACTCGTTACGAGTCTAGCAAGTACGAGTATTTTAGTACTCACTCATCCCTATTTAGAAGCCGTCGCTAAAAAGCATAAAGATTTAATGTGAAACCGGATTGACCATGATCCGGCTTTAGTTGATTCTTTATAACCGTTACATGATTAAACCGGATTGAAACAGGATTGTCTCGGTTTGTGACGATTCGGGTTAATCCAGTTAAATTTAACAGTTATGTCTATGAAACCGGATTGAGGACAGGGACAATCCGGTTTTAATGTTAAACTATCGGATTGCCATTGATTTTCATTGGACTCGTTAGTGTATGAGTAATCGCTTGGAAACTCGCAGAGTACCGAGTCCTGTGAGTCCACTACTACTCGCTGAACTCAACTCTTCCAGGGCCCTGGTGCGGTGGCTCACTGGGTAATAAAGGGGTTAGGGCCAGCTATGTATTATCAGCTGGCCCTAAGCCCGAAATTCATGGCGATCACGCCAATAGTAGACATGACCGCCATGAATTTCTAGTGAATTTTTAATAGAAACACAACACATAGAAAAAATATTTTTATTTGAAAAAAAAAAAAAAAAAAGACACTTAGTGACTCCAACTTTATTTTAAAAAAAATCCTCTTCCATCCGACGTAGTCCAATCCAGGGTTCTTCTTTAGCTCTGCTACATCTCTAGTAGAGAACCTCCACCAGAGATGTAGCAGAGCTATGTACCCTGGGAAAGTTCATGTGAGTTCATGCAGGCAAGCATGAACTCACATGAACCCTGCCAGCACTGCTACTTCAAATGAACAGCTGACCTGAGTCAGCTGTTCATTTGAAAATCCAGGCGGGAAGGTCAAAAATAGAAAACCGGATTGCCCTGGTTCGGTGCAATCTGGGACCATAGAGCCCACGTTATGGGGCGCCGGATTGAATCGGACCGGTACAATCCGGGAGAATCCGGTTTTCAGTGATAGCGGCCGTGCTTTGCGGCCGCAGTCGTGCTTTGTGGCTGCAGTCGCAAAGACACAGGGAAGAAGACGGCGGGCCGCGCAGAGGGCGGTGAGTGAACACCGGCGCCACTACCACCCCCCCCCCCCCGCTCCCGAACAATAGTGACAGCCTCTGCTGACAGCTCGCTGTCAGCAGCTGTCAGCATTGTTTAAAAGCCAGCGGCCTTTTACCGCTGGTTTTTAAACAATGAAATGGGGAATTGCAGGTTTTTCCTCTGCTGCCAGACCTCTTTATAGGGTCCAGCAGCAGAGGAATTACTCGCAATTACTTGCTTCCCCATTGACTTGCATTGTACTCGCTAGACTCGTAACGAGTAACGAGTATTAGGACCTACTCGTTACGAGTCTAGCAAGTACGAGTATTTTAGTACTCACTCATCCCTATTTAGAAGCCGTCGCTAAAAAGCATAAAGATTTAATGTGAAACCGGATTGGCCATGATCCGGCTTTAGTTGATTCTTTATAACCGTTACATGATTAAACCGGATTGAAACAGGATTGTCTCGGTTTGTGACGATTCGGGTTAATCCAGTTAAATTTAACAGTTATGTCTAAGAAACCGGATTGAGGACAAGGGACAATCCGGTTTTAATGTTAAACTATCGGATTGCCATTGATTTTCATTGGACTCGTTAGTGTATGAGTAATCGCTTGGAAACTCGCAGAGTACCGAGTCCTGTGAGTCCACTACTACTCGCAGAGTAACAAGTCCTAACGAGTAGATTCGGCCATCCTAGATAAATCGTCAAGACTGGGCCAAAAAATATTTAAGACTGATTTTTCAAAGGTTTTATGGACTGATGAAATGAGAGTGACTCTGATGGGCCAGGTGGATGGGCCAAAGGCTGGATCAGTAAAGGACAGAGAGCTCCACTCAGACACCAGCAAGGTGGAGGTGGGATACTGGTATGTGCTGGTATCATCAAAGATGAACTTGTGGGACCTTTTCGGGTTGAGGATAGAGTAAAGCTCAACTCCTGGACCTACTGCCAGTTTCTGGAAGACAAGTTCTTCAAGCTGTGGTGCAGGAAGAAGTCGGTATCGTTCAAGAAAAACATGATTTTCATGCAGGACAATGCTCCATCACATGCATCCAACTACTCCACAGCGTGGCTGGCCAGTAAAGGTCTAAAAAAAGAATAAATAATGACATGGCCCCCTTGTTCACCTGATCTGAACCCCATAGAGAACCTGTGGTCCCTCCTAAAATGTGAGATTTACAGGGAGGGAAAACAGTACACCTCTCGGGAACAGTGTCTGGGAGGTTGTGGTGGCTGCTGCATGCAATGTTGATCGTAAACAGATCAAGCAACTGAAAGAATCTATGGATGGAAGGCTGTTGAGTGTCATCATAAAAAAGGTGGCTATATTGGTCACTCATTTTTTTGTGTTTTGTTTTTGCATGTCAGAAATGTTTATTTCTAAATTTTGTGCAGTTATATTAGTTTACCTCGTGAAAATAAGCAAGTGAGATGAGAATATATTTGGTTTTTATTAAGTTGCTTAATAATTCTGCTCAGTAATAGTTACCTGCACAACCAGATATCCTCCTAAGGCTGGGGTCACACACACAGATATCTGTGCAGATATTGTTCACAGATCTCTGGTTGCAGTGAAATCATGGACAGATTGGTCTATTTGTATATGGCCACAAAATGCATCAATGTGTCCATGATTTCACTGCAACAGAGATCTGTGAACAATATCTGCCAGATATCTGTGTGTGTGACCCCAGCCTTAGATAGCCAAATCTAAAAAAACCCACTCCAACTTCCAAAAATATTAAGCTTTGATATTTATGCGTCTTTTGGGTTGATTGAGAGCATAGTTGTTGATCAATAATAAAAATAATCCTCTAAAATACAACTCGCCTAATAATTCTGCACAGTGTATATGCCTGATCATGTGAACGAGTGTTCACATGGTGCATGACGCGGCGACTGATGTGGGTCTTCATTCCCATGAATGCATGTGTCACTAATTCTCAGACCACTGTGATTACACGGATTTCATTTTTATTCCCTTTCTTGTGTGTTTGACACTGCCCCCTGAGGAAGGCTGAGCCCAAACGAATGTTAGGGCAGGTGCCACTCTGATTATTTATTTTGTTATAATTTTTCATGTAATAGGATACCTAACTGCTATTATGATGTAAAATTAAATAATACTGGATGTATATATAGGGGTAGGGTCATTCCATGTCAAGTGATCCAAAAATGAATATTTTTTTTCCCTGACATCCTCAGATTTTTTAAATTTTTTTTCTATATGAAGAACAACTTTATGTAATTACAAAAAAAAAGTTTTGAATTTTTTTCTTTATCAGTTAATTTTTTACAGATTTTTAAAGTTTTAAAAAAGTGCGAATTTTGGCCTGGTATGGCTTTACATTTTCTATCATATCTCGGGCTAGAAATGAGATAGAGAAACAAAATAAACACCAATCTACTCAGAACTGTCCAGGCTTTCATCAGATATGTCACAAGAGGATCTTTGTTAATATTTTACCCATGTGATCGCAAGCGCAAAACTTTAAAATGCATTTACGAAAAATCGGCGCGCTTTAAATATTTCAAAAACTGCCCATGTGTCTGCTTTGCTCTTAGCCACATCTGTACCAAATTTCAAGTTGGGATCGCAATGGGATCATATTTTAACATATTTTACTAGTAATAGCGTCAATGGGTCATTCCATATCAAGTGATCTAAATATGAATATTTTTTTTTACCTGACGTCTTTAGATTTTTTTTTTTTTTTCCTTTATGAAGTACTACTTTAGTTAATTACAAATTAAAAGTTTAGAATTTTTTCATCATCAGTTAATTTTTTACAGATTTTTAAAGTTTAAAAAAGGGTGAATTTTGGCCTGGTATGACTTTACATTTTTTTATCTCAGGCTAGAAATAAGATAATGAAGTGGGAGAGGCATCATTTTACTCAGAACGGTAACAGCTTTCATTTGAGATGTTACAAGACTATGTTTCTTTATATCAAATTCAAACTATTGACGGGCAATTGTGAAAAAATGACTGATTGTGTTCTTGGTGATTTTTGAATTGACACTATAATAGTTAAATATTTTGCACTTAGGTCCAGTGAATGCGTCCATGGGGTCAAGCTGGGACAGAGTCATCACAAATTAGCCTTATTTGCAGATGACCTGCTACTTTACATCTCCCAGCCCCTGGTCTCCATCCCTTCGGTCTTAATGGAGTTTGAACGGTTCGGACAATTGAGCAACTTTAAAGTGAATTGCTCCAAAACCGAGGCACTCAATATTTCTTTGCCTGGAGAATTGGTTTCTTATCTATCTAAACAGTTCCCATTTAAATGGAAAGTAGAAGCCATTAAGTACTTGGGAGTCCTTATACCAAAAGATCTTAAACAAATATTCAATTTAAATGATCAACCCCTTTTGACTAACGCGGAATCGGCATTTACCTCCTATAGACAATTAAAGCTATCCTGGTTCGGGAGAATAAACGTAGTCAAGATGGATGTCTTGCCCCGACTCTTATATACTTTTCAGACAGTTCCTGTTCTATTGGATAGAGGCTTCCTCTCCAAAATGCAATCTATGATCCTTAGATTTGTCTGGGGGAGCAAGAGGTCCAGATTGCGAATGAATATCCTATCCTTGCCCAAGACCAGAGGAGGGGTTGGACTACCCAACATACGAGCGTACTTTGTGGCTTCCTCTCTTGTTAGAGCTCTAGATTGGCATTATCATGCGTCCTCCAAGAAATGGGTAGGGGTGGAGCAAGAGGGTTTGGGGATTCCGCTGAAACACCTGCTTTGGATTTCCCCTAAAGACTCCACAGACCTAGTACCTTTGACAGACATGACCAGAAACACCTTGAAGGTATGGCACCTAGTGACGAAAACCCTCCGCTTAAACGACAGACTTAGCCCTTTGACTCCCCTTTTTCAAACCATCTTTCCCACCCAGATTTGACAGGCAGAGATTTTTATGTTGGCGGATTGTGGATGACACCCGAGTAGGACAGACTCTGTCCAGTGGTGGTTTGCCCCCGATGGCAGAGCTACAACTCAAAGAACCTACGAGACCTCTTAAGTGATTCGAATTTCTCCAATACAGAGCATACTTATATTCAGCTGACCACTCTTGCAGGGTAAGATTGACGCCCAACGTATTGGAGAGGTTATTCCAACTGGAGGCTCCACCGAGGAGCAAAATATCAGTTCTATACCAGGCCTTATTGTCCATGAGAGAGCAGGGCACCCTTTACTTCCAAAGTGCTTGGGAGAGGGAATTGGGGTGTAGCATTTCAGAAGCTAATTGGCAGAAATGCTTTATATTTACTCACTCACTAGCTAGCGCTTGTTCTGCACAAGAAAGAAGCTATAAGCTGCTCACTAGATGGTACTTGTGCCCGACGACACTCCGGAACATGTTCCCTTGAACCCCTGATACCTGCTGGCGCTGTGGGGAAGAGAAGGGTACAATGATACACATTTGGTGGAGTTGTGGGGAAATCCGGCGGTTCTGGTCTGAGGTTTTCAATGCATACGCCCGGATAACAGGTAAACAAGCCGAATGCTGCCCAGAATCGGCAATGTTATCCATTTTTCCAGGTCCTATTGGGCTACAGAAGAGGGATATTCTCCGCTTTTGCATCTCGGCTGCTCGTGCTGTGATCCCGAGGTTCTGGAAATCAAGCCGGGCTCCATCTCTACTTGATTGGTTCAAAGAATTGATGGACGTATATCGAATGGAGGAGCTCGCAGCTGATGCGTCGGGATCTCGGAACAAATTCTTAGGGATTTGGGTTGAATGGATTCTTTTTCACGACTCTGCAGAATTTAGGAGTATCTTTTCCAGCATAGATAATATGGCTCGACCTCTGGCTGATGGGGAGCCAGTGGGATGAGTACCCTTTCTCCTTCCCATACCTCACCCGTCCCCCCCCCTCCTTTTTTTCTTTTTTTCTTACGTGGCTTTTCTTTCCCAGTATAACTTTTTCTAATGGTTTTTGTTTCTCTTCTCTCTCTCTTCTTTTCTATCTCTCTTTTCTTCCCATCTGATACATTCAGTCTAGGTATTTCCTTTCTACACCTATACCTTCAGAATTCTAGTGAACATTAGACAGGTATCGGAAACTCTGAGCTGTTAGTAGATCATTAATATTTCGGCCTTCCTTTCCGGTACACCAGTCGATAGACTATTCCAACTAGGCCTCAACGGGTAATGACCCACTTACGCGGTCAACCTGTTTGAAGGGGCCAAGTGATAAAAATCATTCTGCTGGGGCTGCTTGTCCCCTTGACATCAGAAAAACTCAAAACCCTGAGAAAGGTTGTATACTTGAGTGTTTGGAATTATATTTAGATTGTAGTATATATTGCACCAGAGATAAGCGCAAAAGTAAATTTGCAGCTTATCTTAAAGTTACTAATAACTTTGTGAATTCTCTTTTTGTATATTTTATATGTCTCAAGATTTTGTTAAAAGATTGAATGTATGTCTTTCATATGTTTTTTCAAAATTTAATAAAAATGAGATTAACCATAGTTAAATATTTTAAAATATGATCCCATCACGATCCCAACTTGAAATTTGGTACAGATGTGGCTAAGAGCATAAAAGACACATGGGCAGTTTTGGAAAATTTTTATTAAAACGTTTTTTCGGAAATGCGTTTCAAAATGTTGCGTTTGCATTCGCATGGGTAAAAAATTAAAATTAACAAATATACTCTTGTGACATATCTGGTGAAAGCCTGGACAGTTCTGAGTAGAATGGTGTTTATTTTGTTTCTCTATCTTATTTCTAGCCCGAGATAAAAAAATGTAAAGTCATACCAGGCCAAAATTCACCCTTTTTTTAAACTTTAAAAATCTGTAAAAAATTAACTGATGAAGAAAAAAATTCCAAACTTTTAATTTGTAATTAACTAAAGTAGTACTTCATAAAGGAAAAAAAAAAATAAATCTAAAGACGTCAGGTAAAAAAAAATATTCATATTTAGATCACTTGATATAGAATGACCCATTGACCCTATTAATAGTAAAATATGTTAAAATATGATCCCATTGCGATCCCAACTTGAAATTTGGTACAGATGTGGCTAAGAGCAAAGCAGACACATGGGCAGTTTTTGAAATATTTAAAGCGCCGATTTTTCGGAAATACGTTTTAAAGTTTTGCGCTTGCGATCACATGGGTAAAATATTAACAAAGATCCTCTTGTGACATATCTGATGAAAGCCTGTATAGTTCTGAGTAGATTGGTGTTTATTTTGTCTCTCTATCTTATTCCTAGCCTGAGTTATGAGGAGAAACGTAAGAGGCAACAGCGAAATTCAACTTTTCCGAACTTTGAAAATCATTTTAAAAAAAAAAAAAATTTTTAAAAAAATTTTCTCTTCACATTTTGCATTGTCTGACATGCTATTATCAAATAACAAAATCTCAAAAGAATTAAAAATATAGAGGTAATAATCATTGGTTCACTTGACATGGAATGACCCGGTATGGAGTAATATATGACCATCAAAGATGGGACATGTGAGAAATATGATTTTGGTTTATTGATTTTTTTTTATCCTTGTGGAGATCAATTGATTGTGCATCTTTATGAGTTCTTTAAAACAAGTAGTACAGAGAATGCTGCTGATCTTTATGTGTTACAGTGATGTCAAAACACAGAGATAATATACACAGTGATGTCACATTACAGAGATAATATACACGTTGATGTCACAGTACAGGCATAATAAACAGTGATCTCACAGTACAGGGATAATACACAAAGTGATGTCACAATACCAGGATAATACACACTGTTTTTACAGCAGAGGGGTAATACACACAGTGATGTCACAGTACAAAATAATACACACAGTGATGTTACAGTACAGGGATAATATACACAGTGTTATCACAGTACAGGTATAATAAACAGTGATGTCACAGTACAGGGATAATACACATAGTGATGTCATAGTACCAGGATGATACACACTGTTTTTACAGTAGGGGGTTAATATACATAGTGTTGTCACAGTACAGGGATAATACACAAAGTGATGTCACAATAAAGGGTAATTTAATTACACACAGTGATGTCACAGTACTAAATAATACAGTGTTATCACATTACAGATACAGGAGATACTACACACAGTGATGTCACAATACAGAGATAATACACACAGTGATGTCCTAGTACAGTGGTAATACACAATGAAGTCACAATAAACACAGTGATGTCACAATACAGGGGTAATATACATAGTGATCAGTGACATAACTAGAGTTTGATGGGCCCTGGTGCAAAATTTAGCCCTGGACCCCACCCCAGCGCACACGTTAGTAAGATATATGAGCTCCGTGTAATGTTCTATATCCTTTAAAGACTCACAAATTGACCCCTCTCACCTTTCATTATGTATTGAATGTCCCTCATCCTGCCTCATAGCCCTGCATATGACTCACCGTGGCCGGGACTCTGAGGGACAGGCGTTGTCTTCTTCCTCCTTGTCACGGGAACCGCGCCTGCCGGTAGTGGGGCCCGGTGGTCCAGATTCAATAATGACGTCGTTGGTTGAACAGTTAAGGGGTTAATTGTTTTCGTGATGCCACCTATGAGTGTTCGGTTGATATCCACCGGCGCTGCTTGTGCCTCCAGGGAATGGAATGCAGCAAGATGGAACGCTCCCCACAGGCTGAGCGGTGGCCCCCGGAGCCAGGAGCTGCACAAGATGTTCTGAGGCAGCTGCGGTTTCCTTAGTGCACGGAGAGAAACAGTTCATAAGAAGGCACGGACACTGAAAGTCTCTGTAACGGGTACTTTACTGTAACCAGCAAGTGATACATGGCATACAGTGGCGGGTAGCGGACCGGGTGGACTCAGCAATGACCAGTGTTTCTCAGAGCTCCGCGGTGTTCCTCCATTCTAACTAAGCTGTGTTGCAGAGGTCGCCATGGAATGCCAGATCGGGTACAAGGAGGCTGCTTCAATTGCCCTACCGGGGAATTCTGGCTGGATTTGTGGGGAGCCTTGGGTCCTTTTGGTGGGTACTCCGCTGGCTAGACGACACTGTGTGTGCGGCGGTGGTGGGGTGCTCCTGTAAAGCGGTCCCTCCACTCCTGGTTCGCGTAGCAGTGCTGAACAACTACTAGCTTCGGTACCAGTAGACCGGTTGTAGATGGGCACGGGATGTTTTTGGACCCGCATGTAGATGCCCGTAGACCGGTTGTTGAGGCACCGGGGTAATGGCGCCCAACCGGGGGTGATGGCCAGGGGGCTGCACGGGACTGTGCAGGCCCCCTCTCCTAGGTTGCAGAGCTTGTTGTTTTTGCTCCTTCTCCTACGTTGCCTTGTTCAGTTCTCTTTCTACACACTACCACTACACTCCGCCCACCAGGACCTCATTGGCCCTCTATGCTGATGTGCATGTAGGGCATGGAGCTCTGAGTTTTAACTGTGTGATTGCTGAGTCAGAGAATATTGCTGCTGCTGTCTTGGCTGCAATACCCTCCTGTGACGCACTCGTTGCTGGGCGCCACACATACAGTATAAAACTGCCACATAGCGCTCCATACAATATAACGCAGCCTCATGCCTTCCATACAGTATAATACAGCCTTGTAGCCCTCCGTACAGTATAATGCAGGCTCTTAGCCATTCATACAAAAAAAATGTAGCCTCAAAGCCCTCAATACAGTATAATGCAGCCTCATAGCCCTCCATAATGCAGCCTCATAACCCTCCACATAGTATATTGCAGCCTCATAGCCCTCCATATAGTATAATGCAGCCTCATAGCCCTCCATACAGTATAATGAAGATTCATAATTCTCCACACAGTATAATGCAGCCTCATAGCCCTCCATATAGTATAATGCAGCCTCATAGCCCTCCATACAGTATAATGAAGATTCATAATTCTCCACACAGTATAATGCAGCCTCATAGTCCTCCATATAGTATAATGTAGCCTCACAAATCTCCATATGGTACAGTATAATGCACCCCTACCCTCCTCCTCACCCATAATCCTCTGGCCACCATAGACCCACTTATTAAAAAAAATAAATCTGTACTTACCTCTCCCGGTTCCCTGCTGCTTTGGTCTCCTTGCAAAAACTGAAAACACAGGAGGAGGAGGCACCGGCGTGCATTCCTCTGTGGAACGTATATAGCAGGAAATGCCTCCTCCTCCTAGTGTGAAGGAGGCGGCACCACCCTGATAAATGCGTTCCACATTGGAATGCACGTGGTAAAAGGATATGCTATGCTATGGACAGGGGTGGTAGCAGTGGATGGATGGGCCTGCCCCCAGGATGCAGGATGGTCTCTAACACATGGGCCCCATAGTGGCCACGTGGAGTGCCGTGCAGTGACATGGATGTAATGCAGGAAAAGAGTCCAATGACCGGGCACTACACCTGTGGACCTCTGCTAAAAGCCTGTCGGCTATCCCCGGTGCCTGGTGTTGCACAGCCTTAAAAGAATAATCAGAGATTCAAAAAAGAGAATAAAGAAAGGCGGCACTCACCGTATAGGCTGGTGGAAGGGTGTTTTTATCCAGGAAAATCAATCCATTAAAACATTGTTAGTGCGGTGGGGAGAGGGAGTGAGAGGCCGTCGGAACGACTGTACCGTTTCGATCGTGTAGTGATACTTCTGCGGGTTCCAGTATAGCTATACTGGAACCCGCAGAAGTATCACTACACGATACGAAACGGTACCGTCGTTCTGACGGCCTCTCACTCCCTCTCCCCACCGCACTAAGAATGTTTTAATGGATTGATTTTCCTGGATAAAAACACCCTTCCACCAGCCTATACGGTGAGTGCCGCCTTTCTTTATTCTCTTTTTTGAATCAGTGACATGGATGTGCATCCTCAGTTATACACATCAATGTGACGCAGGTGCTGAGGATGTCAGGCACGGGCCCCTGTACCTCCAGGCCCCATCGCAGTCATGACCCCTGTGACCCCTATCGTTACACCCTGATAGTGATGTCACAGTACAGGGGTAATGTACACAGTGATGTCACATGGATAGGGAGGGCTCTGTATCATATATGTAGTTGATGAGGAGAAAATCTTAAGTAAAGCCTTGTTGTTTAAACTGAACTAGTGGTCTCCTTTTTGGCCCGAGCTGTCAACAGGCCCTGGCCAGCTAAAACCATGGGCACCATGTGGTCAACATTTGCATACTGCTTACACAGCATAAGTCCACACACCTAGCTGGGACCATGTATTTCATTAGTGTTCCCTGGCATCAGGAATCAACACCCCACCCACTGCTACCGTCCCACGCCATGCTGCATATATTACACATATAGGTATATGTATATATATATGGTGGTGTGAAAAAACTGTTCACCCCTTCCTAATTTCTTATTTTTTTGCATGTTTGTCACACTTAAATGTTTCAGATCACCAAAGACATTTAATATTAGGCCCCATTCACACACTGCTTTTTTTGCTGCGTATTTTTAAGCTCAAGCTCATCACAAACCAGGAGTGGGTGATTAAACATATAAGTGGAACACTTGTTTCTATTAGGGCCGCTTTACACACACTAACTTCTGTGACCAACTTCTGAACAGATCTCTGGTTGCAGTGAAATCATGGACACATTGTTCCATTTTGTGGCTGTGTACAAATGGAACAATGTGTCCATGATTTCACTGCAACCAGAGATCTGTTCAGAAGTTGGTCACAGAAGTTGGTGTGTGTAAAGCGGCCCTTAGACCTTTCCTCTGAGTGTGTCACTCCCGGTTTTGATTGTTCCACTCTGGGTTTTTTTTCAGCTGGTGCGTAAAAATATGCAGCAAAAAAAGCAGTGTGTAAATGGGGCCTTAGACAAACTTAACAAAAGAAAACACAAAATGCAGTTTATAAATGAAGGTCTTTATTATTAATTTGAAAAGAAATCCAAACCTACAGGGCCCTGAGTGAAAAAGTGATTGCCCTCTAAATCTAATAACCGGTTGGGCCACCCTAAACAGCACCAACTGCAATCAAGCACTTGCGGTAACTGGCAATGAGTCTTTTACAACACTCTATAGGAATTTATTCCCACGCATCTTTGCAGAATAGTTGCTTCTTAGCATGAACTGCCGCCTTTTTAAGGTCAAGCCACAGCATGTTTTGTCTTGTCAGTCCACAGAGTATTCTCCCACAGGTCTTGGGGATCATCAAGATGTTTTCTGGCAAAAAAGTTTGCTCATCAGTGGTTTTCGTCTTGGAACTCTGCCATGGAGGTCATTTTTGCCCAGTCTCATTCTTATGGTGGATTCATGAATACTGACATTATCTGAGGCAAATGAGGCCTGCTGATCTTTGGATGTGGTGGTGGGGTCTTTTATGACCTCTTGCATTAGTCATCGCTGCACTCTTGGGTTAATTGAGGTAGCCAGACACTCCTGGGAGGGTTCACCATTGTGGTTCAGTGGAGTATCAAAGCTTTAGAAATGGCTTTACAACCTTTTCCAGACTGATAGATCTCATTTACTCTGTTTCTCATTTGTTCCTGAATTTCTTTGGATTACAGCATTATGTCTAGCTTTTGAGGATCTATTGGTGTACTTCACATTTTCAGGCAGGTCCATTTTAAGTGATTTCTTGATTGAAAACAGTTGTGGCAGTAATCAGACTTGGGTGCAACTAAGGGAAATTGAAATCAGCCTCCCAAAGGTGTGAAAACCCACAGTTAACTTATGTTTAAGGCTATGTGCACATCTGACGTTTCTGCATCTCTGCAGACCGTCCTGAAACCGGTGCAGATTGGCAGAAACTGAGTTTTCTGACCTCAGCACTGTCCATGGTTTTCTTAGCGTTTTTTGAGCTTTTTCCGGCCGGTTTTACAGCGTTTATACAGCGTTTTGTCGGCGGTTTTCTGGCGGTTTTTCTGAGCGTTTTTAGGCCGGTTTTTTGGGGCACTTGTAAGCTAGAACCGCTGGAAAAACGCTCAAAAGAAGTCACTTGCTCTATCTTTGAAAACTGGTGGAAAACCCGTGAAAAAACTGAAAACGACCAGAAAAAAACCGTTCTAATGAAGACAGCAATTTCTAAACTCCATTGAGTATCATGTTAATCCAGCCGGTGGCTAGGATTAACATAAATTAACATAAAACTGAGCGGAAAACGCCGACGGAAACCGGTAAAAAGCAGCCCACAAAACTACTGATGTGCACATACCCTTAAGTGCAGGGGATCACTTTTTCACACAGGACCCTGTAAGTTTTGATTTATTCTTCCCTTGATAATAAAAACCGTTTTTTATAAACTGCACTTTGGGTTTACTTGTGTTATTTTTGTCCAATATTTAAATCAATTTGGTGATCTGAAACATTAAGCATGACAAACATGCAAAAGAGTAAGAAATCAGGATTAGGGGGGGGGGCAAACACGTTTTCACACAACTGTGTGTGTATATATAAAAATATTTATATATATAAGTCCAAAAACAGGCAGCACATCCAAAATTAGAAAAAAGTGGATAGATTTTAATTCAGCCCTCAGTGGTGCAATGTTTCAGCTCACTTGAAGCCTTTGTCAAGCGCAGGTGTAGTGACATAGTGAAGGGCTTTTTATACAACACGTGCAAATTAATCAATTTAAGCAGTGTACATCAAAATTCATATAAACATTAATTGTAAGTGTATAAAAATCATCACAATGGTGTTTTTATATATAAAGTGCAGAAACGTTGCTTACTGTAAACATCCATAAAGGGCCCATAATGCATCAGTGCTGATCATGTGATCGGGCCCTTAATGCACCGGACCGGATGTGACGTACCGGCCGATGCATCATAGCTGGAAAAGAGGACGGGAGATTAAAAAAAATGGAGGAAATCAATTCAGAATAATGACACACCAGCAGGGGCGCAATGTGAAGCAGCGAGGAGGGGACCATGAAGCCTGGAGCCACCATTCCAGTCTCCTGAGAGAGCGACGTCCAGTAAGTTCAAAGTCATTTTTCTAACTCTTTACAGGTTGTATTTACAGCAGAGAGGGATGGTTATGGGGCACTTAGGAAGGTGTAGGGACAGCTAGTGATAGGTCATCGGCTTAATTCCAGGTGACAGGTTCCCTTTAAAGGATCCCAAGTCTGAGTGCACCAACTGGTCCCTTAGATTCCTTCTCCTTCTGTAGGAGAAGAGGGGTGGATTGGAGAATTCCACAATATCAGACAAACTATTACAAAGAGTACGCCAATGAATTTTTGATTATTTTATCCATGCACCACTCTCCTCACTGTAAACAGACACACGGTATCCTTTCTACATTCACTTTTATGTTTGTGTTTAAAACAGCTTCTCGTTCAACCCTATTCACCCTATCACGATGAGTTTGTAATAGTTTATGGGGATAACCTCTCTGCTTACATTTTTTTTGTAATAGAGTTTAATGTTTCCTCCAAATGAATTATCTTTGTGCCCTCACATAATATTTTAATATATTCACAAAAGTGCAAGACATAATTGTATTATGCCTAATTAAGGAGTATTGCTGATGGATGTTTACAGTAAGTACTGTTTCTGCACTTTATATATAAAAACACCATTGTGATGATTTTTATACACTTACAATTAATGTTTATATGAATTTTGATGTACACTGCTTAAATTGATTAATTTGCACGTGTTGTAGAAAAAGCCCTTCACTATGTCAATACACTGCGCTTGACAAAGGCTATAAGTGAGCTGAAACGTTGGACCACTGAGGGCTGAATTAAAATCTGTCCACTTTTTTTAAATTTTGGATGTGCTGCCTGTTTTTTGGACTTATATTTTACACTGAACACCGTAATCAGGAAGTATTGCACCCCTCTTTATTTTTCTAAGTTTGTGCTGAATTCCTTTTATTGGTTTTTGTATATTGTTGTTAGTTTCTTTGCACTATTGATTTTTTTTTTTTACGAAAAATTTGTGTTTTTGGTTTGACACCGTGGACAATGGATGTAGACCAGGAAGAGCCCGTGGTGTTTTCATATAACATGGAAGATGAGGAGAGAATTTTGGGGGCCATTGGAGGCGAAGCCATTTTTTTAAGTGATCCATCTATCTCTGAGTTGAAGAAAAAGCATGAAAATGATTTAAAACTTATTACAACTGTTGAGTTACATTTGTTAACGCTTGGTGAATATTACCGGTCAAAAATAATACCAAGAGGGTTGTGCTCTAATGTCATACCCAATATTATGATGAACTTACCGGCTTCTCCCCACTCACTTCCTGTTGATACGTCCTATGTTCGAAGGCCTACTGAGAGAGAAGCCACAGTGATTGTACATGGGGATCACATGATTTCACAATGCCACGTGAACCCCGAGCCACGATTATTGACAACACTCAAATGGTGGAAGAACAGGGGGTGAGTATAGGGTTTATTATATTAACAGTGGGAAACAAGTCAATTCAGAAAGGGTTGTCCCTTTCAATTCAATCCTTTCAATTCTTCTTTCACAACAGTATTCGGTGCTTATGCTGAAATGAACTTCGCCTAGTGCCAGCCACTAAATATGAGTTTAATCATAACCACACTAAAGTATTACCACGTAACCTTTACAGATAAATGGTTCTAGTGCACCAGATGGAAATCTATAATCTATCATCTACATCTGATAAACTCTTTTTGCAACATAAGTCATTTCTTACACATCTCAGAGTCAAGCAGTTCTGTTTAAAGAAGCTATTGGAGAGGTAGGTTTTTACTATCTATCATTATACTCGTATATTTCAATATGTTTTCCTAGGTGTTTAGAACACTAAGTGTTTAATATGAAATCATGTTGCTTTTTATGCCAATAATATAGTACCATATGCGTATTGCAGAAATATTTGAGCTATTTATTATGGGGTTTGTTTCTGTTTTAAACCATCTTCTCTGTCCTATTTTCATGTTTAAAATAATTTTTTAATGACTTTTTCATTCATTTAGCAAAAATCGTCTATCGTTACATTACGTTCTCAAATAAAATTTCATTTATTTAATACTACCTATATCCAAAATACTTAAAACTCTTCCCAGTAGGTCCTATTTTCCACTACGTTCCGGCAAATGAACTTACTTGCACATCCTGGTGATCATCTTGACACCGTAACTTGCTGTTTAACCCTCTAAATGCCACGATCAATAGTGATCTCAGCATTTAGAAGGTTGAGAGTGACAGGGGCTCCCTTTCTCACCTGATTGGGACCCCCACGATGAGCATAGTTTAACAGGTGTTCTGCCTGTGTCACACTTTACAGGTCTAATTCATGTATTGCAATACCTTAGACCAGTGATTAGATTAATAAAAGTTATAGTCCTATAAAGGGTCTAAGTAAAACGAAAATTTGAAAATTGTAAATAAAAGAAAAAAACCAAAGTGAACAAAAAAATGAAATAATACTACTCCAATATATTCAATATTTATGCAATAACTAAACAAAAAAGTACACATATTTGGAATCAACAAGTCCAGACTGACTTGATCTATAAATATGTCACATTAGCATACTCCTTCAGAGAACATCAGAAAGAAAAATAATACAAAATGTGGCATAACGTAGGTTTTTTCATAAAACTGACAGAAAAAATGGAATAAAGCACGAACACAAAGTAAAATGTAAATAAATATGGGATCCCTGAAGAGGTCATCTAGTCCCTCAAAAATAAAGCCCCCACTCGACTTCGTCAGTAGAAAAATAAAGAAGCTATGGCTGTCAGAAAAAGTCATTCAAAATCTATTTTTTTGTTTTAAAATTTATTTTATTGTGTGAAATAGGCAAAACATAAAAAATATAAATGGGATATCACTTTCATTGTACTGACCAAGATATAAACCTGTCTTATCAATTTTACTGGATGGTGAAGGATGAAATAAATAAAAACATATATTAAAAAAAAACAGAAGATAACAATTCCTGAATTGCTGTTTTATGTTTATTCTGCCTCTCAAAAATTGGAATAAAAAGTGGTAAAAAAAAGATACCGTATTTTTCGCTTTATAAGACGCACCTGATTATAAGACGCACCCCCAAATTTGGTGAATGAAAAGAGAAAAAAAATAATTTTTAATGTAAAATGGGGTCCGTCTTATAATGCCAGTGTCTGTCTTACAATCAGTTTATATGTCCCCTTTTCTGGTATATTTGTCTCCATTCTGGTTATAATCTGCCCCATCCTGATAGATTATCCATATGCCCCCATCCTGGTATATGGTCTTCCTCCTGATATATGGTCCCCCTGTTGGTATCCATGTCCCCATGCTGGTATATGTGCCCCCTCCTGGTACCCATGCTCCAGCCTGGTATATATGCCCCTTCCTGATATATATGCCCCCATCCTGATTTCCATGTCCCATCCAGGTTAATAGCCCTCCTGATATACCGTATGTCCCAGAATGGGGGACATACATCCTGGTGCATAGCCCCCCCAAGTCTACCGAGGGAGCCACGGAGGTTGAGGGGCAAGGCAGAGGCTGCGGGGGTGTTGCGCCGGTCTCTGGTGGCCCACGGAGGTTGGGGGCCAAGGCAGGAGCTGAGGGGGTGTTGCGCGGTCTCCGGTGGGCGCCGCCATTATTATTTCCCAGCATGCATTGCCGGTCTGGCAATGCAAGCTCTAGTGTCTAGAAATGGCCGCGGATCGCAGTCTGTGCATGCGCCGCGGCCATTTTCTTGAAGTCCTTGTGGCAGACATAGGCGTCGCAATACAAGTTTCCCTCTGCAAACGGGAAACTTGTATTGCAAACCAGAAACACGTCAGCCGCGTCCGGATTTTGCAATGGTGCCAGCCTGTACAATAGCGCTGCCGCCGCACCGGACATCAAGACTGCCGCCCGCATACCTCGACCGCCAAGCCAGCTCATTGCCCCACCGGAACCATGCCTGCTACCAGTCTCCCCCGCAGCCGCCGCCAGCCGCTGGGTAAAAAAAGTTTTTTTTAACTTTTCACCCCATTTTTTCACTGTCCGCTTTGTAAGACGCACCCCTATTTCCCCCCCAATTTGGGGGAAATGAAAGTGCGTCTTAAAAAGCGGAAAATATGCCTGAAAATGGTACCAATAAAAACATAACCACATCATCAAACCCTCACATGACTCTGTTGGCATAAAAATGACAAATTATAACTCTCCAAATATAGTGATGCAAAAGCATGGTTTACCACCTCTGCCTTAGACATTCTGGATTTAGAGGCAAGGATATTTGTTCTTTTCCGGGATCCAATTTAGACTCTTATAATTAATACAAGTCAAGAGAGTTGCATATTTTTCTTCACAAAGAAGAAGTCAGCCTCTGCAGGAGAGGATGACATCTGGATGAATCCTTTTGCCACATTTTCTTTGACGTATTGTAGTCAGACATGGCTTGGATTTCTACCAGCAATAGGGGATAGATATGACCTCCAGGAGGCAAGGATCCCAGAAGAAAAGTCAATGTGACAATCGTATGACCAGTGTGGAGGTAACATCTCCACCTCTTTCTTGTTGACATTGGTATATGACTAGTAGGCAGGAGAAAACCCCGGTAAATTAGATGGTGCCATAGAAAGCCAAACTGGTCGTACTGAGTTGACATACACATCATGACAAGACTGACCTCAATGAGCACCTATCTGGATCTCCAATCTAAAATGGGTTCATGAGTACAGAGCCAAGGCGGTCCCAGGAAGAATGGGTGAGATAGGTTTGGAAGCGCCAGAAAGGAGAATTCAAAATTCATACCAGTAGTTCAACCTGATTAGTAGCAAAGTGTTCAGACTTCAAAAGGTCCTTTCCATTAATGGACGACACCATCAAAGGACTTTGGAGACGTTGAACAGGAATCAATCACCGATACTCCATGGCCTGCTGCAGGAAAATTTCTGCCAATCCGGAGAAGAGAGGGCCATCTCAATAAACCAGGTATCTCCACAAAGAGGCCTGATTGAGAGGCAGCATCTCCAATTGACCCTAGGCTAGGAGTTTCTTGGCCTCATGGGACATAAACAGATGAGATATTTCATGCTTCAGTGATAAAAACACAGTCCCTTGGCATGATGGTGTTCCGTGTTCCTGTCATTGCTCAGTCAGCTTGAGACAGTCAGCCTGCAGGAGATTTAGTGGGCGCAGGAGACTGGGAAGTCAGTGGCTTCTGAAAGGATGGAGCTAGGACAGCAGTCTTCTCTCACATATTACCTCCCTGGTGCATTCCTGGAACCTGAGCTCGATCCTGGTAGCCAAAGAAATGAGGTCATCTAGGGTAATGAGGATGATCAAATGCTGATGTGGCACCCCTGCGGGGGATTGCCACAGGATCCACCGATGCAGGGAGGGATGTACACCTTGGCACACACAGCTCTCAACACCTTCCACCCCAGATCTGGAAGGGGAGCCCCACTGACTGCCCTTAAGTCAGATTCCCTATAAAGATCCAGGCCTGAGGGGAGGAGTCAGTTAGTTTCAGTCAGTCTGCAGTGAAGAGAACAGTTACTTAGTTAGTTCCAGTGAGACAGTACAGAAGCAAGGACTGGAAGGAGCTGGTTGCTGGGACCAAGCTAGGCCCAGAACCAGGAAACCTGACTCAGCTGTGCAACGCCTTAGGGAGAGGGACTGAGGCCAGTGGAAAAGTAGGAAGAAAGAAGAAGGGAACATACCTGGTATCCCTTTAGCCCACCCGGACACCGGAGTCCGAAGTTGCTATTCAACTAGCAGAGAAATCCCGGACCAACCAGGAGGATCTAGTCCCCCTAAAGCTACGCCAAGTTAAACACCAAACCTGACCAAGCATAGGACCAAGGGCCCAAGAGGAGATCCCCACAGCAAGGTCCTCATTGTTGGTTGTGGAGTAGCACCCTGAGAGGGAGACAGAGCGGCATGTTCAGTTACAGGCAGAACTTACCCCAATTACCGCACACACTAACAGAGGAGGCCTCACTACTCTCCAAGGTGAACACATCCTAAGCTGCACCAAAACCTGGTTACCCTCCTGGACCGTGCCTGTTACCGGACATCAGTAAAAAGGTATCAAAACAGAGACTATTGTGTGTGTGTTTGCCTGCTTCACCGCAGGCGCCTGCAGCGTTCAGAGCAGAACCGTTACTACTACCCCCCTCATCTACCCCGCTGCCCTGAGGTAAAGCTCCACCTGTGGGGAGCTGTACTACCAAAGCTGCATTTACAGCACCTCAGCGGCCGGCCGCAGCGCTGGTAACCCTATTACCAGGTACCACAGGTGGCGTCACGTTACCATTCCCCCATTATCATCACCCCCACCCTGCCATTGAGAGTCCAGGGCACAGAACCGGGAACCGACCAGCCGTGATCCCCACTGAAGTAACCACCTGTAACGGTATCCGAGTACCCCCTACCCAGTCGACCCACTCATTTTCTGACGTCACAAACAGGATCCCGTGCCCGGTAAAACCGGGTACTGTGTGCTTGAAATAGACTTTATTGACTGTTTTGTGAGCTGTAAAATTGAGCTGCCATTACTGCGCCACAGAGCGGGAAGAGTGACACGGCTAGAAAAGAGCGTGAAGATAAGCGCTGCCCCTCCACTCTGCCGAAGATCCACGAAGTGCAGCGTCTGGTTCCAGAAATACCCGAGGTGCTCCACTCCCCCTGTAGAGCCGCTGAATACTGAAAAAGTTTACCTCACCGGCTGGCAGCGGTTAACTAGGTGGGCACCACCATGAGTGAAGCGGACGATGCACAGGTCCCTGACAGACGGGATGTCCGGAATGCAGCACCAGCCGGTCCTGCAGCCAGTGTGGGAGCCGCAACACCCGGAGCAGTGGTCCTGATAATGCCGTTAGCCTTGCCGTACATACCGGGCGCGAATTGGTTGTCAACCTACGAGGGTAAGTCTTCAAACAAAAGATGTGTGCAGTGCTGGACATGTGTGCTATGACAGAAAAGCATCGAGCCACCGTTGTGCTAGGACAATTAACAGGCGCAGTGGAGCTAGAGGTCGAGTCTTGGAGCGATGCTGACAGAGACTCTGTAGCAAAAGTATTTGACAAGCTCAAAACTGCTTTTGAAAAACGCACACAGTCTGAACTAAGGATGATATTCTACCAATGCAAACAGAGACCACAAAATACCATCAGAGACTTTGCCTTACGTTTACAAGAGGCACTTCGGTCCTTAAAGTAGGTAGACCTGGCAAGTGTGCTGGAAGAAGATAAAATGCTTGCAGAACAATTTATGAATGGATTGAGGTCGGAATACCACTGCCAGCAGGTACACATGTGGGTCTTAGATCATCCTGATGTGAACTTTAATGCTTTAAAAGACCGAACTATAACCGTGCTACGAGACCTATTGCCTGCAGAACCTGCAACCCAATCATGGCAGGTTAACACCTCTCCCATAGACTTTGAACCTACTCCCAAAGACCCTGCAAAAGCGGTAGGGCAAGCTGTAGCAACCAACCCTGATGATGACCTATGTAACCAGGTGCTGCAGCTAACCAAAAATATGGACTATGTGCTAAAGGTCTTGCAAACCAGGCCGGGACACAACCACCAAGCAGAATCCAGCTAGCTGATTGCCCTGAGGATGTCCCGTGGATGAGGAGGAAGCCCAAGTCGCCAGTGGAGGAGACCAACAAGTCGCCCGTTCTGGGGACCAACAAGTAGCTCGTTCAGGGGACCTATGCGCCATTCCAACGCAGAGCCAGCGACCACACGGATTCTTCAGGACAATCCCGTCTGCCTACAGTGCAACAAACCAGGCCCTTCGCAAGAGGATGTCCTTTTAACCTGAGATTCCTGGGTCCGAGGACCAATCCCTAGGAGTAGGATGACCGGGCCCATATGACTGGTGTAATCGGTACGTGAGAGGCCATACATACCTCAACATTACGCTAGATGGAATCCCCACATCGGCCCTACTGGACATCGGGTCACAGGTTACCACCATCCCACATAAATGTAAAAAAATATTTCTTCATATGTCGTCACAATACCAGGATCTGAGGATCTTGTATTTCGAGGTCAGGGGCTCTCTGATGCGATGTTGCTGCCTGTCTCGCTGTCGTCCTCTTTTGACACTGCAGTGCGGTGGACAAGAGCATTAACTGGTTAATAACAAGAATTATGGAGAGTACTAACAGAGCCATAAACCCTCCCCATACCATGAAGTATGGTGTGTGTACTAACTGAACCATAGACTCTCCCCATACCATGAAGTATGGTGTGTGTACTAACTGAGCCATAAACCCTGCCCATACCATGTCCAGCAGACATTGTAGGATTACTATATGGATTTTATTATTAGAGTACGGACTCACTGGCATGAAACTCGGATGAGTGCAATGTGTGATTTTCTCACATTGCAGTCAGACCAATGTTAAACAATATATGAGAGCAGATTTGCATGTGTCAGCTCTATGGGCCAGGGCCGGCTCTCTCCCATATAGCATGCTACAGCAGGTCTGTGTGGGCTGCTCCCATCCCTCCCCCCCCCCCAAGCTATGCAATGCTGCAGTGCCTGCAGGCTGCTGCAGCCCAGGTCTGTGTGGGCCACTCGCTCCCATTCCCCCCATATGTATGCAATGCTGCAGTGCCTGCTGCAGCCAAGGTCTGTGTGTGCAGTGGATTTATTGTTTTTAAAAATTACATGTATTTCTGAAGCTAGCACCCACTATATAATAAGAGGAGTGCGCTCATAATTGTTTTCACACATATAAGGTCTGTGTGTGGGCCGCTGTCATCCCGACCCCCCTACCCCCATATTATATGGGGGGGGTTGATAGCAGCCCACACAGACTTGGGCTGCAGCAGCCTGCAGGCACTGCAGCAGTGCATAGATAGGGGGGATGGGAGCAGCCCACACAGACCCGGGGCTGGGGCGCTGCAGCATTGCATAGATATGGGGGGATGGGAGCGGCCCACACATAACTGGGGCGCTGCAGCATTGCATAGATACATATGTTGGGAATAGGAGCGGCCCACACATACCTGGGGCTGCTGCAGCATTGCATAGATACATATGGGAGCGGCCCACACAACTGGGGCTGGGGGCGCTGCAAGCATGCATAGATACATATGTGGGGGATGGGAGCGGCCCACACATACCTAGGGCTGCAGCATTGTATAGATACATATGGGGGGGAAAGGCCGGGGTCCTTACCCAGAGGGTCCATTCCCTGCTGCTGCTGCCAGCATGCCATGCTGCCCATGTCCTCCTGACTGCCGGTTCCCTCCCTCCTCCTGCTGGGTCAGCTGGGGCTGGCTGGTTACAGACTGCTAGTACAGACTTGTGGGTTGTTGTTGTGCTGTGCACGTCACTGTACTTGATGCCTGCTGCGGCGCCTCCCCGCCTATCCACCATCGCCGTCAATGATAATGCATCATGAATCTGATGCATGATGATTGATGCCCCCTGCCCTGGGCCATGCTGCACCTTCACACACGCCCGGGCGGGCGGCGGTGCCGCTCACTCAAACATAGCTGAGCTCAGCCGCTGCCTGCCTGTCAGGAATGTGCTGCCACCCGCCCGGGCAATGACGTAGTAACTGTTTGTGGCGTCTGGGGCAGTCGAAAAATTTGCCGCGTCTGCCGCCCCTTTGGTCGTTGATGATCTGGAAGCAATGTCTATAATGTTTTAGGATCAAGTCTGTTAAGTTAAAGATTACAACATCCACATGACTACATCACCAGAACCACCGACAATACAATAACACATTATTAGAACCCCTGTCAGTATATCATCAGAACCACTGTCAATACAGTAATACATCACCAAAACCAGTCAATACATCATCAGAACCCCCATCAATTCAATAATACATCATCACTATAACCTGTCAGTACATGAGCAAAACCACCAGCAATACAATAATACATAATCAGAACCACCATCAATACATCACCAGGACAGTACGTTCCCTATATAAATGTGTATGCCATACTGCTCATCCTCCTTCAACATGTTCACCCCCCATATGTCCCATGCAGCTCATTCTCCAACCATATGTTCCATGCAGTCCATACTTCCCCCCCCCATACCCCTCCAATGTTCCATGCAGCCTCTCCCCTCCCATGTTCCACGCAGCCTCTCGCTCATCCATATAGCTTCTCCCCCATCCACCCATCCACCTTCTGTGCCCTTTTCCAAGCCGCCTTGTCCATCCATTAATCCATCCCATTCTGCCCCCTCTTCCAGGCTGTCCCATCCATCCATTCTGCCCCCTCTTCCAGGCCGCCCCATCTATCCATCCATCCCATACTGCCCCCTCTTCCAGGCCGCCCCATCCATCCATCTATCCCATTCTGTTCCCCCCAGGCTGCTATCTTTGGCTGTAACAGCGCCTTACCTGACTCCACGCTCCTAATTCCGGATCCCTCATCCTGGCAGCTTCTTCCTCTGGGGCTCCCGGTCTCCAGCTCGCCTGCACTCGGCACCAGCACCAGGCACCCGGACCACCACTGGGTACATCCATATCCCAGCACCCCTGTGCCCCATCCATATCCCAGCACCCCTGTGCCCCATCCATATCCAGCACCCCTGTGCCCCATCCCTGCACCCCTGTGCCCCATGCCTGCACCCCATCCCTGCACCCTGTGCCCCATCCATATCCCAGCACCCCTGTGCCCCATCCATATCTCTGAGCCCCATCCCTGCACCCCTGTGCCCCATCCCTGCACCCCTGTGTACCATCCCTGCACCCCTGTGCCCTATCCATATCTCTGCACCCCTGTGCCCTATCCCTGCACCCCTGTGCACTATCCATATCCCTGCACCCCTGTGCCCTATCCATATCGCTGCACCCCTGTGCCCTATCCATATCTCTGCACCCCTGTGCCCTATCCATACCTCTGCACCCTGTGCCCTATCCCTATCCCTGCACCCCTGTGCCCTATCCATATCCCTGCACCCCTGTGCCCTATCCATATCCCTGCAGCCCTGTGCCCTATCCATATCCCTGCACCCCTGTGCCCTATCCATATCTCTGCACCCCTGTGCCCTATCCATACCTCTGCACCCCTGTGCCCTATCCCTGCACCCCTCTGCCCTATCCCTATCCCTGCACCCCTGTGCCCTATTCATATCCCTGCACCCCTGTGCCCTATCCCTGCACCCCTGTGCCCTATCCCTGCACCCCTGTGCCCAATTCATATCCCTGCACCCGTGTGCCCTATCCCTGCACTCCTGTGCCCTATCCATATCCCTGCACCCCTGTGCCCTATCCATATCCCTGCACCCCTGTGCCCTATCCATATCCTGCACCCCTGTGCCCTATCCCTGCACCCTGTGCCCTATCCATATCTCTGCACCCCTGTGCCCTATCCATACCTCTGCACCCCTGTGCCCTTTCCCTATCCCTGCACTCCTGTGCCCTATCCCTGCACCCCACCTGCTCCACCGTCCCCCTTTGGGTGTTCCTACTGTGGCCTCTCTCCTCCTCTGCAGCGAGCAATGCACACTGCACTGACGCTGGCAGTGAAGGGGTAAACTTACCCTGCTTCCTGGACATCAGGAGAGCTTGTGCATGCAGGGTTAGAGAGCAGCCTGGCGTTCTGAGCGGACCCGGAACTGCAGGGGGCGCAGAGGATAAGACGCTGATGAAATTGTATAGAGCCTGCTGTGCTGCCTCGGCTTCCTCGCTGTGACAAACCCCTCTCCCGCAAAGACTCCGGTTTTGCTATAGAGTCTGGGGGAGGGGAAAGAACAGTTAAAGAAAAAAAAAAAGTTTTTCACAACTCCTTCCTGGTGCCGCCCCCCCTCCCAAGCCGCCGCCCTAGGCGTGTGCCTACAGGTGCCTAATCATAAATACGGCCCTGCACGGATCCTTTTTGGCCTCCATGTATCCCTATGGGCACGGATGTGATTGGATTGGTCCTTAAATGGCCTCGATTGTGTCAGTTTTGTGATGGATCTGATTGTGTCAGATTTTTTCCTGTCCCCAAAACCGGAGTCTGCTGGTCAAATCAGTCAATGGGACAGGCATGGATCCGATGCTGTGCGCGGTAAATAACATGGGAGTCTATCTCAGATCCGATTTAGTTCTTCAGATCCAATTTAGTGCACCACGCATACACAGAATGATTTTTCTGGCTTCAAAGATACTAAAATCGGATCCGTCACAAAATCGGATCGCACACATAAGTGTCCTCCCAACCGTTTCTGTATGTTCCTGTCCATGTGGTCATGCAAAAAACTAGATACACACAGACACACAAAAAATTTAATGTGAAACCAGCCTAAGAACTGTATTTATCTGCAGAATTAGTCATTTTGACCTCTTTAATTTTTTTTCCTGATATGGTGGTACATTATTGTTAAATATCAATTGTTTGTTTTATTTATATTAACTGGCTTAGGACATGTTCCTACATAGTGCATACAGTATATCACAAAAGTGAGAACACCTCTCACATTTTTTGTAAATATTTTGTTACTAGCTGTAGTCCCCGGCGTTCCAGGGATAGTAACTAACTGTTCTTAGCTATAACAAATAATAATGGGCTAACGAAGTCTTACTTCTCTCTGCTGAGAAACACAGGCTAAAAGTGTTATACAGGAGCTATGTGTGGGTTCCTGGTGTAATGCAGGGGCTATTTGTGTGCTTCTGATGTAATACAGGGGCAATGTGTGGGCTTCTGCTGTAATATGGGGGCTATGTGTTGGCTCCTGGTGTAATACAGGAGCTATGTGTGGGCACAGGCTGTAATACAGGAGGTATGTGGGGTACAGGCTCTAATACAGGGGCTATGTGGGACACAAGCTCTAATACAGGGGCTATGTGAGGCACAGGTTGTAAGTGTAATACTGAAGCTATGCGTGGGCTCCGGGTGTAATGCAGCTGCTATGTGGGACAAAAGCTTTAATATAGGGCCTATATGAGGCTTCAAGTTTAATACAGAGGCTATGTGTGGGCTCCTGATGTAACACAGGTGCTATGTGTGGGCAAAGGTTGCAATGCAGGAGGCTATGTGTGAGGTCCTGCTCTAATACAGGGGGCTATGTGTGAGCTCCTAGTGTAATACAGGGGACTGTGTGCGACCTCCTGGTGTAACTGGGGGCTATGTGCTGCCTCTTGATGTATAATGGGGGCTGTATGTGGCCTCCTGCTGTATAATAGGGGCTGTATGTGGCCTCCTGCTGTAATACTGGGGGCTGTTTGTGCTCCTGCTGTATACTGAGGGCTGTGTGTGGGCTCCTGCTGTATACTGGAAGCTGTGTGCAGGTTCCTGCTTCATACTGGTGGCTGTGTGTGGGCTCCTGCTGTGTACTGAGGGCTGTGTGTGGGTTTCTGCTCTTTACTGGGGGCTAAGTGGCTACCTGCACCACTTTTGTTCTTCTTTTACTTTTATGGATCTGCCCAGTGTACTAATCTTGTGACATATCACGTAATTTTTCAAAAGTTAGTCTTGTGACGTCACATAATACTTGGGGTTGGGGGGGCCCTTGCCTTCTAAACAGCCCAGGGAGCTGGCTACTCTTAATTTGCCCCTGATCCTCACTGAGGTCAGTTTTGTACTTTGTGCTAATCTCCAGGGGATTTGAAATGTTGTTAGAAGAATAGCAAAGAGGTGTCTTAATTGCTTTGGTGTTTATGTGGTTGCTGTTTCACTGACAATCATGTCCCAGTTTATTGCATTTTCCAGAAGTTGTTGCCTTCGGCAAGCTTCCCTGTATATTTTATAGACATGCTTAAGCTGTGTTATACTTTGAATGTCCTTTGTTGCCTATAGCTGTGATTGGTTGCTATAGGCTACCTGATAAATATCCAGATTAACTGTCAAAACAGCCAATGCAGCATCTATTAGTTCACAAATACAAATAGTGTAAGCCTTTTCTTTGACGAATGACTGTAAAGCGATGTTCCCTGAGTGATATGATGTTCCCTGAGCCAAATGAGATGGCTGTGCAAAATTTCATGGTTGTAGATGTGACAGTGTGGATTCCTTTAAGGTACTTTTACACGCCGCAACTATCATCGGCGATCGGAGGCAACCGAACGTGCGCGTGCACTTTTTTGACGGTTGCTACCGAACGCCGATGCCGCATGTACACGCCGCAATTGCGCCCTCAACCTAAGGGAACGTGGCTCCCCGGAAGTTGCCACAGAACCTGCGGGAATCATCCGGTTGCCTCCCGACGCCGCTTCACACGCCGCAATCCCCAATGGAATGTGGGCGTACATGCAAGAACATAGGCGTGACAGAGTTGTGTATTCCGCGCCTCAAACACGCTGATTAGACAACGCAATAGCGTCATGATTGGCCAGCCTGTGCAGGAAGGCTGGCTAATACATGACGCCATTGCAATTGTGTAGTGTGAATAGACAGCTCTTCAAATATGGCACCCTGTGAAGGGACAGCCAATGGTAACACAGTAGCCCCCACCAATCATCGCTGATGGGGCGCGGTATCCAGCACACTGTGGCACGCCTTTGAGATATCACTAGGCGACGCAGATACCATCCCCATCGCCCGTTCACACGCCAAAACCAGGGCAATTCACCTTCTGGGTTGCCTCTGGTTTTTGAACAATGCTCTGAAACCGCAACTAGGAGCAACTTTAAAAATCACCACCGGGTTCCACAATTACACGCCGCAATTTCATAGCAGTTTCAAGGCAAGGGTGACGGAACTCCGGATTGCCTCTCAGTTGCTACACCGTAGTTGCGGCGTGTAAAGTGCTTAGTGGACATGCACACATTCACATATACACATACACTCAACGTTATATATTAGATATCTTTTCATTGGACAACACTGAAGATATGACAATTTGATAAAATGTTAAGTAGTCAGTGCAGAGTTTATTTAATACTGCAATTTGGTGTGTCCTCTAAATAACTCAACACAACCATTAACGTCTAAACTGTTGGCTTCCAAGTTTTGGATTGACATGCAAAATGCAGGCGATTGTGAATTGGGTTTTCTAATTGCACCTACTTCCAACAAAAGCAATCTAATGTGAATGTATTAAGTAATTTTTATTTATAGTAATTTTTAGATATTTACCTCTTGCGGTCACCATCTTCCGATGCAGCACCATGGGACAGTGTCAGTGTCTGCAGTGTGGAGTGGGGGTCACAGAATTTTCTCAATGCCTTATTCTGAGTCTCATATATTTAGATTGAAAGAGAAATCGCCACTCCATACAGTGATCCAGTAGGTTACTGATATGATCATGTACTGCCTCAATAGCTTGGAAGGCCGCTGAAATTGGGAAAAGATGGAATGCGAGTATGTTATTACTTTCATGACCCTAAGGCCCTGCACATGTTCAGTATTTGGGCAGTATCATCGGTAGTTGATAGACAAAAAAAGAGGTAAAATCAGAGGAAAAGTATAATAGCAACACATCACCACTTCTGAATTTTGTATCCTTTGGCTTATAAATACTAAGGTAAAAAACTCATCAAATACTGAACATGTGAATGTAGCCTTACACATGTAATACATGACAAATGTTAAAAAAGAAATCACTGGAGCGTTGCTTTAAGGCTGGCTTCACACCATGCATTTTGTCTGTCAGGGTGGATCCTGTTTTTTGCAGGATTCACTGAACAGAACCTGACAGCACAGGACGAGCACAAAGTGTGGCCAAACATGCCCTCCGACCCTGTTTTTTGCAGGATTCGTTTTGTGCTGCTCTCAATGGTCCTGAAGTCTGCCTGTGTTTGCTCTGCCTCTGTCCAATGTGCTGAATTCACAGCCTGTGCATGAAATACTGCTGTCCATGGTGCTGAAATTTGGACAGCAAAGATTTCTGAGCATGCTCTGTTGAAAAAAATCGGATCCGGGAAACGATCAGATTTTTTCCCGAATCCAGCGCCCATAGACTCCCATGTTATGTGCACCGGTTAGCCCCAAATCTGTTCAGTCCGTTTTTTCCCGATTTTTTTCACCGGAGCCAAAGAAAATGCTGCAGGCTCCGGTTTTGGGGACGGGAAAAAAATCAGACAAAATTGGATCAGGCACAAAATACACAAAACCGGATGGCCAAATAGGACTAATCCGGCACCATAGGAATACATAGGAGGCAAAACCAGATTAGGTTGTGTCCGGTTCAAACCGGAAACAACCTGATGCTGAAAACCGTGGTGTCAAGCCAGCCAAAGCAGTTCACATGCATTGCTGGTACTTTACAGTATTTAAAGTATAATACCTTTACATATAATCATATCTAGAAATTAAAGTGAACACATTTAAATGGTTTCTTTCTGTTTTATTAGGTTTATCATGGAATTATTTTGCATATTTTTTCTTCTTGCCTCCTTATTTTCCTGTAAGTATTTCCCAAACTTTATAAAGAATGTGAATTTTGTGTGAAACATGTAGCAGATTGATAAATGTGATTGCTTGGGCCCCATGTCTATCAATGTATTGCATTGTTAAAGGGAACCTGTCAGCAGGTTATTGTCATGTAACTGAGGACAGCCAGAAGGACACAGGATTCAACAATGTGTCACTTATCACACCGTGTGCTAAAGTTTTAGCACTAGTTTATAATCACTGCAGTGTACACGACTGCTAGTCTAACCACGCCCCCCCTGTGATAAGTAGCTCACTGTCAATAGACTATGTACACAGAGAGGTTAGTGTGGGCGGGTTTGCTTGCTTTCTCAAGCTCTGATTGGGTCACAACTGCTGCACCAAGTAAACTTTGTGATATAGCACTGGATTTAGGGTATCTTTTCCTACATTTTGTTGTTTTCAGAAGAGGTAGCAAAAATCTAGTGATAGATTCCCTTAAAATCTCCCTCAATCAGGAGATGCCTGGTCTTATGAATGTGTATTCATCATTATTCATTGAAATAAAGCATACTTATGTACATTTGCATACATCTAAATGGTACAATATTTCGGAAATGATTACATTTTTAATTTTTCTTTATGTGGATCATGTCACTACTTTACAGAGATTCAAAATGACTGCTTACCTTCATGTTCATACAGTTAGAAATTATTTTTTATTAACGCAGACCTTTCTTTATGCCGAATACATCATAGAGAGAGAGAGAGAGTCAATTCTGTTAGCAAGAGCAAATAGCTATTCATTTCATGACTTCATAGTCTTCAAACTAACTCAATATCTGTAACGACATGTAATACCAATTACCTGACGTACAAGGCCCCCAACAGTTTTTCTTAGCATTTCCGGTTAGTTACAAGCGGTAGAAGCAAGACCTTGTTATTTTGTCAGATTCCTGAGCCAGATTCAATCTGAAAAAGGATTATATGACATGCTAAAAATTTGCCACCTGCAACTGCCACGATCATAAGCTCCTAACATTTACATTTTCTAAGGGCTTGTCTGCTGTTTGGGCAAGCCTTCTCAATACAAATATTTTCCCTCTTAAAATATTAACACTTATACTTACCTCTGGTGTCGATGTCATTCCGCGGTGTCGACATTGTGGCTCCCGTGTTCGTGTAACTTTGACACGCGATCCCTGCGGCCAATCAGTTTCCGCTTGACTTTTCGCACCTTTACAAATAAATATGTAAGGCACTCTATCATTTGGTAACAGCACGCAGTAAATGACATGCCAAGACCTGGATGTATTTGAAAAAGAAAACCTAACATGTTGAAAAAAAATTAGCAATTTCCATAAAAAAACACCTTTGAAGAGGTGGTACTAAGCAAGATATTTCTTTACATAGGATAGGTGATAAGTTGCTTATTGCAACAAATTCCACCATTGGGACTCTCTCAATTCCAAGAATGGCACAGTTCATTACCCCATTTAATGGACTGGTGGTCAACTTTATGCACCACCACGCTATTGATTGAGACAGCCAGAAAAATCTGAGTACAGCACCAATGCACCTTCGCACAGTTCCCTGGCAATGAATATAGAAGTAACACAAATGCTAACCTGAAGCTTTAATAAAGGAGTTGTCCCAGACTAACATATTGATGACCTACTCACCATAATGTGAGATAAACTATACTTCTCAACAGTGGCCACTAAACAATGTATGGAATTGCAGTGTTCTTCTCCACTGCTTATATGCAATCACTACCAAAGCAGATATTAGCTGATCAGTAGAGGTGTTGGCTGTTGGACCTCCATTAATCCCAAAATAATGACCTTTTTTACAAATAGGGAATCAAGATTTAAAACCATTAGATTAATGTGGCATACTGCAGAGCCTTGTTCTCAGAAATGGTGAACAACCTTGCAGTAGCAATCAGAAAATTATCACTAAAGCCCCTGTCACACATAACGAGATCGTTAACGATATCGTTGTGCAATCACAGATTTTGACAACTATCCCGCTAATGATGTGTTATGTGTGACAGTAACAACGATCTGGCCCCTGCTGTGAGATCATTGATCGTTACACACTGCTCTGTGTCATTTCTACGTCATTGCGCTCCCACTGGGAGCACTACATCGTTGTGTTTGAAAGGGACAGTGACCAACGATCTCAATGCTACGCTATGGAGTGACAATTCCCAACGATGTCGGTATAATTCTGGATCGTTGCAGACGTCGTTGCTGACTTTGCTGGTAAGATGCCTGTTTGACATCATACCAGCAATGTGAAAAACGACGCACCAGCGATCACGGCATATTGATATCGGTATCGCTGGTGCATCATTATGTGTGACGGGGCATTTACCCTGTTGGTGACCAGCTGCTATTGCCAGCTAAAGTTATAAGCAAACACATTTCTGCTGCAATGGCCATTGATTGGGACTGTCATGGACAGACTTGCTAGACACAAGAAGTGTGTCTGAACTCTCAGCACAGGGGGATTGTGGGGGTGAGTGAAACATCTGAGTGGTCTCCTAGTCAGGTAACCATGTTAGAAACTTTGGTGGTACACCCTGATCATGGGAATAGGGCAGTGTTTCCCAAACTCCGATTTTCATGGCTACATAATAGATCTTATTTTTAGGATTTCCTTCATATTGCAGAAGTGAAAGGACCTTTGCCAACTTCTGAAGCCTTTATAAAAATTCCACCACCTGTGTAAGACTAAGGAAATCCTGAAAACATGATCTGTTAGGGGGCCACGAGGACTGCAGTTGTGAAAACAGTTCCACAGGGGAACCTCAGCAGACAAACGTTATGCTCCTGAAAACAATCACAATACAAAGACCCATTACTATACAATTTTTCCATCTTTTCCATTTGGTCGAGGTGGCCATGACAGCTTCTCCAGCCACAAGTCATCTGCAAGTTTACAAGAATTACACATTTAACTTTTCACATTTCTAATACTTTATCCATCTATTCCCAACCTGCACAAACTCGTCTTATTGTCATCCCAATTCTGAGCCAGTGTGGTGCTACGCAACGAGTGCGTCACAAGAGGGTATTGCAGCCATAAATGCAGCCGCAATATTCTCTGACACAGCAGTGACCTGGTTAACTTAGAAATCCAACCCTGCATGCATCACCTAGAACAGAGGGCCAATCCTAGGTCCTGGTGGGTGGAGTGCTAGGGAAGTGTGTAGGAGAACAGACACTTAGAACAGTCGAGAAGGGTCTAGAGTCTAGAACAGAGAACTTGGAGAGGAGCGGGGGCTCCGCACCCCGTGCAGCCCCCGGGCCGTCACCGGTCGGGTGTCAGCACCTGAGGCCTTAACAACCGGGATTGGGCATCGTAACCACGGGTTCCCAAAAGACTCCCGTGCCCACAACTCACAGCCAGTTCACTGGTACCGAAGCTGGCAGCAGTTCACCTCTGCTACGCGAATCAGAAGCGTGGAGGAGCAGCTTCACAGGAGCACCCCACCACCAGCCAACTTCCAGTCGTCTAACCAGCGGTGTACCCACTGAGGGATCCAAGGCTCCCCAAAACATCCACAACGTACATCTTGGATAGGGCATTGAAGCAGCCTCCCCGTACCCGATCTGGTATTCCTGGGCGACACTGGCAACTACTTAGTTAGAATGGAGGAACACTGCGGATTTCTAAGGGACACCATCACTGCTGAGTCCACCCGGTCCACTACCCGTGAACTGTATACCATGTACTGCCTGCTGGTTACAGTAAAGACCCGTTGCAGAGACTTTCTGTGTCCGTGCTTCCTTATGAACTGTCCGTCCGCACTGCAAGGTTACTGCAGCTGCCGCACAACATCTTAAGCAGCTCCAGCCTCCGGGGATCACCGCTCAGCCTGTGGGGAGCGTTCCATCTTGCTGCTATCCATCCCCCGGAGGTTCCGCAGCGTCGGTAACGATTACCGAAACTACTCATAGGTGGCGTCACGAATAAATTAAAAACCCCTTTAATCTGTTCCACCAAGACGTCTTCAACACTTTTGATCTGCACTACACCGGGCCCCACTACCGGCAGGCGCGGCCCACTCGTGACAAGGAGGAAGGAAGCATCGCCTGTCTAAACCGGAGTCCCGGCCACGGTGAGTCAGAAAATGGCGTCACGAACAGGATACGAGCAGGCCCGTTATCCAACGGGTATAATGTGCTTAAAAATGACTTTATCGTCTACAATTTGGACTTTGTTCGTCCCTAAAAGAACTTTCCCGCCTTTTCACCGTGGGCCAAGATGGCGTTCCCGCCACAAGAATTCGCCACGTGCAAGCCCAGGAGTGAGTCAACCCCCCCCTCATCGTGGGAGGGCTAAAGACAAAAGGCGCCAAACTCTTTGTCCGCCCTGATTGCTCGAATCAACCATGGGGGCGGACCCCAAAAACTTTTCCCACGATTGGACTACAAAAGCCCAGAGGAAATGGGAGTGTCACAGACCTTCTTCACCAGCTCTACCAAAACGCTTACCGGTTGAACGGGTGTGGTTTCCCTCCGAAGAAGAGAATGGCCAGCATGAGACTCCAAGACCTAATGCGGGAGGTCGAGGCGGAGGCCAGAGCAGCCATCGGCCAACCGGGTCCGGGTCCTGCCCTTACCATAGACGGCAGCCCCGAATTTTGGCTAGAGGCTCTACAAGACCTCCGGGTGCGGTTACTAGAGACTGTGGAATGGACGATTCGCAGCTGGAGTGTGACCCTAGGCAGAAGACTCCATCATGCGATGCAGCAGAGCCGACCGGGTACAGCTTCTCCAGGCCCAGACGAGATCGCCAGCTTCTCAACCGCCTCACCGTCGCCCACCACCTGTCCTGCTTCGTCACCGGAGCCCATAGACTGTATCATTCCTGTGAGGGCCACGGCTCGACCCGTTCCAGCGGTCGAAACCGCAGCCGACCCCGTTCCTGAGCCGGAGCTTCCAGTACGCTCCACAGAAGAAGCCGACACATACCTGCTTCCACCTGCGGAACCTGCGACTAGTTTCCACACTACTGAGACTGTCGCTTGTTTCTCCCCTGAACCGGAGGCCTCCTCTGCAAATACCGAGGCCTACCTGGTGACCGGGATCGAAACACCACTTCCCGCTGCTACAGAAGAAGAGGCAGGCAGCCTGGAAGTCCTGCACAACGACCCCGAGGAGAACTTTGCAGCACAGCCACACATCGACCCAGAGGATTCTGTTCCATCATCTCCGTCAGCCGAGCAGCCCGACGTAGTCATCGAAGGAGAGGTCGAGGAGGATGACGACGAGACCTACAGCCCAGCTGAGGACCTCTACACCGGGTTCCCCTGGGGAGACACCAAGAACCCTTCTGCCGGGCGATCAGCTCGGGTACACTGGTCGGGTGCCGCCGCAACCACATCTTCTCCGGTTCCGTTGAACCGGGCTTTTCTACAGACTGCCCACCAAACTCAAGCGGTTCAACAACCATCACGCCGTACTGACTGTATCCACACGCCGCACCACTCCGACGAAGAGGTAGGTCGTATCCGAAGGGAGGAGTGGCACACTCGGCTGCACGCCAAATGCAGGCCCGCGCTGAAGCCCGCCGCCAATCTCCATTGCCTGAACAATTCCGTAAAACCGGGCGGGTAAGCACCTTCAACTTATCCACCGGGTGGGGATTCGTAAGGGAGGAGGGTGTGAGTACCGAAGTATTTGTGGGGCGTCGTGATGTGGAATCGCACCTACCGCGAGGGCATCCAAACCGAGACTTGTATCGAGGGGACATTGTAACCTATGAGCGACATGTATGCTGTGACGGGTGGTTCGCCATACGAGTCCGGAACACTGCCCTCCATAAGTGACTTGTTGTTTGAACTTTTCTGCTAAGAGACTTCTTCCTGTTGGCAAATAACACCGCGACTTGGCGGCTACAGCCTGAACTTTTGCCTAAGGACAGCCGACCGCCCGCCGGGTCCGCGTAATGTGTTAACCTGTTTATTTATCTACCTTACTTTTATGCATATAATGACCTGTCATTAATAAAAGTGTAATACCTGTTATAAAATACAAAAATCCTCTGTAATGTGGGTAGTGTGACGCTTGGGGACAAGCGTATTCAACCAAGGGGGAGTGTGGCGCCCCGCAACGAGTGCGTCACAAGAGGGTATTGCAGCCATAAATGCAGCCGCAATATTCTCTGACACAGCAGTGACCTGGTTAACTTAGAAATCCAACCCTGCATGCATCACCTAGAACAGAGGGCCAATCCTAGGTCCTGGTGGGTGGAGTGCTAGGGAAGTGTGTAGGAGAACAGACACTTAGAACAGTCGAGAAGGGTCTAGAGTCTAGAACAGAGAACTTGGAGAGGAGCGGGGGCTCCGCACCCCGTGCAGCCCCCGGGCCGTCACCGGTCGGGTGTCAGCACCTGAGGCCTTAACAACCGGGATTGGGCATCGTAACCACGGGTTCCCAAAAGTCTCCCGTGCCCACAACTCACAGCCGGTTCACTGGTACCGAAGCTGGCAGCAGTTCACCTCTGCTACGCGAACCAGAAGCGTGGAGGAGCAGCTTCACAGGAGCACCCCACCACCAGCCAACTTCCAGTCGTCTAACCAGCGGTGTACCCACTGAGGGATCCAAGGCTCCCCAAAACATCCACAACGTACATCTTGGACAGGGCGTTGAAGCAGCCTCCCCGTACCCGATCTGGTATTCCTGGGCGACACTGGCAACTACTTAGTTAGAATGGAGGAACACTGCGGATTTCTAAGGGACACCATCACTGCTGAGTCCACCCGGTCCACTACCCGTGAACTGTATACCATGTACTGCCTGCTGGTTACAGTAAAGACCCGTTGCAGAGACTTTCTGTGTCCGTGCTTCTTTATGAACTGTCCGTCCGCACTGCAAGGTAACCGCAGCTGCCGCACAACATCTTAAGCAGCTCCAGCCTCCGGGGATCACCGCTCAGCCTGTGGGGAGCGTTTTATCTTGCTGCTATCCATCCCCCGGAGGTTCCGCAGCGTCGGTAACGATTACCGAAACTACTCATAGGTGGCGTCACGAATAAATTAAAAACCCCTTTAATCTGTTCCACCAAGACGTCTTCAACACTTTTGATCTGCACTACACCGGGCCCCACTACCGGCAGGCGCGGCCCACCCGTGACAAGGAGGAAGGAAGCATCGCCTGTCTAAACCGGAGTCCCGGCCACGGTGAGTCACCAGCTGCTGCCGTTATTGTGTGTATTACTCTACTTGCTGTGTGGCATAATAATAATGCTCCTCTTGATACCCAAAAAATAATGACCACCACTATGCTCCTTATAACGTAAGATGCCTCTTTTGTGCTCTATAAATAGTAAAATTGCCCCCTAGAAAATATGAATGCGTATTCTGTGTAGAGAAAGCAATAATGCCCCCTATGTGCACCTTTGATAGTCATAATACCCTGAGTAGAATACGAGAGGAAACATGGAGTATATTGCAATAAAAAAGTGATTTTTATTTTTTAGTTTAAAAATGAGTGAGAAAGGGGATAGAATCAGGGAGACGCAGCTCACCACTAAAGCAGAGCCAAATATCAGCCCAACTGCATGCTATTACAGAAAGTAAAACATGGATATATGGTATGTGTAGCACAGGTACTATTACATACAGTTAATCATTTGCATAGAAACATCATTTACAACCTATATACATAGTAGGGTTTTGCACGATCACAGCATGTAGACCAAAATACATAAAATCCATGAGTCACAGTGAACATCATAAAGTGCAAGTGCAGAGAACAAGTTCTGGTTTAAAGATCCATACCTAGGGGATGACAAAAGTGGGGAGCGCGCTCCAGCAAAGAGTAGTCCTATCAGAGGCCCCTAAACGTGTTTCGCCAGCCTGGGGGACTAGCTTCTTCAGGGAGAAGTCAGGCAGTGGAGGACATAGCCCAGAATGCATCCAAACTGCATGTTTTATAGCCCAGCATCCAGGTGCGATGTCAGGCACTTCCTGGTGCACTGAGATCATAGACCTGCGCAGTGCAGCCTCAGATCCTGCCCTGTAGTGACCTTGTTTCCGGCACACACGCTCTCTCTGCTCCCTGGGACGCGTCACCATGGCAGCAGGCAGGGGGCGGGGCCTCCAACAATATCACACACAGGCGTTCAGAGGGTCAGACTGTGCAGATGCAGTGCTGAATGTGCTGGGAGCTGGACAGTGATAAGAACAATCAGGAGAAACAAGGTTAACTCTTTATGGCACAAATAAAAGAGGACAGTCTGTAATTGTAAGGACCAACATAAGTCTTTCCTTATGGGCCAACATCAATTTGAGGACAGTTCATATTAAATCCATGCCAGATGTAATTTGAGTGTTCCCACATGATAATGTTCTGAGTGTAATCCAGGTCCCTGGGCAATGAAGTCAGGATGGGCATGACAGCAGATGGTAGATCCAGTCAGTCCGTTATTTTTATGCCTGAATGAATAGAACCAGAAACCAAGAATAAGAGCAAGAAAAGCAAGAAACGAAATGCCTAAAATACCACAATGACCAATCACTTATAAGTATGGAGAGAAGGACAGCTTCTCATTTAACCCCGTGGGGGTCAACGTATTAAGCATCACAATCCACTTAGTTTCTGTTTGGGCTAGGAGTTTTTTTAGGTCTCCGCCTCTATTGCCACCACGTATTAAATCAATTCCCCTCACCTTGAGGGATGCTGGGTTGCAGTTGTGTTATTTTTTAAAGTGCTTCGGAATGGTTTTGAGTAGTGAAGCATCTTCCACGTCCTCAGCAGCAACAATATCACGGACGTGTTCACGCACTCTCACCCTCAGTTCTCTTGAGGTTAACCCTATGTAGACAAGAGAGCAGGCACACTGTGCATAATATACCACGAAGGTGGATGAACAGGAGATCCTGTGCCTGATCTCAAATCTACGGGCACCATCTGAGGAGTGAAAGTGCGTTGTCCGCTCGATATTGGGCAGGAGACGCAATTCCCACATGGAAAGCATCCCAGAATCGGTCCTCGAGAACCGAAGGGATTTGGAATATGTGGCACATAGTGGCTATTAACCAAGATGTCATTCAAACTTCTAGCTCGTCGTGGTGTCATCATAGGTTTCTGGGGTATACACTTTGTCAAAGTGCGATCGGTTAATAAAACCCCCCAGTGTCGTTGGAAGATGTCTCTCATAGTCTGCCACTCATGATTAAAGGTCCCCACAAAGCGAAGTGTTGGTTCCTGCTTGGTCTTTTTAGGTTTATAACGCAGAAGATGGTCTCTTGGTGTGTGTACCGCCCTCCTATACCCACGCTTAATACACCTGTTGGAATAACCACGGTCAGCAAATCTTTGTCTAAGGTCCATCGCCTGACGTTCGAATCCCTCGTTTGTTGAACAGATCCTCCTCATCCTCAGGAACTGGCCGGTGGGGACAGCCCGCACAGTGGTAGAGCAATGGCCAGATGACGCATGTAACAGTGAGTTCACCGCCGTTGACTTCCTATGTACATCCGTCTGTATCAGACCAGAGGTATCAACCTCTAAAAGAATGTCCAGGAAGTCAATGCGACCTGCACTGTACTTATGCGTCAGTCTGATGACAAAGCGATTGGTGTTTAAATCCCTCATGAAACTCTCAAGCCGCTCCGACGAACCCTGCCAAATGAATAGGACGTCGTCTATATAGCGCATCCAGCACTGCACCTGGGCGCAGCCCGCCACCCCTCCGTCGCCAAAATTTGGAATGCCGTACAAGAATTTTGTATTAATAATACCCTGAGTGTCGCAATAACAATATTGCTTCTTAACCCCTTCTTGAAATAGCTATTTATCATTTTTGTGCTTTCGTTTTTTCCTCCACTTCTTCAAAGAGCCATAACGTTTTCTATTTTTCCATCAACTTAGCTGTATGAGGGCTCATTTTTGCGGGATGAGTTGCACTTTTGATTTTCACCATCCATTTTATGATGTAATGTACTAAAAAGTGGGGAAAAATTTAAGTGCAATTATCTAGCGGAAAAAGTGCAGTTCTGCAATTGAACCTGTGGATGTCTGAACACTTGTGCTATATATTCATTAAAAATAGAGTAATGATAATAATAATATTTATTCATTTACAGTTGTGGCCAAAAGTATTGACACCCCTGCAATTCTGTCAGATAATACTCAGTTTCTTCCTGAAAATGATTGCAATCACAAATTCTTTGGTATTATTATCTTCATTTAATTTGTCTTCAATGAAAAAACACAAAAGAGAATGAAGCAAAAAGCAAAACATTGATCATTTCACACAAAACTCCAAAAATGGGCCGGACAAAAGTATTGGCACCCTCAGCCTAATACTTGGTTGCACAACCTTTAGCCAAAATAACTGCGATCAACCGCTTCCGGTAACCATCACTGAGTTTCTTACAATGCTCTTGCATACATTTGCAACACTGTCCCCATGGGGGCTCACAATCTAAACATCCTATCAGTATGTTTGACATGTGGTAGGAAACTGGAGAGCCCGGAGGAAACCCACACAAACATGGGGGGAACATACAAACTCCTTTGCAAATGTTGTCCCTAGTGGGAATTGAACCCAGGACCCCAGCAGTGCACGGCTGCAGTGCTAGCAGAAATCATGGTTTCCCATGAACCCCAGTCACAGGCTGGCTTTCTCAGGAGTATTGTCATGACAGGCATAGTGGTCTTCAGGAGCAATCCATTAGTGTGCAGGAACCATGCTGGAAATACCATTGTCATAAGTTAAATCAGCATTTAATAGGTTAACAGTAATGGGCTGAGCCCTGCTCCCTGCAAGTCATTTGTTATTGAGGGGTTAAGCGCCCACTAAAAATGTAATAATATCCCCTGAGTCTCCTTTTTACAATAATAATATCTTGCAATTCTGGCAAATGTCAGATAGGCCTGTCCAGCTATGGGCCGCGTCAATTGCAACTCTTTAACAGTATTGGAGTCCTCAGGACACTGGTACTGCTAACTTTGTGAAATATGACATATGCAAACCCATTCATAGGGCCGATAATAATTGGGATGCTTAGACCACACAGTTGTGTAAGATATATACATGTTATCCCACTTGGGATCACAATGCTGACAATGTGTCTCCCATAACGGTAGCATCTATGCTTTTCACAAAAGTTCAAATATTCATAACTTGACTTTGGCTCTAGTCTGTCTACTGTCATTCTAGTATCTATTGAAGTGAGAGAAGTGTCGCTTCTTAAGCAATATTCAATTACCTGTTCATACCTGGGAGTCTCAGCTGAACAGGGCACAGATATTGAGTGCGAGCTATTGTCTAATTTCCAAATTATGAAACCTCCTCTTTTAGAGATTGCATGGGAGACAGATTTACAGATGATCTCCCAAGCCCATCTCCCTGCACAAAGTCCCTGGATCCAACAATACCCTTTCCTTCTTGAACTCAGTGATGGGATTTTTGTGAAGTCCCTCAACACCTCTAGACTTTCATATGCATGCAGTGCCACCTGAAACTCCTGGCAAGAGGTAGCCAGAAGTGTTGGCAAATCCCCTTCCTAACACTTCCTAACAGGAACCCCCTGGGACCTTCTCCAGGGTCAGTAACTTGTCATGTTATCCCTCTGGATGATGACAATCCTGTACCAGTTCAACTACCTGTTTACACCAGGGGAACTAGCTGAATAAGGATTAGATGTTTAGCGCTAGCTCTTGTTTCATTTCCTAAGTATGAGCCATGTTTTAATAGATTGGTTTTCTTTTACCATTACATTATGACACACAGGAGTGCTTGTATTATTGTAGGTAAATTCAGGGTCATTATTACAAAGGGTCAAGGGAGATTATTATTAAAGGAGGCACATGGAAATCATTATTATTATTATTATAAGCAGGCACACATGTGCTTTAGAACTGTGAGTAGGCACAGGGTAGCATTATTACTATGAAGAAGCACAGAGGGAACATTATTACTTTGTAGGGTCACCGTTAATGTGTGGGATACAAAAGAAAAATAATATTACTTCAAAGGGCACAGAGGACCATTATTACAGAATATAGTGCTGTATGGTTTGTGTTGAGGAAGATGGCAACAGATCCTGAAGAAGGCGGTGAAAGGTGAGTATTTTAATATACTCAGACTACACTACATGCAGATATATACACATTTAGAAGAAAAAATATAGATGGGAGTTATTAATCTGTTATATTGCATTATCATTATTAATAAATCTTATATAGCGGTATTATTTTAAATATAGGTAGTAGTAAATCTTGATTTTCTGCAGGCAGGGTAATTTAAGTAATATAGATCCCAATCTGGATGAGGGTATGGAGGCAGCATAGGCCTTTGTGCTTTCAAATACCATGGCAGAAATTTAGCCACAGTATTTCCCTGCCCCTTTGCAAAAGTCATAAGGGCCGGGGTTACTTGACCATGAAGGATCAGTCATGGCGATGTCACGTTGGCAGTCCCGGTGGTCGTGGTCCTGACCGAGCATTAAAAGGGGAAATAAAGCCTTTTGTGATGCCATCCATGGTTTCTGATCAGAATGACCAGCGCTGCTTGTAGTGACCTCGGGGAATAGGTGTTGTTGCAGCTAGGTGTATCACTCTCCAAGGACAGAATGGGTCCTCAGGGTTTGGTATTAGAGTTAGTGTGGATGATGGTGGTAGTTGGTGCAGGGAGGCACAGAAGGAGTGGACAAGCACAAGAGTTGCTGTTCTTACTGGTTTCTTTACTTGCAGTTCTTAGTTCAGTGCAAAACCAGCCAGGGTACTGTACTCTTCCAGTGTGCAGCTTGGCCAGCCCTGAGATAGTCCAGGAACACTCCACTGAGACACCTTTCATAAGGATTTCTCTGCTGCCTTTCTCCCTCTGTGCTAATCTTCTCTCCTTCCTTCCCTTGCGCCTTCGTGCTACTACTCCCTAGGCAGGCAACTGCGGGCCCTGCTGAGTGACGGCTAGCACATCCTCTTGTCCCTCTCTAGTCACTGTGCCTGGGAGTGTACGTGGTGTTGGCCACTGTACTTGCAGTCCATTAGCCTCTGGTTTTCTGGCTTGAACGTACAGACTCACACTAGATTGAGGCTGGTCCCCTTATGCAGCTAGTTTCTCTACCATGACCTGGAAGTAAGTTGTAGATTCGGGGTTTCCTCTGGCCTGGGCTTCCGTGGTGACCTACCTACTTATCCCACTCTGCCCCAGCTCCAGCTCCCCTAGAACTCCATCTTGCTGCTGCTTCCTCCTCGCTCCTCCAACTCCAACTGCTTGCTAGCCCCCTCTAGCCTACTCCTTCCTCCAGCCAGCAGATGGTGAGTTTCTTCCGCCCATCATCCCTTGGCATGGAGTTGGGAATGGTGTGTAAGATGGTGTGTCTCAGTTTCATGTCCCAGTTTTACCTGAGAGCAATGGCATCACACCTGTGGATTAGGTGCAGTACCACTGTGGCAACCAAGACGCAGGGGCGCCACACCTGAGTTCTCCCATATACAGAAATAATATACCCTTTGTCCCCCACACACAGTAATAATGTCTGATAAGTCCTATTATATACAGTGATAATATCCCCGGAGTCTTCACATGCACATTATCAATGTCTTTCTGACTCCCCCTCACTTGTGTTTCCCCACTTGCAGTAATAATATCCCCTGAGACAATGTAAGGCTCCCCTCTATAAAGTATGATGTCCCCAGAGCTCCCTTATACAGAGTATGATGGGTCTACAGCTCCCACTCGGTCACCCCGCGCCTCTTTCCCTTGATAGCTATGCTACTGTGGAGGAGAGATCCTGGCTCTGATCACATTACTGATCGATTTAGAAATAAAAAAAAAAACACATTAGTACATGTATAAGGGACATGCTAGAAACTCATGTTCGCTTGAATGGAAGAAAGGGTAACAACAACTCCAAGTCCTTTCCTATAGGGATACTGTATATTCAGAAAGGGTAACAACAACTCCAAGTCCTTTCCTATAGGGATACTGTATATTCTGCCAATTGCTTATAAAGTTTTTTTTTTCCTTTTTCAGTTTCCTCTTTTGAAGTAAGACGTGCAATTGAAGGTGAGGCACATGTTATAGAGTGCACGGATGATAAGTCAATTAAAGCCACATTCACATGGTATAAGAAAACACATAACGAGACAATTTCTTCAGATAGAGGTGACCGGGTACATAGCACTGGAAATAATTTATGGTTTCTTCCAACATCTTTTAATGACACTGGGATATATTTATGCATTTTAATGTACCGGTAAGTGTTCTTTGTATATTTGTTATCTCAGTTAACACATTATACACAATTACTGTATATAGATTGTATTTGAAGCTTCTAAAGTGACCAGATACAGTCCAAAGTAAGCTAAATATATTTCTTGTTATGCCATAGAGTATATAAATAATTGAGCCTTTTAATATATTTTATATAATTCTCTTATGTCAATTGGAACATACGTAACACAATGAGTCATTGACTTCCATAGTAATTTCTCCCAATTTTGCCAATTTGGAATCATGGTTTGGAATCTTTCGAAATGCAATATAAAATTTTACCAGGAACTGCTAAGTACTGTAGACTGGCTTCAATTGAGACAAAATTGTTTTGTTAATTCCATTTTAGAATGCAAATAATTTATTAATAAGCTTTAATTATTTCTTAAGGGCCATGCAAAAAAAGGAGCAATTCAGCTATTATTTGCTGCAGTTTTTACAGAAGACCAATAACAATAAAAAAAATTATTTTGACGAGTATGGCAGCAGCAGAAATTTTTAATGGTGATTGAAAAAAAATGTATAGGCTTTTATTAATCATTTATTTATCAGCCTACATAAATATTTTACCTTTTTGCCACACTAGGGTGTTTGAAGAGGTGATTTTTTTTATTGCTTGTATAATATTAGTGTTAGGATTCACTCACATCTTTGTATAACTATGCCCAGTGCAATCTGATGAAAAATCAGATTGCACTTGCACCAATGTTAGTCATTGAGGCCCTGCTGATTTGCGGGTATTTGCTCAGCTGTTTTCAGCCCACAGAAAAAAATTGCAGCATGCTGTGTGTGTTCACGTAGAATGCCAAGACTCGCCAATGCAAGTCAATAAGTGTGAAAAAATATTAAACATCAGTGTGTGTGTTTCACACAGGGGTCTATGGGAACTGGGAACCCGGGTGCCTGGACCCGTAGCCCTGGTAGTCAATTGTAAATAAAATAAAAAGGGAATAAAAAGAATAAATGTCTCGTGACGCCACCTGCAGTTCTGGTGATGCTCACCACTGCCACTGTCAGACCGCTGGGGATGATGGTAATGCAGCTAGATTGTTCAGCTCCCTGCAGGCGGAGCGGTATCCGCGGGGCAGTGTAATGTAATAATGTGCTGGTTGTCGTGGTAGCAGCTCTATGAGGTAGCTTGCAGGAATAAGACACTGGAGGCTGATGGACTCTGTATTTGTGTTTACTTGTAAAAGTGCACGGATCAGGTTCACAGTTACACAGTTCTTGACTCGGTAGCTGGCCAGGTAGTCACTGAGGAGAACAACGTCTCTTTGAGGCTCCTAGAGAGTACCTTCTGCTTTCTTTCACTGTTCTGTTTTCTTCCTGCACCTCCTTACTTCCTTGTGCTGCCCTGCACAACCCACTTGTCTACCAGGCCCGTCGGGTGCTATGAGGTACCCTTCTTCTTTTTAAGGGGCTCAACCCTGTTTAGTGATTCTGGTGGGGTTGCACGTTCTGGACGGGGGAGTCGGGGCTTTTAGATAGTCCCACGACCTATCAGTGTTGACGGCTCAGGGATGAACTCCTGCACCGTGACTAGGAGCCGGTTCTCCGCTATGAATTAGCACTGGGTCTCCTTCTGTCTGGGTTGCCGCTCCTTCTGGGCGCCCTCCCTGTGGTGTCCCTCTAGGACTTGTTCTCTTCTCACTCACACACTGACTGACTAACTCTCTGTATAGTTCCCGCTCCTTTTTCCCTAACACGTCTCCCACTGGGACCGGTTACCCTGGTAATGGGTTGCCAATTGGTCCCCTATGGTAGGTGTAGGGACGCTGGGATAAGAGCCTCAGGTTGACGTTACACTCCCCAATGACAGGAATACCGCACACTCAGTTATGGGGGCAGTACCCCTACTGTGGCGCACTGACCAGTGGGGCGCCACATGTGCTGTGTGTTTATACATATGTGTGTGTACTCAGTGTATACATGCATGTGTGCTATATTTGTGTATATATATATATATGATTGTGTGTATGTGCTCTGTGTATACATGCATGTGTGCTATGTGTGTGTATATAAATCCAAATGGACAGTGATACTCGATCCGTGCAAACTGTATATAGAAAGCACGACTTCAATCAATTACAGGATCATAACGTGGAGTGTGGATCCTGCGGCAACTGTGTTTTGTGCATATACTGGTTGTGGGTCCCACAACCAAGCCAGGTGAGCAGTAACTTTAGTAAACTTGTAATATTTTTCACGGATAAGACCATACTGCATTTTGGTTTCCTTGTTTTTTCCAATGTGTGTGTATATGTCACGCGGGTGGTACAGGGAATCAGGAGGCAAGATGGTAGTATGGGCAAGAGCATTCAGGGAAGCTAATCTGGCCCTGGACTTGAGGTCCCTGACTAGTCCTGTTTCTGAAGGTATGTCTGAAGGTGAGTACATTTGGGCCGCCACACTAGCCCTTCGCTCCTGATCAGCCCTAGACAGGGATTAGGGAGATTATCCAGGATGTGACAAAACAGGAACTCCTAGTGAAGAGTTCCTATGCCTAGTTTCACACTATGTACAACTTGGGAAATCACATTCTGGCTGAGAGGAGCGGAGTCAATGGTGGAGATGGTTATGGGTCTCACTAATGTGCTACAGGCAAGGCCATGGCTCTGAGCAAATTGAGAATCTATAAGATTAACTCCTGCTCCACTATCAACCAGTACTGACAAAGCCTCGGTTTTACCATCAACCATCAACTTGGCAGACAGTGTAAATGGGGACTTTACAAGGAAGAAAATATACGCCCTCTGTTCGTCTCCTTCCAAACGACCCGAGGTGCTCGTTGTCTGAGACTACGTATTTGTCCCAGAGTGATTTGGGTAAACCTTAATAAAATTATCAGTTTGTCCACAATAGAAACAACCTCAGCCACTTGATGAACCAGAGCAACAGGAGGTTTAGCACAAGTGCCCACCACCCCCAACTGCATAGGTTCATCGAGTGAATGCTCCCACAATAGGGATAGCCACAGGGGAAAAAGTTGGTTTTGGTCTCTCCCTCAGTTGTCTGTCCACTTTGATGGCTAGGGATATAGCAGCTTCCAATTGAACCAGGGTGTCTTGTAGTCAAGCTGACAGCCCCAAGTAGAACTGACTCCTGAGGGCAGAGTCTTTCCACTGGGTGTCTGTCGCCAAACTCCAAATCTCCAAACAGTACTCATCCACTGCCTGAGTTTATGGAGATTCGACTCAGCAAGAGTCACCCTATCAGGTTCACCATATACTTGAGTCAAGGCAGCAATAAACCCATCCACCGACCGCAAGATGAGAGAATCGGTCAGGAGGGAGAAGGCTCAGGTCTGTAAATCCCCTTTTAGAAGGGAAATTAAAATCCCCACACGCTGTTCCTCACTCCCAGATGAACAGGGTTGAAGCCTGAAATAAATCTTACAGTCTACTCGAAGCATCAAAATCTTATCCCTTCTCTATGTAATAGAGTACTTGCCTTTTGTGGTGTCCTTTAAAAAGCACAGGTCCTTCTTTCCTCTGTAATTTTTGGGGTCACAGTTTGCTTGACCTGTGCCATAAAAGCCTCAACTATTAATGTGGTCCTAGTGTGCTCTTAAAATCCTGCCAAAAAGACTAGTTGCCTTTTGTGCTATCCTTTAAAAAGCACTGTTCTGTCTGCCCCCTGTGATTTTTGAGGTCACATTTTACTTGGCCTTTGCCCTCAAGTCAAAAATATTAAAAGTGTGCTAGTGAGCTCTTTATATCACGTCAATTAGAGTATTTGTCTTTTCAGGTGTACTTTAAAAAAGCACTGGTCCTTCTGCTCCCTCTAATTTTTGGGGTCACATTTTACTTGAACTGTGCCCAAAAGTCTAAAATATTAACATTGTGCTAGTGAGCTACTTAAATCATGTCAAATACAGTATTTACCTTTTCTGGTGTTTTTAAAAAAGCACTGGTCTTTCTGCTCCCTTAAATTTTTGGGGTCACATTTTGCTTGGCCTGTGCCATAAAATTCTTAAATATTAATACGATCCTATTGAACTCTTAAAATCCTGTGAAATAGAGTAGTTCCCTTTTCTGGTGTCCTTTAAACTGCACTAGTCCTTCTGCCCCCTCTAATGTTTGGGGTCACATTTTATTTGGCCTGTGCCCAAAAATAAAATAAAAAATATTAACAATGTGCTAGTGAGCTATTTAAATCCTGTCAAATAGAATAGTTGCCTTTTCTGGTGTCCTTTAAAAAGCACTTATCCTTCTGCCCCCTGTAATTTTTGAGGACACTTTTTGCTTGCCCTGTTCCAAAAAGTCTTATAAAGGACCCGCAGCCACAATAACAGTTGCCATGAGAGTACTTGGTCAAGTCCGTGTACGGAGCTCTGCTCTAAGTGCCTTTGGTATGTATGATATAAATCTGTTTTTATTTTCTCTGTTTTGTTACTTTTACATGGTGTATTGATATTTTTGTTAAAGTTGGCCAATTCAAACAGGAAGTTGGCCGGCGGAAGTGAGGTATGTGACCACATGTATTTAACATGGAGGTCCACTCACTTGCGCATACCTGGACCCGTAGAAGCAACATCGTTTGCGAAACGGCGTTTTTGTCCACTGGCCCTCTGTGGTCACCTCCCTGCATCCTGTCTATCCTTGACAATCTGGATTAAAAGACCACCCTGCACATACCGGTGAGTGCTGCCTCGTTCTTTAAATCGCTATATATGTAACTGACAGAGCTGACTAATTTGTTCGTTAATATTCCACAAAGCTTATACAGGGTGGGCCATTTATATGGATATACCTAAATAAAATGGGAATTTTTGGTGATATCAACTTCCTGTTTGTGGCACATTAGTATATGTAAGGGGGAAAAATTTTCCAGATGGGTAGTGACCATAGCGGCCATTTTGAAGTTGGCCATTTTGGATCCAACTTTATTTTTTTCAATGGGAAGAGACTCCGTTGTTTTTTTTATGAAATTCTCAATAGGTTTGATGTGTCACATGACCCTCTTCCCATTGAAAAAAAATAAAGTTGGATCCAAAATGGCATATTCATATAAATAGCCCACCTTGTAGTTGTCTCACCTGAGGGTGGCGAAGCATAACATGTACTGGAGCAGTTGCATGACTTCTAAGATAACCCTGCCCAATCAGCCTATACATGTGACTGACCTAGCTAACTAATTTTTCCGGTAGTAATTACTGAAAGTGATTCTTGTGCCACCTGAGGGTGGCAGATCATAACTTGCACTATAGCAGTTGCATGAGTTTTGAGGGCCCCCTACCCAATAGGACTACACATATTACTCATCCCCCTGTTCCTGATCAATGTTTAACCTTAAAATGCTAGGCCAGGCGCCAGACCCTGTGTCATGCATGCAAGCTTTGCCATTATACCTGTTGTAGGGCTGGTTCTGTTTATCGGTTATTATGGTCGGTTATGACTACAATCACCGATATCCAGAATCTTCCCTTCCTTACCACTTTCTGTTCCTATGCTGATTAACTATATATATATATATATATATATATGTATATACCGACTACTTAATGAAAACAAGTCTGTTCTAATAAATGAATATTTATTAAACACACCCAAAAAGTCTACAACAATAATATATAGATTTCTAGATAGCACGATAACTAAGACACAATCAATTACTGTTACAATGATGTAAAACACCCACAGTTACTAATACCCACGTTACCTTAAATATACACACAGGCACACTATATTAATTATCTAACTATCCCTATATTATAAGAGAGAGAGAGAGAGATAGAAAGATATAAATATAGGGAGAGAGATATAAATATAGGGAGAGAGAGAGATATAGAGAGAGTGATAGAGTTATAGGATGATACTTATGACCAGATGAGGATGTCCTTCCATCGTGCGTCCAGGTAGAAAAGAGAGCGAGCTCTTGTGTCTCAGTCCATTTTAACCAGTCCCTCAGCTGTGCACGTGACGGACACACCTCCTCATCCGTGCACTTCTGACAGGGTTGTAAGGGTGCACGCTCACCATGCACTATATTGAAATGAGGTATCTCCTGCCACTATAGATTGGCAAACAATGGGAATAGTCATGTCTACTTATCACGCCAGCCATCTTGGCTGCTGTGAGAATAACCCTTTGTGGCAGCAGCCTGTAGATCTTTGATATTTAAATTAAGAGTCTTATCTGATAGCTTCCCACATTAAAATGCAAGAATGGACATCTTCTGATATGGTAATTAACCATGTCAGAAGATGAACAATTTCCATCAGATACAGCTGCCTATTCCACCAAGGTGGGCATAAATATAGATATCTACACATACATGCCCACAAAGAGAGATATACATTTATGTGTCATATTAATAATTAATTATGCCATCACTTCCCCCTCAACAGTCCCCCTTTTGTCGGAAAATACGACAATAAAAAGAGTGGGAAGTGTGGAATATATTTGCCTACTCAATCCTATCACCAATAACCGTTCAGGATGAAATGAAGTAAAATTTTGCACTTAGGTATCTAGACATCACCCATCGCCATCACCTCTCCCCTGCCGTTCGCCGTAATCCAGTGTCTCCATCCATAGATTACACCATAGTCATCTTTGTGGATCTTCTTGGTCTCTTTGGTTCAGGAATAAAGTTCTCTATTTGTCAGTACACTTCTGATCTTGTCGTTGCCAATCTCGAGAAACACGCCTATCCCCAGGTAGTCTTCTTCCCAGCTTGACTGCTTAGACTCTGGAGATGCTGCACCTTCGTCTCTTGATCGGCCCACAGAGTTTTCCTGTGTTCGCCCCTCTCCCTACCAGATTTTTTTTTTTTTTTTTCTCAAGTCTGGTGTGTAGGGAACTGCCGGGAATCACACTCTGTAGCTGGGCCTCACCAGGTGGTTTCTTGGAGCACCTCCTTCTTGGGATTAGATCAATCAGGGGATGGCATTCTTCTTAGCTGAGGCACGACTTTCAACAGAGACTTCTCCTGTAAACTTGATTGAAGCATCTATCGTTAATGTGGTTCTTCCATGGATAGATAGTTGAATCTCTACTAGGCAGGTCAGAGTTTATTGGGTAGGGGATGATATCAGCATACCTAAGTTGACTGTGAGAAGAACGCAGTCCAACCGACCTTCAATCCATCCCTTATGAACGTTTACCGACTCAAGGGTTGAAGTAGCAAATACCTTAGACAATGATGGGACCTGTCCCTACAGAACCCTACTCTTTCCTCATTCATACAAAAAAAACAAACAAACCTATATCCCAATGTAAAAATTAAACAGTATATAATGATACCATATTTCCCTCCCCCATCCCTTAACCATAAATCAAAGTAAAAGCCAAACAAAATATACAATGTTATGAGGTTTCAGGGCGGAGTTGACGTAATGTCCTAAACACTCTTATCAAATATCATCTCAAGGTTTCAGGACTTTTAGTGCTAAGTCCTGGACCTTCTTCGGCGGTTAAATTCATGAAGTTCTGCCTGGTTCTCTTGTATCTGGTGGGCAAGTCTCTTTACTCTCCTGTAAACTGTACATAACAAGAACAAGAACCAGGAGAACAATCACAGGGTGGATAATGAAATTAAAGAATGATGTAGCTGTCGGACTATAGCCAAATATACTTTCCCACCAGGACACCTTAGAGTCTGTATCTAAGGCATTGGTAATCCTCGTTATCTTGGTTTTTTCATGCTAAAGCTGAATTGTGGCTTGATTCTCAGCCTCATGAAGATTTCGGAGTATGTCGTCTTCTTCGCTGAAATCTAACAAGAGACGCTTGAGCTCACGACCAAAACCAAGAGGAATCTTTTGCAGTCTCACAGGAGTGTCAGGGCGAATGTCGAGTCTCTTCTCCGGTGTTATCGGGGTCCTCCCCTGCTGATCTGCGACATCTAAGCCTAAAACGGGACTAAGGGTACAATATGCTCCTGGGAGGAGTATGCCTCTTTCGGTGCAATTAGTGCCATATAAAGAATACGTTACATTTTTCCCTTGGTACCAACACCAATACCCTTGACCCAAATATTTCAGACGAGAGGAGGGTATTGTGTTAGTCTTCATCTCACATGACCCCTCAGAGTCCCAACACTGGTGCCTAAGCACCCTATCTTGACTCCCTTGACAGAGGATAGCATCCTCTTTCCTCCAACATCCCTCTGTATCAAACAGATAAGGATGGCCTCGCTCATAGGTTAGGATGTCTGAGGTGAGCTGTGGATGAAGCACCGTCTGATTGCTAACAACAATTCCTATATTCATGGCACTGTACCCCTTCTTGATATTACCAGATACAGGTGCCAAAGAAGATGCCGTGCAGGTGAGATTATGACACCCATGCCATTGAACCAGCCACCAGTTTGTATGGTTGTCTGCAAACGGGGAGATTAGGGAACTTACTCTTTGTCTGAGGTTGAATGGGAAGTGGCCCTTGTATAGAGAGGACACCATATGTTTTAGGTTGTCAGAGAGTTCACTCTGGACCTGCGTACATGCTAGGGCAAACTGAACTCTGTCTTGCACTTCTGCAAGACCTGCAACTAACCTTCTAAACTTCTCTCGTAGAGCTGAAGATAGAGAGGTAGTGGCATCAATGTGCGAATGTTGCAAACCCTCTAAGACATGGTTTACATCAAGCTGAGTTCTGAACCCTTCCCCAGCATGTTGCGCAATGTCCCCGAGCTTGCCTCTCAGGACTTCCATATCCATAGTGTTCAGGGCACCTACTCCCAATGCACCTCCACTAATTCCCATCTCTATCAAGTCTCTCCTACTCCTGAATTTCCTGTGTCGGGGATCATCTTTTCTCACTTCTTGCCCCGCCTCTACCCATCCTCTCATCATGTCAATTTGGTTCCTCACAAACTCCTCACATCTGTGATCCCAGTGATCTACTCTGAAGTCATCTACAGAGATTCGCCATGTATATAGGACGAATTTAGTTCCTGTGATGATCTTCCATGGGGATGACAGTTGAGGAGCTATGGGATCTGCCAATTGGTGGGTAGAAACATTGCAAGAATCCAGGTGCGGTTTGACTGGTTGGAGACCTTCAGCCTCATATGGGACCCTTACCACGGTCACACATACTTGTCCTCTACCACTGAACTGGTACCACTGCTCGCTATCTCCTGCCTGTAACGCTAGGTTTCCTATTGGTTTGGATTTGGACAGATAGACCCACTGTGTAAATGACCAGCACCCTTCGTCCACCGCCTCACAAAAAGGCCACTTAAATGGACCGTCTATATTGATGTCAAAGTTAATGTCCCTGCCTCTGGGGTCTTTCCAGTCAGAAGACACGTATTTGCTTCGGTATTCCTCAGTCATAGGGGCGCCATCCATCCATACATCCACAATTGGGGTGTCCACCCCATTGCATACTAAGTCCCATCTCCAGGGATTAGTATCCAATTTTACCATCTGTGTATCCGGTTCCCAGTGGGCATAGGTGATGAAATAGTATCCAGTCACCTCCGATACACAGACTTCTCTCATGATCGTAATCATGAAAGACCGTATGGATGGCGACCCCTCTACACGAGTATACCTCAGATCCTTGGCATCAGTCCGTACCTTTAAAACTGTTGCTCGGTATAAGCCCTCCAGTTTCACTGGACCACTCTGATCGTTCCATAATGCCTGGCCAGAGTTACTGCAGTTTAACTTTAACATCAATACACTAGTCCGTAAGTAATCTGTGGACACATGTCCTTGGGCATATTTGGATTCCCTGGTGATGGTCATCTGGGAATCCCTCAACATACAATATGCCTTAAGGGTGCCTTTTACAAGTACGGGTCTATCAAAGTACGTCCTTACCCTCAACCCATCTTGACTATCCTTCCTAGTGAAGGTAGCCTGTAAGATATACCACCCACTAAACTCTGCTCCAGTGACATCTTCAGGACTCAGAAAGCCTTCTTTTAGTTTGGTTTGCCTCACTGCAATCTGGAATGCAGGGATCTGCTCAGTTCCTGGTTCCTGAAGGACACCAGACACTGCTGCAAACTTAGCCAGTTTGTCGGCCTTGTTATTTCCTATGGTCAAAGGCTGTTCTCCTCTTTGATGTGCTGGGACTTTTATAATGGCTGCCTCCGCTGGATGTGCCATGCCCCAATCCCACAATTCCTTTAGGACTGTAACGTGGGCCAGAGGTTTATTCTGGCTGTCCACAAACCCTCGTTTTTTCCATGTGTTCAGGTGCAGGGTGAGAGATCGAACTACATATGAACTGTCACTATATATAGTTCGATTCCCTGGAGGTTGAAGGAGGAGAGCCTCCTTGACAGCCTCCAGTTCAGCCCGTTGTGCTGACATGTGACCTGGCAGCCGGACAAGACTCTGGGTGCCTGTGGTCTCATCCAGCACTGCAAATCCGGACACATACGTGCCGTCCAGACAGAAACGAGAGCCGTCAACAAAGATGACCCTGTCTTCTGGATGTCTGTCAGTCCTGAATATTTGTGGTGTACGGGATAGTGATGGTTGACCACAGTCATGTTCGGTCCCTGTCATGTTTAACAACTGGGACAGAACATACTTTGCCTTGTGGTCCACTTTCAGATTCCGGCCACTGAGGTCCATGATCCATTTCCCGAATCTCTGTTGGGAGACTCCAGGGAGTGTATCTCTGAGTAAAAGAACCAAAGGAGAATGTGGTGTCTGTACAGTCAGAGATCTGAAACCTACAATATGCTCAGTGGTTTTAACGGCATAGTGTATGGCAGCCAGTTGTTTGGCACATTCGTCGAACCCTCGTTCGACTGGCGAGAGGAGTCGGGAAAAGTATCCCAGTGGTCTGCTATCATGTCCTATCTGCTGTAGAAGGACAACAGAGATAGACTCAGTCCCAGCATGTGCCTGGATGGCCATTTCTCCATCTGGGTTGGGGGTGGCTAACACAGGTGCAGAGGAGAGGTCTCTTTTCAGAGTTGAAAAGGCCTCATCCTGTGCTTCTGACCAGCCCTGGAGTGAGGGTTCTTCTCCTCTGAGGAGTTCATAAAGGGGTTTCGCTTTGGCAGCAAAATCCTCTATGAATTCCCTCATGAAGTTGGCCACTCCCAGGAACTTCCGTAAGTCCTGTAGAGTGCCAGGCTGAGGTAACTTGACCCTAGCGTCCACTCGGGCTGCCACAATTCCTTTGGCTCCAAAAGAGACCTGCACCCCAAGGAAAGTCACCTCTGTTCTGGCCAAATTTGCCTTGTGAGGACTCAGTTTGAGTCCAGACTGTTTGTTCCCCACTGTGGAAGCAAATTTGTACCTACAGTTTTCTGTGAGTTCAATAGAGAAGAACCCATTGGCGACATCAATGGTCGAGAATATGCGGCTTTTGCCACTTATCCTCACCATTATGTCAGGAGTTTGTGCAACTACGGGGGCAGACATCGGAGTGTACTTATTAAGGACACGTAGGTCTATGGTGAGACGCCACGCATCAGTGTCCTTTTTCTTCACAGGCCATAGAGGGTTGTTGCACCTTGAATTCCCCTCTATGACCACACCCTTGTTCTCCAATTCTAGGACAGTGTTGACTATCGACTGTGTCGCTTCCGGTGGAAAGCGATATTGACGTTGAGGGGGTGGGTCTGGCCCCTGTATGTCCACCTGGACACCAATCAATCTGCCACAGTCATTTTTACCCTGGGCCCACAGATCAGGATGTTCGTACACAATGGGTTCAAGGTCTATATTATGAGAGACCTCTGGCCATTTGTGTTCGAGCATATCAGCTGAATTCTCCATTGCTGGCAAAGGTGGTCCCAGACACTGGCGTTGTATGACACACACCTTGGATTGTCTGGGTCCCTTCCACACAATGCAGTTTGCCAAATCCAGGATCCATCCATTTTGGGTCATTACATCAGTTCCAATGATGTTGTCAGAACCAGGGTAATACCACATTGGGATCTTGAGGGTTAAGTGTTTGGCAATGTGGACAATCACTTCCTCAATTCTGTGGGCCTTCACCCCCCCTTGTTGGTGATCAAATCCGATCACCACACACTGAGGGCTGTTTGGATGCAAATCATGTTTGATATTAGTAATGGAGATTTCCGCACCAGTATCAAGCATAATTTGTGTGTCCTGATCTTTAATTCTGGCTTTTATGTGGGGCCTCCCTGAAGAATCCAGTATGACAGGACATACTGGAGCCAGCTCTTTAGGGATCCCTAATTGTCAATCGATGTTGACAAGATTTCCAGTAGGCACCTGAGAGGTACATACTGCAATTTGGAGATCCTCAACCGTAGTTCTAGTTGTGGAATCAGTAGATTCCACAACCCTTGAACTATCAACTGGGGCATTTACAGTGGCAACACATTTTGGTGTCTGCTCTTGTAAATATCCCCGAGACCCATCAGCCTGTTCCCCCACTGTTCTGGCATAATTAGGTTTCATCTTGAAACCATTATTATTGCCAGATTTTTCAGGGCTGTTTCGGCTCCGTACCCACTGAGGACAATTTTTCTTCATGTGCCCAAATTGCAAACATAGAAAGCATTGAATGCTCCCTGTCCTCTCAAATGGTGGGGCCGAGGGGCGAACAGCTGACTTCTTTCTAGCATGGCGCACACGTTCATCTTGTGATCTAACATGTACAGGCACATGCTCCCTAACCTTAACCGACTTTTTATTGTGCAGTATATCTTGTCTACACTGCTCAATAATCATGGCCGCATCAGTGAGCGATGGTTCTCTCGCTGCACTCAACCTAATTGCAGTATCAAGGTATGGGAATTTTTCCACAAACATGCGGATCATGCCTTGTGGAATACCGATACCTTGATCCATAGTGACCTTCCTGTACATAGCTTCAAACCGACTACACGGCGATAAAGGTTCATCGTGTATAGTTGCTCTGAATTTCATCAGGATTTCTGGAGTCACGTCCCCGTGGCCCGTTGCCAGTGTCATTAGTAAGGAAAGGCGTTCTTCCTTATCATGAAACTGTCCATTACTGGGTTCCGTGCTCCCCATTGCCTCATACCTCTGATTGAGGTGTGTAGGCAACCACAACTTGAATAGCTCCATTCGAAGTTCTGGAGCCACAGAATATTTATTGCAGTGACCTTCAAAGATATCACATGCAGTAAACGCATCTAGACTGGGATCAAATTTTGGGATCTCCTTGCAGATCCGTAACAGAAATTTTATCCTTTCCATACTGTTACGGTTAGGATAAAATTCATCTGACCTTACTGAACGATTTGGCGGATTGGAAGTGGTGTGATCCCTTTCCCACCTACCTCCATATCCCCAACTCTCGTCCTGACCCTGGAAGCGGTCGCTACGTGTATACTCCCTTGGTGTTTGAGTGAAATGTAGCGACCGTTCCACCTGTCCCCTGGACTCTATAGCTCCGGATCTCTGATCCATGGGAGACGTGGACCATGTTGCCGTGGTCTCCCCATCCTGTGCAGTACCCGAAACACAAACCTGTTTTGTGGGCAAAGGCACCATGCTATTTGTACCAGGCCGTGACAGATTAGAGATGACCTGTTGCAAATTCACAATCGTTTGCGACTTTGCAGCCAGATCCTCTCTAAGTGTGCTTACTAGTGCATCCATGGATGCAACTCTACTCTTGAACTGATTTATCTCAGTATACAGACTGAGGAGCTCTCTATCCATGTCAGAATAATAGGTTTCTTTCTCTGATATCCTAGATTCTAACACACAGATTTCCCGGCCCCTGTCAGCTGTACACTGGGCCCTTTCTTCTAGCTCAGTTTCTAGAGTGTGTATACGTTTTATGCTTTCCACACAACAATGGCAGTGTAGGTTATCCGATGTGGAAACTTTGTCTGCTTTTCTTGTGGTAGCAAGTGTTTCCACATGCTCCGGCCTGCAAATGCTGTCCTCAAAAGTATACACTAATTTTGCCAGCATTTGGAGGCGTTTCTTTGTTTTGTGGAAAACACTTTTACTAATACAAACTCTATCATGTGCGTATGCCTGGTCCAGTAAAGTTGACCAGAGCATCTCTGTGGACTTATATGCGGTGGGCAGTATTGGGTTAAATGTGCTATTTCTACACAGGTGTTTAAGGGTGGAGAAGTTCATACTCACCTGTTCAGAGGCCATGTTGCTTGGTGTCGTCTGTTCCTTCGTCCCTCTTGTGCTGCTTGGAAAAAGGTCCTTTACTCCGGAACGCCTTCTTTCCCGACCAGCTGGACTCCTCAGATGAACCAAACGTTGATGGTGTTTGAACGAAGTGACGTGATGATCTGCCTCGCCGATAGACGTGTATCGTGTAAAGGAATCAGAAAAATCATTAAAATCAGAAAAAGGTTCTCTGATGAGGACTGTGTCCTGTGTCTTACTAAGACTGAAAACTGTGTCACCGTCTGAGCTATCAGGGCACTGAACGCACAGAATAACGGATCACTTCACCGTGCCTCCTGTTATCTGTGTCCACGTTCCTCTGGCCTGATCCGCTCCAGATGATGACCACAGGTTTTCAGTACAAAAGACACTAGAACAACCTCAAACAGTGGGCCTAGGCTCGCCAATTTGTTGTAGGGCTGGTTCTGTTTATCGGTTATTATGGTCGGTTATGACTACAATCACCGATATCCAGAATCTTCCCTTCCTTACCACTTTCTGTTCCTATGCTGATTAACTATATATATATATATATGTATATACCGACTACTTAATGAAAACAAGTCTGTTCTAATAAATGAATATTTATTAAACACACCCCAAAAAGTCTACAACAATAATATATAGATTTCTAGATAGCACGATAACTAAGACACAATCAATTACTGTTACAATGATGTAAAACACCCACAGTTACTAATACCCACGTTACCTTAAATATACACACAGGCACACTATATTAATTATCTAACTATCCCTATATTATAAGAGAGAGAGAGAGAGATAGAAAGATATAAATATAGGGAGAGAGAGATATAAATATAGGGAGAGAGAGAGATATAGAGAGAGTGATAGAGTTATAGGATGATACTTATGACCAGATGAGGATGTCCTTCCATCGTGCGTCCAGGTAGAAAAGAGAGCGAGCTCTTGTGTCTCAGTCCATTTTAACCAGTCCCTCAGCTGTGCACGTGACGGACACACCTCCTCATCTGTGCACTTCTGACAGGGTTGTAAGGGTGCACGCTCACCATGCACTATATTGAAATGAGGTATCTCCTGCCACTATAGATTGGCAAACAATGGGAATAGTCATGTCTACTTATCACGCCAGCCATCTTGGCTGCTGTGAGAATAACCCTTTGTGGCAGCAGCCTGTAGATCTTTGATATTTAAATTAAGAGTCTTATCTGATAGCTTCCCACATTAAAATGCAAGAATGGACATCTTCTGATATGGTAATTAACCATGTCAGAAGATGAACAATTTCCATCAGATACAGCTGCCTATTCCACCAAGGTGGGCATAAATATAGATATCTACACATACATGCCCACAAAGAGAGATATACATTTATGTGTCATATTAATAATTAATTATGCCATCACTTCCCCCTCAACAATACCATATTTATTCTGTGTCAATTGATGCCATTTTGGTGAAATCTGGCCCTAATTTTTGAAATGTGGAGACTCTTCTTGGGGTGTTTTTGTTGTGTTTGGTGAATTTAACAGGGCTCTCTGAGCACTCTGCCTACACCTGTCACTCATCTCCTTGTTCCTGATCAATGTTGAAGCTTGAAATACTGGGCCAGGCCTTGTACAATGCATTCATAATGCACAATAATGCTAATTTTAACTCTGGGGAAGAACTGCCACTCTTCCTGCTGTCTATCTGTAATTTGAGCTGCTTTGGCAGCTTTTGTGCCCCTCTTTAAGTGGTTTTGAATGTCTTTGATTTTGCCTCACATTGATTTGAATGGGGTTCATTTCTTTGGTGAACTGTTCGCTGATGGCGAAATGTTCACTGACTGTTCGGCGAACCCAACCGAATACAAACTTTAAAAGGTTCGCTCATTTTTAGTTAGGATAACTTGCAAAAATGAACATTTAGTGTCACACGTTTGGTGTCATCTGGAGGGCTTACAAAGTCTAGAGAAATCAGGTGCTTTTTACATTTAATGAGATTAAGCCTGTCTACATTTTCTATTGACAGACGAGTGTGGCTATCTGTTATGATTGCCCTGGAGGAACTAAAAACCCATACAGACAACACACTAGCAGCAGAACCTCCAAGGCATACAAGGAAATGTCAGGCCAAGTGTGCAGGATTTTATACAGTGTGTACAGAAAGTATTCAGATCCCTAGCACACAGCTAAAATAACAAAGGAGTGGCTTCAGAACAACTCTGTGACCATTCTTGACTGACCCAGCCAGAGCCCTGACCTAAACCCAATGGAGAATCTCTGGAGAGACCTGAAAATGGCTGACCACCAACGTTCACCATCCAACCTGAAGGAACTGGAGAGGACCTGCAAGGAAGAATCGCAGAGTATCCCCAAATACAGGAGTGAAAAACTTGTTGCATTATTCCCAAGAAGACTCATGCCTGTACTAGCCCAAAAGGGTGCTTCTACTCAATACTGAGCAAAGGGTCAGAATACTTATGACCATGTGATATTTCAGTTTTTCTTTTTTTTAATACATTTGCAAACATTTCTACAGTTCTGTTTTTTTTCCATCAAGATGGGGTGCAGAGTGTATGTTAATGAGAAGAAAAGTTAACTTTTTTGAATTTACCAAATGGCTGCAATGAAACAAAGAGTGAAAAATTTAAAGGGGTCTGAATACTTTCCAAACCCACTGTATATTTGATTTAGTTCAATTTGCAATGTGTTATGGGAAAGCTCCTGGAGTATCATGTGAAGTTCCTGTTAGATTATAGCCTTGCTTTTGTGGTAAAAGGACAAAAAAAAACTTAGGGCACCACCAGCATAAAAAGGAATCATTCCTAAACATACCAATTGTACCAATTTATGAAAAAAACAAAAGTAGTATGCAGAGAATAGGGGATCACCAATTGTATATAAAAGAGGGAATCTTTATTGTTGGATAATATTTAAGCCAAAGATAGAACATGTGAAATTAAAAATAATTAAAAAACAGACAGGTTATGAAATACATTAAGCTCAAATGCAGAGACAGGCATCAAACATGCTAATTTCATCGCTTGAACTTCAAGTATTTCAAAACCTTTCAGTTTATTTTTATTTTTAAATTCACATGTTTAATTTCTATCTATGTCTTAAATATCCAACAATAAAGATTTTCTCTTTTGTGTACAATTGATGATCCTCTTTCTCTGGTTGCCACAGTGGAGGTTAACTCCGTCGGCACTAACACAACATCTGAGGAGAATTCAAGTATTATATGAAGAACTCCCCCGTACATGTACACACACACTTCCCAAACCCTGATCAGTGAGCTCTCACACACTGATTATGGGGAGGGGTTAGCTGTAGTGAGGTGGAGGGGGGAGGGGTGGCACTTAAGAGTTAGATCTCAGAAGCTAGTGAGACAGAGAGTTGAGCGGTGGATGAGAGTGTGGGCCTGCTGACAGCCTTCGGGCTGTGCAGGACACAAGCTGTGAACGAGAGTGAGAATCATAGACTGTCAGGATTTCATGCCTTGCAGCAACCTGGAGGCTGCTGAGTCGCAAGCTTAGTAGTCACACTGTGGGACTACCAGAGGCACAGTGACCATCATAGGGCTAGAAGAACCAGTGTGGGTCTGGGGTCTCGAGAGTCCATGGTCGCCTGCCTGGCGGCTAGTAGCCACGAGGAAGGAAGAGGCACATAGGGAAGCGGATAGTACCTAGAACCTCAAAGCAAAGGACAACGACAGCTGGAAAGGCCATATACCCATCCATCAAATTATTTCAAAATTTGACAGGTGCAAAAGTATGGGCACCCTTCTGATTTTTATGATTTGAATATTCCTAACTACTTTTTACTGACTTACTGAAGCACTAAATTGGTTTGGTAACCTCATTGAGCTTTGTACTTCATAGGCCGATGTATCCAATCATGAAAAAAGCTATTTCAGGTGTCCACTTGTAAGTTGTTCTCCTATTTGCATCTTCTCTGAGGAGTGGCATCATGGGCTCCTCAAAACAGCTCTCAAATGATCTGAAAAAAAAGATTGTTCAACATAGTTATTCAGGGGAAGGATGCAAAAAGTTGTCTCAGAGATTTAACCTGTCAGTTTCCATTGTGAGGAACATAGTAAGGAAATGGAAGACCACAGGGACAGTTCTTGTAAAGGCCAGAGGTGGCAGGCCAAGAAAAATATCAGGAAGGCAGAGAAGAAGAATGGTGAGAACAGTCTAGAACAATCCACAGACCACCTCCAAAGAACTGCAGCATCATCTTGCTGCAGATGGTGTCACTGTGCATCGGTCAACAATACAGTGCACACTGCACAAGGAGAATCTGTATGCGGGAGTGATGCGAAAGAAGCCGTTTCTGCATGTACCCCACAAACAGAGTCGCCTGAGATATGCAAAAACACATTTGGACAAGCCAGATTCATTTTGGATGAAGGTCCTGTGGACAGATGAAACAAAGATTGAGTTGTTTGGTCATACAACAAGGCGTTATGCATGGCGCCACAAAAACACAGCATTCCAAGAAAAACACTTGCTACCCACTGTCAAATTTGGGGGAGGGTCCATCATGCTTTGGGGCTGTGTGGCCCATGACGGCACCGGGAATCTTGTTAAAGTTGAGGGTCGCATGGATTCCACTCAGTATCAGCAGATTCTTGAGAATAATGTTCAAGAATCAGTGTCAAAGTTGAAGTTACGCCGGGGATGGATCTTTCAGCAAGACAATGATCCAAAACACCGCTCCAAATCTACTCAGGCATTCATGCAGAGGAACAATTACAATGTTCTGAAATGGCCATCCCAGTCCCCAGACCTGAATATCATTGAACATCAGTGGGATGTTTCAAAGCGGGCTGTCCATGCTCGGCGACCATCAAACTTAACTGAACTGGAATTGTTTTGTAAAGAGGAATGGTCAAAAATACCTTCACCAGGATCCAGGAACTCATTAGGGCCTGGATGCCTTTCTTGAAAACTATAATATTACCAGTTACCGTATATACTCGTGTATAAGCCGACCCGTGTATAAGCCGACCCCCCTACTTTTGCCCCAAAAATCTGGAAAAACCTATTGACTCGTGTATAAGCCGAGGGTGGACCTCAGCAGAGGTATACAGCCCCCAGCAGTGTGGTATACAGGCCCCCCCCAGTGGTATACAGGCCTCCCCAGTGGTAGTATACAGCAGCCCCAGTGGTCGTATACAGCAGCAGCCCCAGTGCTGTATACAGCAGCAGCCCCAGTAGTATATACAGCCCCAGTGGTAGTATACAGGCAGCCCCAGTAGTATATGCAGCCCCAGTGGTAGTATACAGGCAGCCCCAGTAGTATATACAGCAACCCCAGTGGTATACAGCAGCCTCCTCAGTGGTATATACAGACCCCACCAGTATATACAGCAGCCCCAGTGGTATATACAGAAGCCCCAGTGGTATATACAGCAGCCCCAGTGGTATATACAGCAGCCCCAGTGGTATATACAGCAGCCCCAGTGGTATACAGGCCTCAGCAGTATATACAGCAGCCCCCAGGGGTTATACAGCACCCCCCAGGGGTTATACAGCACCCCCCAGGGGTTATACAGAGGCCCCCAGGGGGTACCAACAGCCCCCTGGGGGTACCAACAGCCCCCAGGGGGTACCCAGCAGCCCCCTGGGGGTACCAACAGCCCCCTGGGGTACCAACAGCCCCAGGGGGTACCCAGCAGCCCCCTGGGGGTACCAACAGCCCCCAGGGGGTACCCAGCAGCCCCCTGGGGGTACCAACAGCCCCCTGGAGTACCAACAGCCCCAGGGGGTACCCAGCAGCCCCCTGGGGGTACCAACAGCCCCCAGGGGGTACTAACAGCCCCCAGGGGGTACCCAGCAGCCCCCTGGGGGTACCAACAGCCCCCTGGAGTACCAACAGCCCCCAGGGGGTACCCAGCAGCCCCCTGGGGGTACCCAGCAGCCCCCTGGGGGTACCAACAGCCCCCAGGGGGTACTAACAGCCCCCAGGGGGTACCCAGCAGCCCCCTGGGGGTACCAACAGCCCCCTGGGGTACCCAGCAGCCCCCAGGGGGTACCCAGCAGCCCCCAGGGGGTACCAACAGCCCCCAGGGGGTACCAACAGCCCCCAGGGGGTACCCAGCAGCCCCCTGGGGGTACCAACAGCCCCCTGGGGGTACCAAGCAGCCCCCAGGGGGTACCCAGCAGCCCCCTGGGGGTACCAACAGCCCCCAAATGCTGGCACTCGGCCCCCTTGTAAGGCTTCCCCCCCCCGCTGCTTATACATTACCATTCCGGTGTTCTGATCCGCGCCGCTCCTCGCTGCTTCTTCATGCTCCGTCCTCGCTGACTGCATCCGGGATCTCCATTCTCCGGCCGTCGCGCGATGACGTCATATCGCTGCGACAGCCGGAGATCCCCGGATGCAGCCAGCGCGGACGGAGCATGAAGAAGCACCGAGGAGCGGCGCGGATCAGAACACCGGAATGGTAATGTATAAGCAGCGGGGGGGGGGGGGGGCCTTACAAGGGGGGGTGAGTGCCAGCTTTTGGGGGGAATATATGAACTGCTTCCCCCTGCGCTGATTGACAGGGGGAAGCAGTGCATATATAATGAGTGGCCCCACGTGATGGGGCCGCTCATACAGCAGACTCCCCCGCCTCCTCCAGCCTCCACAGCCCCGGACCCACAGCCCCCACCACACGGGTCTACCGTATAGACCCGTGTATAAGCCGAGGGGGGGACTTTTCAGCCCAAATTTTGGGCTGAAAAACTCGGCTTATACACGAGTATATACGGTATATACACTAGACTCTTTGATAGGGCGTTCATCCTTAGTGTTGCCACATTGTTTTTTTTTTTGCCTTCCTCTGGATCAACATGTTAGGCTATGGGTTGAACTAGATGGACTTAAAGTCTTCCTTCAACCTTAAAAACTATGTCACTATTAACAGCTACAGGAAGCGACTACAGGCTGTAATTTTTGCAAAAGGTGGATCTACTAAATATTAATGTCACTTTTCGGTTGAGCTGCCCATACTTTTTCACCTGTCAAATTTTGAAATAATGCATATTTCACATTTTCAGTTAGTACAATAAACCTCATTTCAATCCTGAAATATTACTGTGTCCATCAGTTATTACATATATCACACTGAAATAGCTGTTGCAAAAACCCAATTTTAAACAAAAAAAAATGAGTAAGATTAAGAGGGGCGCCCAAACTTTTTCATATGACTGTAAGACACTCCCCTACCCTGGGAACCTTCAAGAAAAACCTGAAGACCCACCTCTTCCTTCAAGCCTTCAACCCACACTGAGACCTAATCCACTGCACCATCTCACCTCTCCCCCTCCTACTGTCTCCCACCCATCCCCTATATACTGTGAGCCCTTGTGGACAGGATCTCTGCCCTAATGTACCTGTATGATTTATTTGTCATTATTTATGTTTTCACCCTTGTTCTGCCCTTACACATGTAAAGCGCCATGGAACCAATGGCGCTATATAAATAACTAATAATAAATAAATAATAATATTCTTCACTAGTCTTGGGGACCCGGTGCCCCTTTTTTTGGGCTACTCCCTCCACTACCTGCGCTGGACAATGGATACGAGTCACACTGGTGGAATGTTCACTGCCCATGCCTCTGGGACTCCCTCTTCTTCCTGTAGCCACCTGGTTCCTCCTTCTCTGTTCCTCAGTCTGTCCTCTGGGCACTTCTCTCAATTTCTTTTCCTTCTGTGACAGGCTTTCTTTCTCTAGCTTTCATACAACTCGACTCTAGCTGCTCCACTCTCCTTTTCTCTCTCTGCAGGACCTCTCCTCTCTGCTGTTCAACTGTCTGTCCTCCATTCTAGATCTTTCCCGATCTATTCATATCCTTTGTCACGTGTCCCACGTCCTCTACGTGTGTTCTTCCTGACCTCACTCCTTCCCAAGTGCTCCCTCTAACTACTTCCTTCACCACCCAGCCCCACTACAATGGTGCATGGTCTGGTTGTCCAGATACTGGTCTGTACCCTCATACCTGAGAGTGGGATACTACACCCTAACAGGTGGCGACTGGATCCGCAGGGGCGCCACACCCTTGTGACCGTGACACTATTTTTTTCATGCTCTTGCTTTCATCACAGAGGCAGCAGTAGCCATTTTTATGTTCACCTTTGATGAGAAGTCATCTTAGCACCTTGTGTTTTATGTTAACAGGTTGATTCTTGTATGGTTGGTAAGAAAACTATCTGTGTATTATCTCATACTGTATATTGCAAACTATCTGTATCTTATGTAATGTACAGTTATGTATTTTGAAAATTCTGTGGTTATGGCTTCCTATAGTTTCACCATTCCTGTTGCAATCAACAACCAACAAAAGAGGTTACAACTCTACAGCCTTTTTCTTAAGACAGGGGGTTTAGCTAAATTTCATACTACACACCATTCTAATGAGTATAGGGACAGTAAATAGGTAATTAGATAGGTAGAGAAAACTGCTGATGGTTCTGGGGGCACAGTGTACCTGTCAGGTTCCACTTAATGAAATTGTGAGCAAATAAGGCAACAAGAGGCATGAGAAATGTATAGTCCTTTTTCAGTGAACAGTCACTTTTAACTCCGCAGCGTTCATAGTTTGCTGACAGTATTCTGCATGTCTTTGGTGTTTTTTACTCTATTATTTCTATAACTCTTAGCTTATAGGGAACAGTGTTTGCAAGGTTCCATTTCTAGTTTGGAGGGATTTTATATGGTTTATTATACATTATTTTATACTTAATATAATAGACATGTCTCTCTTGTTTTATTCTTAGAGAAAACAAATGGTCTACTGAGATTACTTTAAAAATATACCCAAAAGTGTGTCCTAGTCTGATACTTTATAGACCATTAAAATTTTCACCTCCGTCTTACCATGTAGTTTGTCCATATATTGATCTGTTTGACACAAGAACTGACATCATTTGGTACAAGGTAAGAGACTGGTCAAAGTATTTTAATATTGCTTTTAATGCATTCGTTTTTTCAGGTGCCATAGGTATGCCCAACAATCACGGTGTGTGTCTTTAAGTACTGACACAAGTATTGTGGTATGTGCAAATCTTAAAGGGAACCTGTCGGCTGATACATTCTGAACAAACCATGGGCATCATGTATGTTGCACTAGCTGTATGATTACAGCCAGTTATGTTGGACTCTGAATCGCTGTGGTGTTTCAAAGAAAAGCATACTTTTAATAGCCACCTGTGATCAAACCGAGCTATAGACTAGTCATGCAGGTGGGTCACTGGAGATTTTTCCCCACCCACTGATTGTGACTGACAGGTCTCTGCCTACATACATACTGTAGGGATAAGGCTCACTTGTTGAGGTAGTCACGGGAGGCGACTTCTAACAAAAATATCCAAGCTGCTCCATAAAACAAGCCACACACCAGGAAAATAAATGGCCTTTCTGTGCAGGTAAACAGGATACACTGTTCTAGGAAAGGCACTATACAGGGTGGGCCATTTATATGGATGCACCTAAATAAAATGGGAATGGTTGGTGATATCAACTTCCTGTTTGTGGCACATTAGTATACGGGAGGGGGAAACTTTTCCAGATGGGTGGTGACCATGGTGGCCATTTTGAAGTTTGCCATTTTGGATACAACTTTATTTTTTTCAATGGGAAGAGGGTCATGTGACACATTAAACATATTGAGAATTTCATAAGAAATACAATGGTGTGCTTGGTTTTAACGTAACTTTATTCTTTCATGAGTTATATACAAGTTTATGACCACTTATAAAATGTGTTCAAAGTGCTGCCCATTGTGTTGGATTGTCAATGCAAACCTCTTCTCCCACTCTTGACACATTGATAGCAACACCACAGAAGAAATGCTAGCACAGGCTTCCAGTATCTGTTGTTTCAGATTCTGCACATCTCGTATCTTCACAGCATAGACAATTGCCTTCAGATCAATGATAAGGCAAAATGTTTTGTAAATGGTGAAGTTAACAAACAAAAACCACCGCTATTGGTCTGACACTAACCCACAGTGGATAGATCCCTCCAAGACTGTTGGAACACAAAAATTGATGGTATGGTGTGGTATATGTGGTACAAAGATAGTGGGGCCATTCTTCATCAATGGAAACCTCAATACCACTGGATATCTGAATCATGTATCAATTTCAGATAGGTCACCACCCACCTGGAAAAGTTTTTCCCCTCTCATACACTAATGTGCTACAAACAGGAAGTTGATATCACCAACCATTCCCATTTTATTTAAGGGCCTGTCACACGCGTCAATGTCGTCAGTGAGATGATCGCTGACGACATTGACGGCTGATCGCTGGTGAGCTGTCACACAGACAGACTCACCAGCGATCAATTGACCAGAGACATCATGGAAACGATTTAAATATCGTTTCCATGATGTGTTGCTCCCGCTGCCAGCCTGCTGGAAGCGGGAGCAGGCTGGTCTCCAAGGTAAACTGCGGGTATCTAGGCAGCGCGCTGCCTAGATACCCGACGTGTACCTTAGTTACCAGCCTCCTCCGCTCACCGGCTGGTATCTAAGGTACACAGCGGGTAACTAGGGACCCTAGTTACCCGCTGTGTACCTTAGATACCAGCCGGTGAGCGGAGGAGGCTGGTAACTAAGGTACACGTCGGGTATCTAGGCAGCGCGCGCTGCCTAGATACCCGCAGTTTACCTTGGATACCAGCTCCCAGCGCTTGTGAGAGGCGCTGGGAGCTGGAATATCGCTACTCCCGGTGTCACACGCAGCGATGCTGCGTGTCCACCGGGCGACAATCGCCAGGTTTTAGAGCAGGTTCTAAAACCTGGCGATCATCAACCAGCGCTTTATCGCTGGTTGATTCAGTATGTCACACGCGTCAATATCGCTGCAACGTCACTCGCAGCCGAGATCGTGCAGGCGATATTGACGCGTGTGACAGGCCCTTTAGGTGCATCCATATAAATGGTCCACCCTGTAGTGTTAATCCAGCACTCTAGCCTAAATAGGAAGATTTTATACCAAAGGACTCCTTACCACCACACAGACTCTTAATGAATCCACCTGAACTAATTATGTCCACCATACAACATCCTGAGATGGGGATAAGTGAGCAGCCAGTTGTACCCATCTCTCTGACTTCTTGTAAACCTGGCCCTTGTGATCCCTATTAATCCTCTCCGTATACCTACTACTCAGTATATATCAATCTTCGCGCTATACCAACTGGAGCTAGTTTCCAGACTTACATCACTGAGAATAACTACACTATACTATACATATAACCCCTCCATGATGTTTCTGGTGGCCATCTTACATACCCCCTCCCCTGCCCAAAGCCAGGAAGCACCTTCAAACTCTTGACAGCGCATCCACATTATCATGTAGTTTCCCAAACCTATGCTCTACATGGAAGTTAAAGTCCTGAAATGCCAGGAACCATCTGGTCAAACAGGCATTATTGAATTTGTTTTCTCTCATCCATCTCAGCGGAACATGGTCTGACACTAACGTAAATTTCCTGCTTAATAGGTAGTAACAAAAAGTGTCCAACAACCATTTGAAGGTTTAACACTCCTTCTCCATGATGGAGTAATCCTTCTCACATGAACATAGTTTCCTACACAGGTACAAAATTATTTCTTCGCCATTCACTTAATGGGGTACATCGACACCTAATCCAACCTATAATGCATCTGTCTGGACCATGAATTTCTTCTTGAAGTCTGATGCCACCAACACAGGCTGTTTTCAAAGAGCTAGCTTCAGTTCTTGGAAGGCTGTCTCCACTTCTAGAGAGCAATTGACCATAGACAACTTTATGACCTAAAGGAGGTCAGTCAGGGGTGTGGCTACCATAGTGAAGTTTGGGATGAATTGACATTAGTAGCCCATGATGCCTAAGATGCCCTAACTTGTTTCTTCAAAAGCGGTTATGGCCAATTCTGAATGGTGTCCACCTAATTTACTTGGGGCTTGATATCACTCCTGCCCACAACATAGTTTAAGTATCTGGCTTCTTCCATCCTGACAGCAAATTTCTTTTGGCTGATAAAAACTCCATCTTACTTAAGGCCTCAGATATCGCCTGGAGGTAGCTCAGATGGATTCCCCAATCCTGACTGAAGATCAGAAAGTCATCTAGGTAGGCAGCTGCATATTTCTACGGGTAGCAAAGATTTGGTCTATGGCTCTGGAAGGTGGTTGCAGCTCTTTGAAGCCCAAATGGCATCCAGACATACTTTGAACACCCATCTTGCATTGAAAACACTTCTCATTGTCTCCTTAGAAATGGGAATCTGCCAATACCCTTTCTTGAGGTCCAGGGTGGTGATAGTGTAGGCTGGACCTAGCCTCTCAATGAGCTCGTCAACACAGGGCATCTGATATATGGCAAACTTGGAAACCTTATTGAGGTTCCTGTAGCCACTGCAGAACTGCCATTCTCCATCTGGGTTTAGCACCCTAACTTAGCTTTTATGGGTTCCCTAACTGACCATGGCTTGATATCATTGATGTGGTACACCTGGTAGGGTTTCCTTCTCCCTGGTTAGTGTATTTTATAATGAACATCACCCTACTTTTTGACAATTTCATAGAGGCCTTGTCACTTCGCCAGAAATTTGCTTTTCACCATAGGCACAAACACTAGGGCTTAATTGTTTTACCCTGACTGACCGATTGTACAACCGATTGTACAACCTTGACTGGGCCTGGAGTAGATATTCTCTCACTGTGGGCATCACTTCAGAAATTCTTTCTTGCATTTAAGCCACATGCTTAATTATGCTCTTGTAGAGTGTAGCCTCTGCTTCTGAGGTCTCTTTTGCTATATCCAGGAGTCGACGGTTTGTCAGTTATACAATAGCTCAAACGGAGAGAACCCCGTAGAGGCCTGTGGGACTTGGTATGGTAGTGGAAAGTTTCGGCCATTCTTGTCCACAACCTTTGTTAGCATGGCCTTCAACGTTTTATTAAACAACACTTCGAATTCATTTGTCCGAAAGTGGTATACCGAAATCCTGAGTTGTGTGATTTGCAGTTCTTTGCAAAATTCCCTCATGACCTTTGACATAAATGGGATCCCTAAGGATCTTTCGGCAGTCTGGTTCTGCAAAAGATATAGGCCAGTTCTTTATATATACTATTAGTAGACAAATTTCTTTACGGTACAAGGTAGTGTAAATGTAGCATAATCTACGACCACAAGTATGTACTGATGCCCTCTGGCCTTGTCTTTATGGATAACTAGCACACAAAAGGGAAACCCATTAGACTCAGGCTGAGCCTCAGTATGGCAAAGCTATGGATTCTAGTATTCCCAAGGAACTGCCTTGTTCCTTTTTATCATGCCCAATAGGTCATTGGCATTCCATTCCAGGGATCTCCATGGGCAATCTAGGACAGAACCGCCTTTAGAAGGGAGTGGACAACCCTATCCATGATGACCCTTTTCACCATCTGTGCTGGAGATGATGATTCCAGTTGCAACCACTTCTGAATCAGCTATAATAAATTAAATATTTGGGACTGGGGAGGTTTGTCATCGCAATAGCCCTAGTGGTGTGCCCTGACAGTCAAAGTTACTCCTAACCACTGCAGCATCTTTGTTTTCAACTTGGTATACTATTTTGCATCCTACAGAGACAACTTATAATAGGCCTTCTGTGGTTCCCCCATTAAATATTGCGCTAGCACCTCTGCCCACTCCTACGGAGTTAATTTTTCCCATTCCAGCACCCTTATGAAAATGGTCAAGAACGCTTCAATATCACCACCCAGTATCATTATTGCAAGGCTACTCTTACTGCCTTTTGCAAATGTAAATCATCACTTTGGCTCAAGGGCAGTGCAGTATCCCTGTGGTGGAGCCACGGCAGAACCGTCAACTGCTTCAGCTGTCATTCTTGCTGCTGCTGTATCTGTTGCTGGTGCATCTAAAATGATTGCATCAGCAGTTTATTGGTTTCTTGCTGAACTTGCTGCTGCTGCTGGACATTGGCCTATACCAGCTGCTTGATTAGCTGATCCATGTTGCCTGTTTTCAGTCCTGCAGCTGCACTTACCCACAACATATGGTTTCCCAGAGGCAGTCATATATGCCCTCAGGATTCATGTCCTTGCTTCTGCACCAACTGTAAGGATATGGCTCACTTGGCAGTGTTGAAGGCATGGGAAATGACTTAACAAAAATTTTCAGGCTGCTTCATAAATACCCAATAAATCAAGTCACACACAAAGAACATGAACAGCGTTTCTTTGGAAGGAAACAGAACACACAGTCCTAGCAAAGGCACTACAGTGTTAATCCAGCACACAATCAGGGAGATTTCATACAGGAGGACTTCTTACCTCCACAAACAGACAAAACTCACCAAAATGTAGCCATGTCAAACATACATTGCACCTAGCAGGAGGCTGCTAGCTCCACTGAGAGGCAACACAGGTGTCTGAACAGCAGTGCTCAATCTCCTGCAACCTAAGCAATGGGGGTGGTTGCAGCACCTGCATCCAGCCATGCATCAGGGAGGTGAGTGGTGGTATTTATAGACACAAGATTACCTTTGGGCATCAGTCACACTGGTACATGTGGTGCAAAGTGTCAGACTGCAGCCTATTTGTCACGCCAATCAGGCGGGCTGCTGCGCACCATACACATGCATTACAAATGACATTGCCCCCCAGAGGGCACAGCCACCAACTGCAAAAAAATAAAAAGGTGCAACAAAACACTATAGAAAAATATGTTAGTTGTTAGTGGATATTTTGGCCAAAATACGTAAGCTCGTAACCCACCTCAAGGGTCCCCACAGTTACGAGTTTTAACCATATGTCTCCTAGCCATATATTTGTTTAACCAGAAAAAATTTCTCTGCAGCACTCAGCGGCTACCAATAATGCACACATGCTAACAAGCATCTGTTTTTCTCTTTTTTTCTGTTTTTATGTCATATATTTGTTTAGTGAAGAGTCACTAAACATTTTGGTGGGTTACGAGCTTATGTATTTTGGCTAAAATATCCACTAACACCTCACATCTTTATCTATGACTCGTAAGTGTGGGGGCCCTTTTCGGTGATTTTTTTCTGAGTTTTTCGTCCTACTTCGGTGATTTTCTCCACAAACAGACACTAAATGAATCTATCTGGACTTTCTGTGATACATATCTCCCGTCCGTGATGAGTGTGGCAGCCATCTTACAGTGTACATGCATATGACCTTTTTCAGAGAGCCGGGAAAAGTCACCGGGGATCCCCTTGGACAACTAGAAGTAGACCGTGCTTCTTAGTCCCCCGCAGTTATGAAAAGTTTGCTTTTCATGAAATGCCACAGTGGTTCAAAGTGAAATATAACTGGTTGTGATCATAAAGCCACTGCCTGACACTTGATGCCCTCAGTTTGAGGAACATTTATCAGTTGACAGGTTCCTTTAATCTCATGTCCCCAAAGCTTAGAACTTTGTATTAGTAATGTAATAATGTAAAACATAGAGCAGATGATGAACTATAATTGTCAAATCACTGTTCCCAAACTCCAGTCCTCAGGACCCACCCAACAATCCATGTTTTCAGGATTTCCTTAGAATTACACAGGGGATAATTTAATCACTTGCACAAATGATTATTCCAACACCTGTCTAATACTAAGGCTGGCTTCACACCACGGTTTTGAGTTGTCAGGATCTGTCTAGTGTTTTGCAGGAAGCACTGGACAGAACCTGACAGCCCCAGAAAAAACATATGCCCTTCGGTCTGGTTTTCTGCCTGAATTAGCAGATCACAACTTTCAAGAGCTGTCTCTGCTGAAATTTCAAAATCCTGAAATGTCAGCGGAGAGCTCTCCACGTTGCTGAAGTTCAGCGCCTGCCAGCGCTGAATCTCAGCACCCAGCGTCTGGGAGCCGGACCGATTTTATGTCGGATCCGGGAGTATCTGATTTGTTCACATTTTTGCCCCGGACAGAAAATTTCAGCAAGCCGGCAGCGGTGTGAAGCCAGCCTAAGGAAATCCTGAAAACCTTCAGTTATTTTTTATTTCATAGCTGGAGTGGAGTTTTAAATCCAAGTTCCCTGCCTCTATTGTTAGGCTGCATTCACACTGCGTGTTTTTGCTCTGTCTTTGCTCTGTCTTTGCTCTGTTTTTGCTCTGTTTTTGCTCATCAGTTTTTGTAGCCAAAACCAGGAGTGGAACAATCAGAGAAAAAGTATAATTGAAATATGTCACCACTTCTGTATTTATTACCCACTCCTGGTTTTGGCTACAAAAACAGACCAAAAATCCACAGTGTGAATTTCTCCTTAGGCTACATTCAGACTGTGTGTTTTTTTTTTTTTAAATTCTGTTCGGCTGCACTTTTAGCTGAAAAACAGGAGCTGTCAAAAAAAAACGCTCCCAAAAATGGATCATCCGTTTTCTGATGCGTTTTTGCATGTTGCATTTTTTTGACCAATAGACAATGGCTCCTATAGGGAAAACAGATCAGAAGATATCTGTGACCAACATCTGAACGGATCTCTGGTTGCAGTGAAATCATGGACACATTGTTACATTTGTACACAGCCACAAAATGGAGCAATGTGTCCATGATTTCACTGCAACCAGAGATCTGTTCAGAAGTTGGTCACAGAAGTTGGTGGGTGTAAAGCGGCCCATAGACTTTGCTGGGATGTAATTTGAGTGATCTGTTTTCTGCAGTGCACTGCAAAAAACGGATCAAAGAACATATCAAAAAATGCACTGTGTGAAACTAGCCTTAGTTTACGTTAACACGCACCGTATTTCCTGCGCTTTTTTGTGGGCGCGTTTTTTGCCGCGTTTTCTGGCCGCATTATTTAGCGCTGGTTAAAAAAAACGCAGTGCATTCACACACCGTGTTTTTTTACAGCCGCATTTTTCCCCAAAAGTGCAAAAGGAAGTGATGTCACAGGGGGCAAGAATAATCCAATTCCCATGTGACATGTCTGTGTACTTTCGCATTAGCAGTGTATGTACATACACTGCTAAAGCAAAATAAAAGAATGCAATGGTTTAAAAAATAATAGAATAAAATACTCAACTCTCCGCCGACTGTTCCGGGATGCGAGGCGTCCACGTCCGATTGCTGCAGGACCTAAATTAGTTGATTGGCGGCAAAACCGATAAGCTGATGTGTCACCTGACAGCATCAGCTGAGCGGTTTAAACTGCCTGCCAAAAACGATCGGTTTTGGTGGGTGGTTTAAACTCTAAGCTGATGATGTCACGTCACGATCAGCTGATGATGTCACATGACACATCAGCTGATCGCTACCAGCCAATCAGATGATTCAGGTCCTTGCAGTGATTGGACATTTTCCCCTCGGGTCCTAGGACAGCCGGCAGAGAGGTAAGTATTTTATTTTTAATACCTTTTGTTCACTTTTATTTCGCTTTCGTAGTGTATTTAGATACACTGCAAAAGCAAAACTGCAGCTCCAACATGTCACATTGGGGGAAGAACACAGGATTCTTTCTCCCACGTGTGACATCACATCCTGCTATTCCCCCAGTGCCCGCAATTATAGGCACTGGAATAGCCATTGTCTGACCGACAATGCGTATTCCAGCTCCTTAAAATGGCGCCTATTGGAAAAAGCGCACGCTATTAAGCGCAAAGAATTGCCATTGTCATTCATTTTACGTGTGCGCTTTCTCCCGCAAAAGTCCATTCACTTTGCCGTCAAATGCAGACGCAGATGCTCTTTTAGGAAAAAGCGCAGCGTAAAGAAGAGAGGGAAATATGCTACATGTGAATGCAACCTTATACTTACCATCTAGCTTGAGGGGTAGACCTTTTGATATGGTGTCACTTTTGGGTGTTTTCTGTTATATAAGGTCCCTCAAAGTCACTTCAAATGTGATGTGGTCACTAAAAAAATGGTTTTCAAAATTTTGATGTAAATATGATAAATTGCAGATAAATTTGAACCGTTACAACTTCCTAACAAAAAAAGTTATGTTTCATAAATTGTGCTGGGAAATGTTATTTATTAACTATTTTGTGTGATTTACTAGCGCATCTCAATGATTTGGAATATCATCAAACATGGTTAAGGGTGTTTCTGGGAGCCCTGAAAACGTTGACTAATAAATCAATATTATATTTACCCTTTGATGTCTCGTGGAATACGGCAGCGCAGTTTTTAACCCATCATCCTCCCTACTTTAATAATGACCTTTGGGTTACATTGGCTGTAAGCCATAATCATCAACATTAGCATAAACACTTGAAATAGATCACTCTGTTTGTAATGATTCTATATGATATAATCATTTCACTTTTTGTATTAAATTACTGAAATAAATTTACTTTTTGATGATATTTATATTCATTGAGATGCACTAGTAATTCTCTAATTTAACGAATTAAAAAGTCAAAATATGAAAATTGGTAAATTTTCTACATTTTCACCAGATTTCTGATATTTTCACAAATAAACACAAAAAATATTGTCCTAAATTTACCACTATCAGGAAGCAAAATATGTCACGTAAAAACAATCTTGGAATCACTGGGATTCCAGAATTACAGCCTCATAAAGTGACACTGGTCAGAACTTTTAAAAAATGGAGCCATCATGAAAGTGAAAACAGGCTCGGTGGTGAAGGGGTTAATATCCTGTGCCTGAAAAACCCCTTTAAAAATAGCAATTCCAATCATGCAAATCTCTCTAATGAGCATAATGATGCAGCGTTCTGCGGAGGGGAACCGCCATGTGAGCGCAGCCACCGCAAGCCCCTATGTTTATAATGGGGACGCATGGTGCTACACTTGACTGCGCATGACCGTACGCTCCCATTCATTTCCCTGTGTGATTTGTACGCAGGCGGATGCCTGCACACAAATCACACACTCTCATCCGTACCAGAATGCAACATGTCGCGTTCAGGGTGCGGACGAGAGTGTGTGATTTGTGCGCAGGCATCCGCACACACACACACAATAGTCTTAGTTTTGGTACCTTTTTACTGATGTCCGGTAACAGGTACGGTCCAGGAGGGTAACCAGGTTTCGGTGCAGCTTGGGACGTTCACCATTGAGAGTTGTGAGGCCTCCTCTGTTAGTGTGTGCAGTGATTGGGGTAAGTTCTGCCTGTAACTGAACTTGGCTCTCTCAGGGTACTACTTCACAACCGACAATGAGGACCTTGCTGCGGGGATCCCTATTTTCCTCTTGGGCCCCTGGTCCTATGCTTGGTCAGGTTTGATGTCTCAATTGGTGTAAATTCAGGGGGACTAAATCCTCCTGGTTGGTCCGGGCTTTCTCTGCTACACTTTAGATGAATAGCAAATTCGGACTCCGGTGTCCGGGTGTGCTAAAAGGATACCAGGTATGTTCCCTTCTTCTTTCTTCCTACTTCTTCCACTGGCCTCCGTTCCTCTCTCTAGTGTGCAAAAGAAACAGAATCGTTTGCGCCAAACTGCTATAAAAGATTATATGGGGTCGGTTTAATAACCCCTCCGCTCACCTTCTAAGGTTGTGCAGGTCCGCACAACTGGATTAGTCGCTAGTGCTGCTGGGCTCTCCTAGTTGAAATCGAGCGGCGAGGTGGACGCTGCACGTGCCCTCTGTGTCTCTCTCTCTGCACGTGACTGCTCTAAGGAGTGGTTAGCTGACGTCTGCCAGGTCCTGTGGCTCAAAGCTGCTGGCTATCACACTTCCCAGCAGGGAAGAATGTGTATGTAGCTCCAAAAGATAATGTGATATAATGAGCGCTAAGATACACACAAGGACTCGGCCATTAGATATTTTACCTTTCAGCTTAAATCAGCAAGTGGGTCCCTCTAGTCACAACGCGTTTCAACGCAGATAGCGTCTTTCTCAAGTGAATCACTTGAGAAAGACGCTATCTGCGTTGAAACGCGTTGTGACTAGAGGGACCCACTTGCTGATTTAAGCTGAAAGGTAAAATATCTAATGGCCGAGTCCTTGTGTGTATCTTAGCGCTCATTATATCACATTATCTTTTGGAGCTACATCTCTCTAGTGTGCTGCAGAGTGGGGTCAGGTTTCCTGGTTAGCCTAGCTTGGTCCCAGCAACCAGCTCCTTCAGCATTAACTGTTCTCTTCTCTGCAGACTGGGTAACTGGAACTAACTTCTGTACTAACTGACTCCTCCCCTCAGGCCTGGATCTTTATAGGGGATGTGGCTTAAGGACAGCCAGTGGGGCTCCCCCTCCAGGTCTGGGGTGAAAGGTGTTGGGTGCTGTATGTGCCCAGGTGTATATCCCTCCCTGCACCGGTGGGTCCTGTGGCAATCCCCTGCAGGGGTGCCACACTAGCACTACAGGTTAAGTACCATTTCAACACTATCACCACTTGGTCTGCACAAGAGGGGATATATTTGAGATCACCACTATATCTGTTAACCACTGGCCTGTCTCAAAGACAGGGTACACCAGACATAACATTGCAGATTGTTACCCCTCTCATTATGCATTAGTCCCCAAAGTGAAAGTGTCCATACCGCACCACACTGCCCAGCACCTCAACGTTTTGCTCTCGCTTCGTCAAGAGGTCCTGACGAAGCGAGAGCGAAACGTTGAGGTGCTGGGCAGTGTGGTGCGGTATGGACACTTTCACTTTGGGGACTAATGCATAATGAGAGGGGTAACAATCTGCAATGTTATGTCTGGTGTACCCTGTCTTTGAGACAGGCCAGTGGTTAACAGATATAGTGGTGATCTCAAATATATCCCCTCTTGTGCAGACCAAGTGGTGATAGTGTTGAAATGGTACATAACCTGTAACTGAAAATTGTATATGTATACTTGCACTCATACTGTCTGGAGTTGTTTTTATGGGGAAGAATTTTATCATGTGTGATGGTGTTCCAAATAAATAATAAAAATAATTGCATTTATATACAAACATTGTGTAAGATTTGCCGTTAGTCTTTATCTGGTTATATTGTTTCAGAGATCTGCCTGCCCTGCCTATATGCCCCATCATTCACTGGCATGGAACATCTGCAACAAGGTCCTAGTAACTTTTTCTATGAATCTATGCATGTAATTGTCGCACCCCGGCAACTGGGGTACTCAGAACCGGGCCCTCTCGTCCTCTAGAGCTGCGGGGTGTCACAGTGGTCCCAGGTGCGGCAATAAAAAGGGGAAAAAATTAAATCAAAAGGGATTAAAGTTGTTGTCAATAGTTAGTGATGCCATCTGTGGTTTTGTACCAGTGTGGACCACCGCTGCTGTCCAGGCCTTTGGGGATGATGGTGGTGGCAGGCAGCAGAGATGATGAGCCCTCCACAGGCAGGACTTTATCCCCAGGGCAGGTGTAGGGATGCAATGTCAGGGCTATGCACTCAGCCCCTTCACGCAGTTCCCACTGCCGGCTTGGAAAATCAGTGGGTGGCTCCACAGGCGAGCTCCCGTTGCTATCGCGTAAATTAGTCTCACACACGTAGCTTTGATTTGAGCTTATTCTAATAATAAACTTGGCACTAAGTTATGATGCACAATTTCTAAATTTATTTAGCAGCTTGGATGAACAGAATCATAAAGCAAGACGTTTCGGCCTACTGGCCTTCATCAGTTGCTAAAAAGACAAAGAAAATATATCATAACATGATCAATATTCATGTACCAATAGTAACATAAAATAAAAGAAAAATCAATAGGTATTTCTACCATTGATTCTGGACAACAAGCTACTGCAGTGGGGCTGGTATATTCATTCACATAGGCTGTATAAAGAAAGAGATACCATATTCAAACAAGGGATTTATACAGACAAGATAACTTTAAGTATTCATAAATACAATCTATAAGTAAAAGAGGATATTTGGAGGAATAGAATCCCAAAGGGGTCACACTTCAATATAAAATTATGGGTACAGGACTGACTCACCAATGAAATGACGCTAGTAGATGTGCATAGTTGTGCTGGAGATAGCAGCGTGCTGCACGCTGTATCTCCATAGTTTTATACCAGGGAGCTAGAAAAACACATGGCGTCGCGTCACCAAGACGCGCACGCATGCGCATAAGCGATGTTTACGGTAACCTAAGTTACTGAGTCACGTGATCGTGCGTCATGCACTCGCGATCATGTGAAATCGCATTAAGGAACGCTCTGCGCATGGGCGAGCGGTACTCACAGTCATAGTACTAGACACTACAAGGACTCCTTGAAATAATCCAAAACAAGAATTGACTTGCTGCAGATTTTCCCGCAATAAAATATGCGTTAGATGTGTTGTGGAAAAAAACGCATCATGCAGACAGGAATTCACAAATCCCATACACTTTGCTGAGAAAACATGCGGACCTGCTGCGGCTCTGCACCAAATACACACCAAATATGCTGAAAAATATGCATTGTGCGAATGGGCCCTCAAGGTGTATCAAATGCCGATGCTCATGATTAATTTGATGGGCCACCACACCTCCATCCCACCCCAGCTTCACTCACTTTGGTGGAGCTAGGCAAAAGAGATACAAGAGTGAAAAAAGTTACATGAGCTTTAAAAGAAGATTTCAGCGCAAGATCTTTGATTAATTAAAGGGAACCAACCACCCCCAATGACCCCCCCGGACTATTAATATCAGTCCCTACACACAGCACATACATGTGCTGCACTGATTTTTGCTAAATAAACTGGTTTTTAAAACTAAAGATAATGATTTTTAAAGTTTAAATCGGAGGCGACGGTTGGGCGGTACTTATCTGTGGAAACCGCCGAGATCTGATGCCAATCATCTTCCCTGTCTCCCCTCGCAGCAGTTATGGCCAGCCCTTTGTGCAGCGTCACAGCCCTGTGCACGGGCTCGCATGCCCGTGCACACGTCATCATCTACAGCCGGGAAGCGAGCGCGCGCTCTGACTTCCTGCGCTCAGCTATGGAAGACAGAGCGCGCGCTCGCTTCCCGGCTGTAGATGATGACGTGTGCACGGGCATGCGAGCCCGTGCACAGGGCTGTGACGCTGCACAAAGGGCTGGCCATAACTGCTGCGAGGGGAGACAGGGAAGATGATTGGCATCAGATCTCGGCGGTTTCCACAGATAAGTACCGCCCAACCGTCGTTTCGGTTTAAACTTTAAAAATCATTATCTTTAGTTTTAAAAAACAGTTTATTTAGCAAAAATCAGTGCAGCACATGTATGTGCTGTGTGTAGGGACTGATATTAATAGTCCGGGGGGGTCATTGGGGGTGGTTGGTTCCCTTTAAGTCCTTTGTGTATGGTAACCCTACTTCTGAATGTATTTATTAAGACTGCTCCTTTAATCATAATTTAACACAGGATTGTAAACCTTTAAAAAGAATATATGGAACCACTAGAAATGCCATTATTATTAATAATGCTATGTCATCAGATGCTGGAATCTACACATGTACATTTAACTATGAGCATAATGGAAAGGTATACAATGTAAGTCGCACCAGAACAGTAGAGATTATAGGTAAGCAAGCACTAACTTTACTTTATTTTTTTTATTTCATATCTTTTTTTTTCTGTAACCATAGAACAGGGAATATATTGTTAAATTATTACTATACAGTTGGGAAAAAAAGTATTTAGTCACCAATTGTGCACATTCTCCCACTAAAAAAGATAAGAGAGGCCTGTAATTGACATCATACGTAGGTAGACCTCAACTATGAGAGACAAAATGAGACAACAAATCCTGAAAATTGCATTGTCTGATTTGGAAAGGAATTTTTTTAAATGTTTGGTGAAAAGTAAGCACTTGGTCACCTACAAACAAGCAAGATTTCTAGCTCTACAGACCTGTAACCTTCTTCTTTAAGAGGCTCCTCTGTCCTCCACTCATTACCTGTAGTACTGGCACCTGTTTGAACTTGTTATCAGTATAAAAGACATCTGTCAGCAACCTCAAACAGTCACGCTCCAAACTCCACTATGGTGAAGACCAAAGAGCTGTCGAAGGGCACAAATAAAATTGTAGCCCTGCACCTGGCTGGGAAGACTCAATCTGCAATAGGCAAGCAACTTGGTGTGAAGAAATCAACTGTGGGAGCAATAATTTGAAAATGGAAGACATACAAGACCACTGATGATCTCCCTCAATCTGAGGCTCAACGCAAGATCTCACCCTGTGGGGTCAAAATGATCTCAAGAACGGGGGGGGGGAAATTCCAGAACCACACAGGGAGACTTAGTAAATGACCTGCAGTCAGCTGGGACCAAAGTTACACAGGCTACCATCAGTAACACACTAGGCCGCCAGGGACTCTGATCCTGCAGTGCCAGACGCGTCCCCCTGCTTAAGCCATTACATATCCGGGCCCATCTGAAGTTTGCTAGAGAGCATTTGGATGATCCATAAGAGTAGTGGGAGAATGTCATATGGTCAGATGAAACCAAAGTACAACTTTTTGATAGAAACACAACTCAATCTGAGGCTCAACGCAAGATCTCACCCTGTGGGGTCAAAATGATCTCAAGAACGGGGGGGGGAAAATTCCAGAACCACACAGGGAGACTTAGTGAATGACCTGCAGTCAGCTGGGACCAAAGTTACACAGGCTACCATCAGTAACACACTAGGCCGCCAGGGACTCTGATCCTGCAGTGCCAGACGCGTCCCCCTGCTTAAGCCATTACATATCCGGGCCCATCTGAAGTTTGCTAGAGAGCATTTGGATGATCCATAAGAGTAGTGGGAGAATGTCATATGGTCAGATGAAACCAAAGTACAACTTTTTGATAGAAACACAACTCGTCGTGTTTGGAGGAGAAAGAATGCTGAGTTGCATCCAAAGAACACCATTCTTACTGTGAAGCATGAGGGTGGCAACATCATGCTTTGGGGCTGTTTCTCTGCCAAGGGACCAGACGACTGATCCATGTACATGAAAGAATGAATGGGGTCATGTATCATGAGATTTTGAGTGCAAACCTCTTTCCATCAGCAAGGCCATTAAAGATTAAACATGCCTGGATCTTTCAGCATGACAATGATCCCAAGCACACTGTCAGGGCTACAAAAGAGTGGCTTCATAAGAAGCATTTCAAGGTCCTGGAGTGGCCTAGCCAGTCTTCAGTCTAAACCCTATAGAAAACCTTTGGAGGGAGTTGAAAGTCCGTGTTCCCAGCGACAGTCCCAAAACATCACTGCTGTAGAGGAAATCTGTATGGAGGAATGGGCCAACATACCAGCAACAGTGTATGCTAACCTAGTGAAGACTTGCAGAAAACATTTGACCTCTATCACTGCCAACAAAGGATATATAACAAAGTATTGAGATTAACTTTTGTCATTGACCAAATACTTATTTTCCACCAAAATTTGAAAAAAAAATTTCTTTCCAAATCAGACGATGTGATTTCAGGATTTGTTTTCTCATTTTGTCTCTCATAGTTGAGGTCTACCTGTGATGTCAATTACAGGCCTCTCTCATCTTTTTAAGTGGGAGAACTTGCACAATTGGTGGGTGACTAAACACTTTTTTCCCCCACTGTATAGTATATCAGTACATTTGGGAAAATGAACTACCTTTTGGGCTAGGGCAATTGGTAGCAACATAAAATTGCAATGTGTCAGTAAAATCACAACAAATGATAGTTCATTTCTGCAATAGGTAGCACTAGAATTCAAGTCCGCTTCCTCCCTAAAGAGGCAATTTGCATATTTAATTACCAAGTGGAGCATTGCATGGATACCCATATCCTAGTGTATGTCTCCCATCCTGGTATATGTTCCCCACCTTGTTATATGGCCCATATCCTTGTATTTGGATTCCAACCTGGTATATGTCCCCCATCCAGGTATATGATTCCCCATTTTAATATATGGCACAAATCCTGGTATATTGACCATATCCTGGTAAATGGCCCATATCCTGGTAAATGTGCCCCATCCTGGTATATGTGCCCATATGTGCCACATCCTGGTATATGTCTCTCCACCTGGTATATATGATCCTTCGTCATGGCACACACTTAAAAAAATAAACAAGTATACTCACCATTCATCACTCCCCAACATCAGCACATCATCCTCTTATGTGTTCTCATGCCAGCAGCTGATCAGCATGTGAACGCTCAGCGATTGCATCACTGTCATGCACCGCACCCAAAACGCCATCAGCTGCCGGCAGAAGAAGCTATCATGATGCTGCGGGGGAGAGATGTATAGTGAGTATTATCTTCCATACTGGGATATTAACTGCTCCCACTCCAATGATGATGCATGGGAAGCACACACTTTTCGATCGCCCGTGGCTGAAGCAGCAATAGGTGATCATGTGTGCCCACTGTTTAAGAACATTTAATATGCGCTGCTCCCCACCACACCCCACTCATCATCCTGCCCACCTCTCAGCATCAGCTTTAGTGCTGAGAAGTGATGGGCTGCAGGAGCAGTCAATTTTAAATTAACTTAAACAGCAGGCACACGTGATCACCAGATGGCATTCCTACAGCCTACTTTTGCCTCCGGTAACCTGCTCCTGCCTCTGGTGACCCCCTCCACTGACATCACTTTACCCAGCCACAGTCAGTTACTGAACATCTGAACTATAAAACGTAACCCCACTTTTTTGAAAGAAATATTGCATCTTATAGTCCAAAATTTATGGTGATATGTTACAGTGTTGGCCAAACGTATTGACACCCCGGCAATTCTGTCAGATAATACTCAGGTTCTTCCTAAAAATGATTGCAATCACAAATTCTTTGGTGTTATTATCTTCATTTAATTTGTCTTCAATGAAAAAAACACAAAATGAATTGTCCTAAAGCCAAATTGGATATAGTTCCACACCAAACATAAAAAAGAGGGTGGACAAAAGTATTGGTACTGTTAGAAAAATCATGTGATGCTTCTCTAATTTGTGTAATTAACAGCACCTGTAACTTACCTGTGGCACCTAACAGGTGTTGGCAATGACTAAATCACACTTGCAGCCAGTTGACATGGATTAAAGTTGACTCAACCTCTGTCCTGTGTCCTTGAGTGTACCACATTGAGCATGGAGAAAAGAAAGAAGACCAAAGAACTGTCTGAGGACTTGAGAAACCAAAATTGTGAGGAAGCATGAACAATCTCAAGGCTTCAAATCCATCTCCAAAGACCTGAATGTTCCTGTGTCTACTGTGTGCAGTGTCATCAAGAAGTTTAAAGCCCATGGCACTGTGGCTAATCTCCCTAGATGTGGACGGAAAAGAAAAATTGACAAGAGATTTCAACGCAAGATTGTGCGGATGGTGGATAAAGAACCTTGACTAATATCTAAACAAGTTCAAGCTGCCCTGCAGTCCGAGGGTGTAACAGTGTCAACCCGTACTATCCATCGGCGTCTGAATGAAAAGGGACTGTATGGTAGGAGACCCAGGAAGACCCCACTTCTTACCCCGAGACATAAAAAAGCCAGGCTGGAGTTTGCCAAAACTTACCTGAGAAAGCCTAAAATGTTTTGGAAGAATGTTCTCTCTTTTTGGGCAAAGGCATCAACATAGAGTTTACAGGAGAAAAAAAGAGGCATTCAAAGAATAGAACACGGTCCCTACAGTCAAACATGGCGGAGGTTCCCTGATGTTTTGGGGTTGCTTTGCTGCCTCTGGCACTGGACTGCTTGACCATGTGCATGGCATTATGAAGTCTGAAGACTACCAACAAATTTTGCAGCACAATGTAGGGCCCAGTGTGAGAAAGCTGGGTCTCCCTCAGAGGTCATGGTCTTCCAGCAGGACAATGACCCAAAACACACACTTCAAAAAGCACTGGAAAATGGTTTTAGAGAAAGCACTGGAGACTTCTAAGGTGGCCAGCAATGAGTCCAGACCTGAATCCCATAGAACACCTGTGGAGAGATCTAAAAATGGCAGTTTGGAGAAGGCACCCTTCAAATATCAGGGACCTGTACCAGTTTGCCAAAGAAGAATGGTCTAAAATCCCAGCAGAGCATTGTAAGAAACTCACTGATGGTTACCGGAAGCGGTTGATCGCAGTTATTTTGGCTAAAGGTTGTGCAACCAAGTATTAGGCTGAGGGTGCCAATACTTTTGTCTGGCCCATTTTTGGAGTTTTGTGTGAAATGCTCAATGTTTTGCTTTTTGCTTCCTTCTCTTTTGTGTTTTTTCATTGAAGACAAATAAATGAAGATAATAATACCAAAGAATTTGTGATTGCAATCATTTTCAGGAAGAAACTGAGTATTATCTGACAGAATTGCAGGGGTGTCAATACTTTTGGCCACAACTGTATATGGTAAGGCTCTTTATAGGGTTGATATTGACTTTTAGGTTTGCTACTTCTAATAGGTGGCACTAGAGTTGAAATCCTCTTCCTTTCTAAAGAGCTAATTTGCATTGCCTTCTCTGATTGATACAAGGTTCAAAAGGGCAGTAAAATTTTGTCGGGCAATTTGCAGAAAAAAAATTCTAAATTGTTCAAATTCCCAGAGACCTGTGAATTTTCATAAAACCTAAATCAAAATCGATTTGTATTAAAATTGATGAAATCATCTCTATTATCTATAATACGTAGAGTCATTCTGGTTTTTAATACAATGTATGCTCTATACTGACACCCCTTTTCACTCTTTCACATGCTGGGGATTGAAATGCTTCATTTACCCTTAAAGTGATCTAATTTGATTTTATTTCAACTTTTGAATTTACAGAAAAAACAAAACTGATACAGCCCAAGTTTTACACTCCGTTGAATAATATCATAGAGGCAGAGCTCGGTGAGTTAAGGTATTTTTATTCCTAATCGTGCGCGCCCCCGGCATTGACGCAATGCCAAGGAGCATCACGTGACCGGATGTGACGTATCGCATCCACCGCTCGTCATTGCGGTGCCTCCCCCATGAGCGCAACGTCACAGGAGTGCGCCCAGCGGCCAGGACGCGTGTCCATGGCAACCGGCGCACCCTGACAGCGTGCGCACAGGGCAGATACACCGCAATCTGACAGGCAGGAATGCAGGGGATGGATCCCTGACCCTATTAGTAATGCGTAACCCGGTCACACCCACAGGAGTCGGCGCTGTGACAAGGGGTGCACAGGCGGACACCAGTGACCCATAAGGGAAGGGTCACGAAACGCGTTGGGGTGTGGGGCCAAGGTTACCTCCCTCTCCCCCCCCCTGTCTGTCACCTGAGAGATGGCCACAGATGGACAAGGTAACACTTAATCATAGATAATTGTCAGTCAACCCTCCGGTTTTCTGGTAGCACCTTAAACCTTTTAGATCTGTCCTGGGATTTGCTTGAATGGGCAAGGGGCAATATAATTAACACGAGGCACTTTAAGAAAATTGGGCACCTTTGGATCCATTGGACATATCATTCCCTCCTCTGAGGGGGGTTTATGTACTCAATTACGTTATACCTGATTGGCGTCCTATGTTACTTTGTCTTTGTGTACTATCCCCATGATCTAAGTGCACATTACTACGAGTATAGATTTATTCTGTGGTTCTGACAGCTGCAGGAACTTAATTAACTGTTGAAATGCCTGTGCCCTAAGTGGTTTCTTTCTCTGGTGACATTCTCTCCTCCTTGTTCTTAACCTTGTCATTATCACAATAAAAGATTTCTTGATTACGTTTAATGGAGCCGTTACTCGTTTTTCATGTCATTATAATCTGGTTGAGTAGCTCCTGGGTGGTGGGACACGTTTTGTTTGGGTGCCCCGTTACCCAGTGGATTGGATTATCTATATTACTGTACGTCAAGATTCTCCCATCGGGATGCTCCTATACTATAATCAAATATTTAAAACCTTACCGATGTCTAGTGACGTAAATATGATAGGGGGTTGAGCAGGACCAACAGGGGGACCCAGCAATGGGAAGCTATCTCTATACATAATCATCAGATCTACAATTTTTTTCATCAGCCCTAATCAGACTAAGGAAAAAATCACAGCATGCTGACAATTGTCAGTGAGTCTTGGATCGCTCATGCCCATACTAATCTATGGGCATGTGTGAAACATCGCTTTGCACGCAGATGTCATCAGAGGGCAGTGCAATATATGCCGAGGCTGGTGATGGAGGAGGAGACATTAATCTTTGCCTCCCTTTCGCACCTATGATACGATCGCAGGATGAGATCCCAGTAACCTGATCCCAGGATTCTCTAGTAAACATATAAATTGAAGCAATCTATTTGAATAAAACCCTAAGTCAGCTTCCGTCAGTATGTCATCGAAATGACGTCACATCCTGACTGAAGCCGGCTCTATACCTAACCAAGATGGCGACCGTTAGCGAGAGCGGGGCTGATACTGCCCCACTCTTGCAATCGGCAGCCTCTCCTGTGCCCCACACCCTCCTGCCCCTCCTGCGCACCCGCTCCTCCTGCCCCGATCCGATCTTCCTGCCCCCCTTGCTCCCTGCGGCTCCCCCTCCCTCTGCCCCCTCGCTCCCCGCAGTCCTGTCCTGGGAGATAGAAGACAGGTGGAGCGTGCCTGCGGAGGGTGAGTATCCTTATGGGATTTTTTTTATTTTTATCACCATTGAGGAGCGGGAAAGGGGGGGCAGGGGGAGTGGGGGCTGCGGGAGCGGGGGGCAGAGGGAGGAGGGGCTGCGGGGAGAGAGGGGGACATCCTGCTCGTCGCTCCATCCTGCCCTCCGGCTCCATCCTGCCCCCCTGGCTCCACCCGCCCGGTCCATCTGCCCCTGGCTCCATCCTGCCCCCCGGCTCCATCTGCCCATCGCATCCATCCTGCCCCCCGCATCCATCCTGCCCCCCCCCCGCATCCATCCTGCCTCAACGGCTCCATTCTGCCCCCCGCCGCATCCATCCTGCCCCACCCGCCGCATCCATCCTGCCACCCTCATCTGCCCCCCCCGCATCCGTCCTGCCCTCTCTGCATCCATCCTGCCCCCCAGCATCCTCCTGCCCCCCCCGCATCCATCCTGCTCCCCCGCATCCATCCTGCCCCGCCGGCTCCATCCTGCCCCGCCGGCTCCATCCTGCCCTGCCGGCTCCATCCTGCCCCGTTCGGCTCCATCCTGCCCCCTCACTCCCGTCATCCTGCCCCCCCCCTGCCATCAGCCTGCCCCGCCGGCTCATCCTGCCCCGCTCGCTCCATCCTGCCCCCTGCCACCTGCCCACGCGGTGCTGCGATGACCACTCTGCCCACCACGCTGCTGCGAAGTCCACTCTGCCCACGGCGCTGCTGCGCTGACCACTCTGCCCACCGCGCTGCTGCACTGACCACTCTGCCCTCCGCGCTGCTGCGCTGATCATTCTGCCCACCACACTCACTGCTAAGCCACCGTACAGTGCTAAACACTGAGCCACAGTACAGTGCTAAACACTGAGCGACCATACTTTGCTAACCACTGAGCCACCGCGCAGTGCTAACCACAGAGCCACCGCGCAGTGCTAACCACTGAGCTACCGCTCAGTGCTAACCACTGAGCCACCGCGCAGTGCTAACCACTGAGCCACCGCGCAATGCTAACCACTGAGCAACTGCGTAGTGCTAACCACTGAGCCACCATGCAGTGCTAACCACTCAGCCACCGTATACTCTGCTAACCACTGAGCCCCTGTATACTCTGCTAACCACTGAGCTGCCGTACAGTGCTCCATCCTCCTCCTCCCACCGCTCTGTGCTCCGTCCTCCCCCTGCCTGTGCCGTTCCATCCTCCTCCACCGCTTCCTCCTCTTTCCTTTGTCCTCCTCCCCTCCGCCCCTCCACCCTCCATCCTCTCCCTGCCTGTGCTACTCCATCCTCCTCCACCCCACCGCTTTGTCCTCCGTCGTTCTCCCCCACCCTTACCGCTTCCTCTTCCTTCCTTTGTCCGCCTCCCCTCCGACACTCCATCCTCCGTCCTCCCCCTGCCTCTGCTGCTCCGGCCTCCCCCACCCCGTCGCTTTGTCCTCCATCCTACTCTCCCCTGCCGCTTTGTGCTCTGTCCACCCCCTGCCGCTCCATCCTCCCCCTGCCTGTGCTGCTCCGGCTTCCCCACCCCACCACTTTGTCCTCCATCCTCCTCTCCTCCACAGCTCTGTGCTCCGGCGTCACCCTGCCGCTTCATCCTCCCCCTGCCTGTGCTGCTGCATCCTCCCCCACCTCACCGCTTTGTCCTCCGTCCTCCTCCTCCCACCGCTCTGTGCTCCCTCCTCGCCCTGCCTGTGCTGCTCCATCCTCCTCCACCGCTTCCTCCTCCTTCCTTTGTCCTCCTCCTCTCCGTCACTCCATCCTCCCCCTGCCTGTGCTGCTCCATCCTCCCCCACCTCACCGCTTCGTCCTCCTTCCTTTGTCCTCCTCCCCTCCGCCACTCCATCCTCCGTCCTCCCCCTGCCTGTGCTGCTCCGGCCTCCCCCACCACGCCGCTTTGTCCTCCATCCTCCTCTCTTCCACCGCTCTGTGCTCCGTCCTCCCCGTGCCACTCTGTCCTCTCCCTGCCACTCTGTCCTCCCCCTCCGCTCTGTCCTCCCCCTGCCACTCTGTCCTCCCCCTGCCGCTCTGTCCTCCCCCTGCCTGTGCTGCTCCATCCTCCCTCACCGCTTCCTTCTCCTTCCTTTGTCCTCCTCACCTCCGCCACTCCATCCTCCGTCCTCCCCCTGCCTGTGCTGCTCCATCCTCCCCCACCCCGCCGCTTCATCCTACATCCTCCTCCCCCCCGCCGCTCTGTGCTTCATCCTCCCCCTGCTGCTCGGTCCTCCCCCTGCCTGTGCCACTTCATCCTCCCCCACCCCACCGCTTCCTCCTCCTTCCTTTGTCCTCCTCACCTCCGCCACTCTATCCTCCGTCCTCCCCCTGCCTGTGCTGATCCGTCCTCCCCCACCCGCCGCTTCATCCTGTCCTCCACCCCCCCGCTGCTCTGTGCTTCATCCTCCTCCTGCCTGTGCCGCTCCATCCTCCTCCACCCCACCGCTTCCTCCTCCTTCCTTTGTCCTCCTCCCCTCTGCCACTCCATACTCCATCCTCCCCCTGCCTGTGCTGCTCTGTCCACCGCCACCCCGCCGCTTCGTCCTCCGTCCTCCTCCCCCCTGCCGCTCTGCCCCCATCCTCCTCTCCCCTGCTGCTCTGTCCTCCCTCCTCCCCCCTGCCACGCAGTCCTTTCCCCGCCACTCCTTCTTCAAAGTTCCTCCCAATTCAGCCCTCACTGCCTTCCCCATGCAATCTCTATTTCTATATTCTAGAATACCCGATGCGTTAGAATCGGGCTACCATCTAGTAATAATACTAAAACAACATTTCTGCTTTTTTTGGCCCCCCAAAAAATGATTTATTATACTTGGATAGCTTAAGACCATTTGACATGTGAAATGTCTGCTTATACAGATTTGGACTGTTTTTCTCCATTTATTCTTTATATATAATATTGATCTCAGTTCTCATGTTATGGTACACATATATCAAGCTGATTATGATGCTTTTTCCAGGTAAATCAGTAAACATACCTTGTTCTGCCCTGGTTTGCTTCACTTGTAAGGATTCTTACAGTGTCCATTGGAAGATTAATAATACCTATGTAAATAATGGATCGAGATTCATTCAAGTGATAAGGTATATTTATATATTATTCACTGCAGGGGACACAGTATGAACATAGATGCCGAAAATTAAAATACTATGTGAAACATTTAATGAAATTATATTGATAGAACTGATGAAAGTTACCTTCTGACTTATTAGACAAATGGGCCATGTATGCATAGAGCATAATATTATGTATCGTTTTTTAAATTATATGATAGCTATTCATTAAATATGTGTTAACCGCCGATATTTACTGTTAATTCAGAGACGTTAGTTCATCAACAGAAGAGATTTCGCGTGAGGCCATTCTAACAATTGTAAAAATAGAGAAAGAAGACTATAACTCTAATTTTAGCTGTGTGGCTGGCAATGATAAAGGATGGACTGCACGATCTATAGTCCTAAAACCACCAGGTAAGGCTGGCCATGAACAAAACGAATTACAACTACACTATGTAGAGTTGACTGAATGTTTTGATCTCCCGTTCACACAATGTGTATTGCATATTGTATTATCTGCGTATTTAGTGCGGATCAGCTGTTTTCCCAGCCATGTCTATGGGATTTGGGATGTCCTGTATGCATGGTGCGTATTTTTCTGCAGCGGATATGCTGCATATCAATTCTTGTTTTGGATGTTACCACGTTTTTCACCCATAGACTCTAATGATAGCTATAAATATGCAGTAAATATGCAGCAGTGTTCGCATTATGTGTATATATTGCATATTTTGAGTCAACTTTTCATTGAAACCTACAGGTAGTGATAGTGTGGAAGGAGGGGGGCAGGAATTTACATCTTTTTTTCTCTTTTTTTAATCAAATTATCCCATCTTTATTGAAATAGGCACAAAGAACCTATAAATATGCACCAAAACACGCATCAAAAACACACCGTGTGGACAGGAATGGTTTTGGTGCATTTTTCTGACAGTAGGTGCAGATTTTAGAAGTTCAAAATCTGCATCACAAATTTAGCATGTGAACACACCCTAATAGTTTTTCACATGCCAACTGCAGCATGCTGATATATTGGCCCTGATAGAAAAATAAACTAAATTCTGCTTAACCTCCTATGTCGGATGGCAATCTAATGTGTATAAGGCAGCCGTCACACGGTGCAATATCTTGAACGATATTGTTTAAGCGATCTGCTTTTTGATCGCTTACGCGATATCGTTTGTGCATCGCTGCGTGCGATCAAGCGATTTTACAATGTAAAATCGCTTGATCGTGACATCGCAGATATGAGAGCCGGAGCTCATATCAAGCGATAAACGCTTGAACAATCTGCTTCATCGTGGTGTGTGACACCACAATGATTCATCTCCCAGCGGCAGAGCCTATGCTGGGAGATGGTATCTATGGTAAACGTCGGGTTACTAAGCGCCGCGCGGCACCTAGTAACCCGATGTGTACCATAGTTACCAGCGATCTCGCTGGCCCACATCGCTGGTGAGTCTGTCTGTGTGACATCTCACCAGCGATGTGAGCGATATTGTTAGCGATCGCGCGTGCACGTGATCGCTTACAATATCGCTCACGATATTGAAGCGTGTGACGGCCGCCTTATGGGGATATCACACGCGTCAATATCTCGTGCAATATCGCTGCTGCACATGACGTTGCAGCGATATTGAAGCGTGTGACAGGGCTTTTCAACCAGCGATAAGTCGCTGGTTGATGGTCGTCAGGTTTTAGAACCTGTTCTAAAACCTGACGATGGTCGCCCGGTGGACACGCAGTACCGCTGCATGTGACACCGGGAGATGCGATCAGCCAGCTCCTCACAGCAAGTGCTGGGAGCTGGTATCCAGGGTTAACTGCGGGTATCTAGGCAGTGCATGCTGCCTAGATACCCGATGTATACCTAGGTTACCAGCCTTCTCCGCTCACCGGCTGGTATCCAAGGTAAACAGCAGGCAACTAGGGACCCTAGATACCCGCTGTGTACCTTGGATACCAGCCGGTGAGCGGAGAAGGCTGGTAACTAAGGTATACATCGGGTATCTAGGCAGCGGGCGCTGCCTAGTTACCCTCAGTTTACCATGGATACCAGCCTGCTCCCGCTAACTACAGCCTGTCAGCAGGAGCAAGACATAGTTGAAACGATATTTAAATCATTTCCACGATGTCGCTGGTCCACTGACCGCTGGTGAGTCTGCCTGTGTGACAGCTCACCAGCGATCAGCCGTCAATGTCGCCAGCGATCAGATTGCTGACGACATTGACGTGTGTGACGCCGGCTTTAGACTTACAACAGTCAATCCTATTGTTCCTTGGGAGATAGGCCACATCAATGGAATCTGGCAGCAGCTCTCTCATAGAGAACACATGGCCAAACACCCTGTATTCAGGGTAGGAGAGAGTTCTGTTAGCCAAGCAATGGTACAGCTAATATCTAATGTGTTCCAGGGGGTATGCTATATAGCCAGAAGTATGTGGATGCATCTTCTAATTACTCCGTTTTGATGTTTCAGCTACGCCCAAATTGTTGCATAAAATCAAGCAAACAGCTGCACAATCTCCACAGACAAACATTAATAATAGTATGGCTTATGCTAAAGATCTCAGTGATTTTACAACTGGCAGAGGAAAGTTCACAAATTATAACATCTGCTAAATTTACCATGGTCGACTATATTGTAAGGAAGGACTAACAACAGTTTAGCTACTAAAGTGTTAAGACTACAAATACAAACTTGCCACGAAAACAAAAATTGCATATCTTTTGTGGTATCACCCAGTACAGGCTTTCAAATTACCTTTTGATGTTACACCTGCTCTGCTATTCTTCAATAACATTCATAAAATTAGGCTAGGTTTAGGTTATATGGTCCAGCAGCTGTACACAATGAGCAATGCCAAGTGTTGCCTGGACTTGTGGAAAACACATCGTATATGAACTCTAGAGAGGTGGAAACATGTTCTCTTGGGTAATTAATCATGTTTCACTATGGCCGTATAATGGACAAACCTAAGTATGGAGAATAAAACGCAACTAATCAAATTATATATTGTATGCAATATCATTTGGGGGAGGGAGGCATGCTGGTATTGGGCTGTTTTTAGCAATTTGGCATAGGCCTATTATTTCCAGTGAAAATGAATAATAATGCTTTACTTCCACTTTTGTTAGAACAGTTTTGGGAAAGCTCTTTCCTGTAAAAGCATGACTATGGCTTTGACAGAATTTGGGCTAAACTCATTGAACACCTTTGAGATATACTGAAAAATTCTGCAAGTTCTTGCATAAAGTCTTTTTAGAAGAGTGTTTTAGCAAAAATCAACACCTATGGTTTCATAGTGGGATAACTATCAAGCATAAATAGGTGGGATGGTTGGGTGCTCACATACTTTTGTCCATAAAGTATGTAGATTATGTTAGTGAGAGTCCATTTAAGCTTACTCTTGTTTGTGTGCTACAACAAAACCTATTACTATTGTACACTAAACTCCATATTTACTATCTTAATCTCATGTATAGTGCCTTGCTCAATGTCGTAATACTGTGTCCTGATCACCAATGCTGGCTGCAACACTAGCACACTTTCTTCATTTACCTAAATTAAAGAGGACCTGTCACCCCCCTGGTGCTATGCTAACTATGCTAACTGAATGCATCACTGACTGCAGCGTGTCTGCGGCATTCAGGGAAGGGGTCCCCATGTCTCTAGCCCCCTGTAAGTTGTTAAAAAGACTTTATAAAGTGTACAGATAATGAGTCCGGAGGGACTTACTCAGTAATGAATCATCCCTGTCCTCCCCGCCTCCAGCCCTCAGCGATGAAACATACAGGAGGCTGAACAAGAGGGGGCTGGAGGCAGGGAGGACACCATACAACAGCGATGACACATACAGGAGGCTGAACAAGAGAGGGCTGGAGGTGGCACAGAGGACTGGAGGAGGGGAGGACACCAGCAACAGCGATGACTCATTACTGATCAAGTCCTTCCGAACTCGTTATCTGTATACTTTATAAAGTCTTTTTAACAGCTTACAGGGGGCTAGAGACATGGGGGACCCCTTCCCTGAATGCAGCTGATATGCTGCATTCAGTGCTGCATCCAGTTAGCATAGCACCAGGGGAGTGACAGGTCCTCTTTAAGTTGTAGACTTAAAAAAGTGTATTAGCTTTCAGGCCAAATAATCTATGTTGGGCATGTCTGGAGTTAATTATTAGGCAAAGGAGGATATAACTTGGGGAAAGGATCTGCTAAAGACATAATTTTCATATAAATAAACTGTGCATGTGTGTAGTCATATGTAAATTATGCGCAGGTGATAATAAGACTAATAAGATAATAGGTTTTAGAAGACTAAAACTTGCCATACACAAATGATAGCTGATGGCTGAGCCCTCATTTAGCCATCAGTTATGTCTCTGGACGCACCATACACACTAAAGTTTGGCTTAGCTGAATATTCATGTATTTTCAAAGGGAAGAGCGGTTCTAGCCATGGCATATCTCCTGAATAACAAAAGGGTTAGACATTAATGTTCAATGTGCCCAACATTTAGAGTTGAGAGGTCCCAATGCACATTAGACTGTCAGTTAATACCAGAAATATGGGGTGCCTAGGAGGAAACGTTGTAGAATGTGCCATGTTTTATAAGTAGTTCACCACTACTCATGTACTATATTCTTTTATAAAAGAAAATTAACATTTAAATGCTTTGATTGAGCAAGTCTTCTAGCACTCAACTGGTGATTGGTAGGTCTCCTCCTTGTATGTTCAGAGGAAGAAAACTGTCAATCACAAGCAATGGGATGAGCTGGCCCAGGTCGCTGCCGGACAAATCTTTGGTTCTTCAATGTATATTACAAAGTATATTATCTCTGAAGTGCCATTGCTTCTCAGAGCATAATATACCTGGCTGAAATCATGCAGCCAGCCTGTGATGAATGATGCCCTCTGTTTCAGCAGCATGAATCACCTGACCGGTTCCCTTTAATTACTGGGTAATTTCTAAAGGTCCATTTACACAAGCTATTGAAGAGTCAAATTAATGATCATAGTAATGACATGATCTCTGTAAACATATACAGCTTTGGTAAGGCTGGCTTCACACCACGGCACAATCAGGTCCGGGGTGAACCTGACAGCCCCTGACCCAATTTTGTGCTAATATTGCCCTATGGGGCTGGACGGTTTCCATCTGTTCGGGAGAATCCGGGACAATTCAGATTTTTCTCACGGACACAAAAACGTTGCAAGCAACATTTTTGTGTCTGGGGCGAAAAATCTGCCCAAATCGGATCCTCCCGGATCATCCCAGATCCGGGGCAAACCAGCACTCCCTAACATGGGAGTCTATGGTGCCAGATTGCCCCGATCCGGGAACCGGACACCAGCAGCTGAAGTTCAGCGTGAGCTACGCTGAACTTCAGCACCAGGGAGTTGTCTCCTGTGAAGTTGTTCAGCACCATTTCAGCAGGGGACAGCTACCTCAGCTGCGCTCTGCAGACTCCGGCTACAAACAGAACCGGAGGACATATTAACCCTCAGGTTCTATTTGTCCGGAGCTGTCAAGCTGTGTCCGGTGCCTCCTACAAAACACTGGACACAGCCTGACAGGGCAAAAAACGTGGTGTGAAGCCGGCTTAAGTTGATAGCATCTTTTATGTGGCTATTAAAATCATCATGTGTTTAAATACTGGATGTGCTAGCTACAATAATGCAAACTATATGGTGATGAACAATTGTTCTAAGGCAATATTCACATTCTGCTTTTTTTCAGCAGGCTAAACCTGCTCTCTTTGCAGTAAAGGAGCTACTTACAGTACAAAAAAACAAGTTTTTCTGCAATTTTACAGCTTTTTGTTGTGTTTTGCTGCACTTTAGTGGTGTTTTTTCGCTGATTTTCTTAAGGTGCATATATTGTGGTTGTGTGCAAGATTATGTTCATGGCTCTTAACTCTTTGGTATGACACTCATACCTGGTTAAATTATCAGAAACAAGGGTTTCTTCACCGGGCTGGGTGCGCTCTCAAAGATCACAAGGATTGTAGACATACAGACTATGGATGTTTCCTGTACAAACGTTTATTTCTCCAAAGACATACACATACACCGTGTTTTGACAAACAACTAACTTCCTCAGGTATAAGATATTATACCTGAGGAAGACAGGTGTTTGTTGAAACGCATTGTATGTGTATGTCTTTGGAGAAATAAACATTTGTACAGGAAACATCCATAGCCTGTATGTCTACAATCCTTGTGATCTTTGAGAGCGCACCCAGCCCTGTGAAGAAACCCTTATTGCTGATATTGTACGTTGATAACCCTATAGGGTTATGGAGTAGTCACCAGGAGTTGCAGCATACCAATAGTGGTAAAAGCAGGGGCGTATCTAGGGGGGTGCAGCCGGACCTTTTGCCCCGGGCGCAATTCAGCGGGGGGGCGCCGGCGGCACCCCCCCTCCACCGCTGCGGTAAGACGTGCTGTGCCCTGAAAATCACAACATACTCCCGGAAGTGGCATTGTGCAGACAGCGGCCGCCGGAACTCTTTGCTATGGTTACGGACGGGCTCTCTGGAGCCTCCGTAGGTGGAGGAGCACCGGGTAGCTTAGTATGAGAGCGTGAGAGCCAGTGAGTTTGTGACCATTAATAGTCACAGAGCCGACGAGGGACAAACTGCTGCTTGGTGGGAAGCCGAGGTAGGAGGCTCGAGTGTGACCGTGTCCAGGGCTGTCAGTGACTGCTGTGCCTGGCTGACACATGGGGTAATACTCTGCTGCCCGGACGGTTGTCACGTCACGCAAGTGTATAACGTGGACACGAGCTGACTGAACCCCCTACCCCCCCGGTCATCAGCCAAGGCTGCAACAGGGGCGGCGGGGGCTTAAACCCGCCCCCCCGGTCCTCACCTACCCGGTCCTCACCTACTTAGGGGGGGCGCCAACATAGATCCTTGCCCCGGGCGCCATCAATCCTAGTTACACCGCTGGGTAAAAGAATCTGGATTTTAAACTGTGATCCCCACGGGATCGATAAGCAGGAACACAAAACCATTTGCAAAATATCACCACCTCTATATACATTTTTGATACTGCTACACTTAGATCAGTGGGCTTTCTGTTTTCTTTCCGATTCCGGTTTATATACTGGTTAAATTATGTGATCCTACTCTTATATCTGGAAGTTACATACGAATATTTTGGAAAGATGAGATTTATAAATAATAAAGTTACTAAACTACTTTAAAGATTGTTTTACTATTACTTTGCAATTTTGTATGTATATAAATCCAGTTTTTTATGTTTGAAGCTTACTTATTTATTTTTTATTTTATAGCCTTTAATAAAACACCAGTCATTATTTCTGTGTTTGTCTGCCTGGGAATCCTGTGTTGTTTATTGTATGCATGTAACACACGTCTGAAAATTGAGTTAGTCCTACTATTCCGTAACATTTTCAAGAATTACAGAGCAAGAGATGGTAAGTCTTTTATGCATCTCATTTTTTTTCATAATAAAAATTCAAACAATAACTTTAAAAAGACTGAAAATACAACATTTGGAAATTAGTAAGAGATCGTGAAAATATAAAGAGGACTATTTGAGAAATTCTTGACTATGGCTAGGGTCACATCTACGTTTTTTTTTTTTTTTTAAACCTGATCGGTTTTGAGCTTTCAAAAAGCTCAAAACCGGATCAAGAAACGCTCCCCATAGGAGCCAATGCTAAAAACCGGATTGCTTCACAAGCAATCCGGTCTCCGTCTCCGGCTCTGCAGCCTGCGTGAAAAATCATGCAGGCTGCAGTTTTTGGAGCAGTTTAAGCATCCGCAATGCGGGAAACGGATTGCTCAGGATGTGTAATCCTGAGCAATACGGTTCCTGCATATACTTTGCTTATCCCGGCTGCAGCCGGGATAAGCAAGGTGCTCTGTGTTCTGTAAAAGTAAAAAATTAATAAATACCCGCGCATGACCCCACAAACTGCTACTAGTACGACACAATTTTAGCCCCGTCCCTTTCATGACGCGGCCAGGCTCTCAGCACTGAAGCAAGCCCCGAGGGGGGCGTGCATAATTAATAAGCGGGTGGAGGGAGCAGCAGACAGCCCCGCCTTTGGACATTTTAACAGACACAGAGAACTCACAGATGAGGAGGAGGTGATTATAACCTGTATTCTATACTTTACACAATCCTTAGGATCTGCTAAAGGGATGGCTATAAATCACAAGAGGGGGTGCAGGGACAGGTATATAGATACGGGGGGAGGGAGTTTGTGCGGTCATGCGCGCCACTCTGAGGAGCCCGGCGCTTTTGGACATTACAGATTATAGCAGGATAAGCCCACCTGAGTGGGTGTAAGGTCTCTAGGGGGTCTAGGCACCCCCTAGAGACATTAATCAATCATTTATTTATTAAATTCATCGTTGTAATATACATAGAACAGTTTGCTCATCCCTGCGGCAGCAGGGATGAGCAAACTATCCGGTAACCGGATTGCTCAGGATTACACATGCGGCTTCAGCAATCCGGTTCCGGGATTGCTGAAAGTATGATGACAATTGCGTTCACCACATCCGGATCTGGATGCGGTGAACGCAATTCATGTTTTAAGTGTGACCCTAGCCTATATCATTAGTGCTTCAACATCATTTAGCAATCTTTGACATTTGTGATTCTTATGTACTAAACTTTATTTGTTTTAAAGACTACGCACTAAATTCTATTACTTGGTTGTTTTGTTATACAGATGGGAAGGATTATGATGCATATGTTATATATCCAAGAAATTGTCATGAACGAGTATTGGATAATCCTCTGGAAAATTTTGTCAACAACATTTTACTAGAGGTTTTGGAACGCAAATGTGGATATGAACTTTTTCTCCCAGGAAGGAACACAATTCCAGGAGAAGGTGAGATAGATACATTTTCAGGTTACAAATCAAGAGAGTAAGCAAAAAAAAGTTGAGTACGTTTGTAAAATTATCGAAGTACTTACTTTTTTGCACAAATCTAGAGTTACGTGTTTTACTGTCATCCAGAGCTGCTTTAACAGCATTCTTTAACCATCTAATTTATAAAATTCCGATATTGGAACCAAGTGGAACAACCCCCCAAAATCGGAATTACCTTCATTGTCATAACAAATCTTATGGGGAGTTAACATATGAACTTCACCAGGAACTTTTGAGCAGCAACAGGTACTAACAATAAAGTTAATCTAACCTCTTTAGACTCTTTAAGATACTATTATTATATAAAATTCTAAATGTACTCTTGTAAGGAGAGTGAACTGCAAATACTTCCCAACTTACTAAGTTCATTGATATGCCTTTGTTGTGCCTGCTGCTGAAAGCTTGGGAGGAGCTGAAATGTTCTGAGGTGAATAAAAGGAATAGATTAAGGCCGGTTTCACATCACGACATGATCAGGTTCGGGGCTGTCTGGTGTGAAGCTGACAGACTCGGACCCGATTTTGAAACAGAACCGGAGGGCAAATATGCCCTCCGGTCTGGTTTGCAGCCAGATTCGACATTTCACAGCAACAGGTGCAGAAATTTTAAGATCACGGCTAGCAGGGAGCTAGCCGCAGTCCTGAAACCTCTGCAGGGGACAGCTCCTGGTGCTGAAGTTTAGCAGCGCTCGCTGCTAAACTTCAGCATCCGACATCCGGCTCCCGGATCCGATTTGTTTACCAAGCCCCCATGGTAGGGTGCGCCAGATTCGGGAGGATCTGATTTTGTCCGATTTTTGCCCCGGACACAAGCTGCAAGCAACGTTTTTGTGTCCGGGAGAGAAATAAGAATTCTCCCGGATCCTCCCGGACAGAATGAAACCGGATGGCAAATAGCTGTCATCCGCCTCCATCTGGCCCCATAGGGCTGCATTACCACAAAATCGGGTCCGGGCTGTTAGTTTCACACCGGACAGCCCAGGAGCTGATCTTGCCGTGGTGTGAAACCAGCCTAAGCAAACATGTATTCGAGTGCAGGTTTTTTTTCCTTTTCCAGATGCTTTTAGGGCTTTTGAAAATTTGAAGAACATTTTATGTCTGATCATGTTGTAATCCACCTGATTTTCAAGAAGCTTTCATTGCAAATGTAGATGCTTCAGAGGTTGGAGTAGGTGCCGTTTTATCTCAGGGTCACAAAATTCTGACCAATTTGTGCCATGTGCATTTAAAAAAAATTGTATGCTGAAAGAAATTATGATGTGGAAAATTGTGAGTTTGTGAGGGGACAGTTCATGGACAGCATGGTGGCTCAGTGGTTAGCATGAGAGCCTTTCAGTGCTGAGGTCCTGGGTTCAATTCCCACCAACAACAACATCTGCAAGGGGTTTGTATGTTCTCCTTGTGTTTGCATGGGCTTCCTCACATGTTGCAAAGACATACTGGTAGGATATTTAGATTGTGAGCTTCAGTGAGCAAAGCCTTACTGATATATGTAAAGTGCTATGGAATTAATAGCACTATATAAATGAATAAACATCATTACTATTTATCAAGTTACTTGGGTCACCGACCATAAGAATTCAGGTTATATTAAATCAGCTAAATGACCAACTCCTAGACAGGCCAGATAGTCCTTGCTTTTTGCTAGATTTCATTTTTCTATTACATTCAGACCAGGGCCAGGAACATGTTTGAAGGCTGATGCATTATCATGCAGTTTTAATTCAAATTCTCATTCAGAACCTCCATCCCCTATACTCTTTAAGATCATTATAATTTCTGTGGTGTCCTCGGAGTTGGAAGTGGAGCTCCGTTAAGGTCAGTCGTTGGCCCCTTCCACAAGTCCAAGGTCCAAATTATTTGTACCAATGTACCTAAGATTGCGTTTGTTGCATGGGTTTCATGATGCTGTCTTGAGTGGACATCTGGGGGTCGTGGCTACACAGATAGCTATTTCCAGGCTCCTTTGGTGGTCATCTACAGTGGCATACATAAGTATTTGATACACTTCCAAGATTGCAAGTTTTCTCACCTACAAAGTAGGGATGGGCGAATCTACTCGCTAGGACTCGTTACTCGGCGAGTAGTAAGGGACTCGCAGGACTCGGTACTCTGCGAGTTTCCCAGTGATTACTCGCACGAGTCCAATGCAAATCATTGGCAAACGCTGACAAAACTAGGATTGCCATTGTTTGCATTAGACTCGTGCGAGTAATCACTGGCTACTGTGCCAGTGATAGCAGGGAAACTCACAAAGTAACTGCTGTTTCTTTGCGAGCCGAGTCCAGCTGTCTTCTCTGTGCAGCTCCAGGGTCCTAGAGCCTGCCTGCTGCCTGATGTAGCAGTGCTGAGATTGTTCTCAGTCTGCTCATTCCCTGTGCATAGACATCTATATTTCTGCACAGGGGATGTAGCAGAGAGGACATCGCGTTTTGGACTGCGCCGGACGGAAGAGGATTTTTTTAATTAAAGATGGAGACCCTAATGGCTTTTTTTTTTATTTCAAATAAAAATTTTTCTCTGTGTTGTGTTTTTTTTAACCCTTTATTGGAGATTCTTAGTGGCTGGGTCAAACGTGGCCTGACATTAAGAATCTCGGGCTTAATACCAGCTTGTATAACAAAGCTGGTATTAACCCCTTTATTACCCAGCGTGCCACCGCCACCAGGGCCGCTGGAAGAGCGGGGTTCAGCGCCAGAGGATGGCGCTTCAATGAACGCGCCATCTTCTGGGGCGGCTGCGGGCTGCAATTTGCAGCGGGGGGTGCCCAGAAAGTTTGGGCATCCCTGCGCTGCGGATTCCAGCCCCCAGCTGCTTAGCTGTACCTGGCTAGACATAGAAATTGCGCGGAGCCCCACGCATTTTTTTTTTTATTATTTAATTAATTTCAGAGTCGGAGTCTCAGAGTCGGAGTCTCAGAGTCGGAGTCGCCTCAGAGTCGGAGTCGCCTCAGAGTCGGAGTCGCCTCGGAGTCGGAGTCGCCTCGGAGTCGGAGTCGCCTCGGAGTCAGAGTCGCCTCGGAGTCGAGTCGGAGTCGGAGTCGTCTCGGAGTCGAGTCGGAGTCGGAGTCGTCTCGGAGTCGGAGTCAGAGTCGTCTCGGAGTCGAGTCGGAGTCGTCGTCGTCTCGGAGTCGGAGTCGTCTCGGAGTCGGAGTCATCTCGGAGGAGTCGTCGTCTCGGAGTCGTCGTCGTCTCGGAGTCGGAGTCGTCTCGGAGTCGGAGTCGTCTCGGAGTCGGAGTCGGAGTCGTCTCGGAGTCGGAGTCGGAGTCGAGTCGGAGTCGGAGTCGGAGTCGTCTCGGAGTCGGAGTCATCTCGGAGTCGGAGTCGTCTCGGAGTCGGAGTCGTCTCGGAGTCGAGTCGGAGTCGTCTCGGAGTCGAGTCGGAGTCGTCTCGGAGTCGAGTCGGAGTCGTCTCGGAGTCGAGTCGGAGTCGTCTCGGAGTCGTCTCGGAGTCGGAGTCAAAAAAATGCGTGGGGCTCCGCGCAATTTCTATGTCTAGCCAGGTACAGCTAAGCAGCTGGGGGCTGGAATCCGCAGCGCAGGGATGCCCAAGCTTTCTGGGCACCCCCCCGCTGCAAATTGCAGCCCGCAGCCGCCCCAGAAGATGGCGCGTTCATTGAAGCGCCATCCTCTGGCGCTGAACCCCGCTCTTCCAGCGGCCCTGGTGGCGGTGGCACGCTGGGTAATAGAGGTTAGGGCCAGCTTTGCATTATCAGCTGGCCCTAAGCCCGAAATTTATGGCGGTCACGCCAATATTAGACATGACCGCCATGAATTTCTATTAAATTGTTTTAAAAAAAACACAACACAGAGAAATTTTTTTATTAGAAATAAAAAAAAAAGCCATTAGGGACTCCATCTTTAATTAAAAAAATCCTCTTCCGTCCGACGCAGTCCAAAACGCGATGTCCTCTCTGCTACATCCCCTGTGTATAGATATAGATGTCTATGCACAGGGAATGAGCAGACTGAGAACAATCTCAGCACTGCTACATCATCTCTGTGCACAGACATTCATGTCTGTACACAGGGAATGAGCAGACTGAGAACAATCTCAGCACTGCTACATCAGGCAGCAGGCAGGCTCTAGGACCCTGGAGCTGCACAGAGCAGACAGGACTCTTCTCTTATCTGTGCGAGTTTCCCAGCGATTACAGTTACAAAGTAAACGAGTCCAATGCAAATAAATGACAAAACTAGGATTGCTTCAGGCTGAAGCTTCCGAGACACATCTGCGATTTGTAAATCTCACACTACTCGCTATTACTCGCTTCCCCATTCATTAACATTGGACTCGCTAGACTCACAACGAGTAGCGAGTCCTGGGCTCGGACTCGCTAGAGTCAAGCGATTCCGAGTAATTTAGGATTCGCCCATCACTACTACAAAGAATGGAAAGGGCTGAAATTTGTATCATAGGTACACTTCAACTGTGAGGGACAGAATATTAAGAAAAATCCAGAAAATCTCATTGTATGATATTTAAACATTTAAATTGCATTCTATTGCATGAAAAATGTATTTGATCACCTACTAGCTAGCAAGAATTCTGGCTCTCACATACCTGTTAAGGTACCGTTACACACAGAGATATCTGTGCAGACATTGCTTGCAACTCACTGGTTGCAGTGAAATCATGCACACATTGTTACATTTGTACACGGCAACAAAATGGAACAATGTGTCCATGATTTCACTGAAAGCAATGTCTGCACAGATATCTCTGTGTGTAACGGTACCTTTAGTTTTTCTTTAAGAAGCCCTCCTATTCTGGACTCATTACCTGTATTAATTGCACATGTTTGAACTCATTACCTGTATAAAAGTCCAAGCACCCAGTCAATCACACGTAGTGATGGGCGAATCCTAAATTACTCGGAATCGCTTGACTCTAGCGAGTCCGAGCCCAGGACTCGCTACTCGTTGCGAGTCTAGCGAGTCCAATGTTAATGAATGGGGAAGCGAGTAATAGTGAGTAGTGTGAGATTTACAAATCGCAGATGTGTCTCGGAAGCTTCAGCCTGAAGCAATCCTAGTTTTGTCATTTATTTGCATTGGACTCGTTTACTTTGCAACTGTAATCGCTGGGAAACTCGCACAGATAAGAGTCCTGTCTGCTCAGTGTGCTGGCTGCCACAGCTCCAGGGTCCTAGAGCCCGCCTGCTGCCTGATGTAGCAGTGCTGAGATTGTTCTCAGTCTGCTCATTCCCTGTGTACAGACATGAATGTCTGTGCACAGAGATGATGTAGCAGTGCTGAGATTGTTCTCAGTCTGCTCATTCCCTGTGCATAGACATCTATATCTATGCACAGGGGATGTAGCAGAGAGGACATCGCGTTTTGGACTGCGTCGGACGGAAGAGGATTTTTTTAATTAAAGATGGAGTCTCTAATGGCTTTTTTTTTTATTTCTAATAAAAAAATTTCTCTGTGTTGTGTTTTTTTTAAAACAATTTAACAGAAATTCATGGCAGTCATGTCTAATATTGGCGTGACCGCCATAAATTTCGGGCTTAGGGCCAGCTGATAATACAAAGCTGGCCCTAACCTCTTTATTACCCAGCGTGCCACCGCCACCAGGGCCGCTGGAAGAGCGGGGTTCAGCGCCAGAGGATGGCGCTTCAATGAACGCGCCATCTTCTGGGGCGGCTGCGGGCTGCAATTTGCAGCGGGGGGTGCCCAGAAAGCTTGGGCATCCCTGCGCTGCGGATTCCAGCCCCCAGCTGCTTAGCTGTACCTGGCTAGAAATAGAAATTGCGCGGAGCCCCACGCATTTTTTTAAAATTATTTCATGAAATTCTGAGATTCTGACTCTGAGATTCTGACTCTGACTCTCTGAGATTCTGACTCTGACTCTCTGAGATTCTGACTCTGACTCTCTGAGACTCTGAGATTCTGAGACTCTGAGATTCTGAGATTCTGACTCTGACTCTCTGAGATTCTGACTCTGACTCTCTGAGATTCTGACTCTGACTCTCTGAGATTCTGACTCTGACTCTCAGATTCTGACTCTGAGACTCTGAGATTCTGACTCTGAGACTCTGAGATTCTGACTCTGACTCTGACTCTCTGAGATTCTGACTCTGACTCTCTGAGACTCTGAGATTCTGAGACTCTGAGATTCTGACTCTGACTCTCTGAGATTCTGACTCTGACTCTCTGAGATTCTGACTCTGACTCTCTGAGATTCTGACTCTGACTCTGACTCTCTGAGATTCTGACTCTGACTCTGACTCTCTGAGATTCTGACTCTGACTCTCTGAGATTCTGACTCTGACTCTGACTCTCTGAGATTCTGACTCTGACTCTGAGACTCTGACTCTGAGACTCTGAGACTCTGAGACTCTGACTCTGAGACTCTGAAATTCATGAAATAATAAAAAAAAAATGCGTGGGGCTCCGCGCAATTTCTATGTCTAGCCAGGTACAGCTAAGCAGCTGGGGGCTGGAATCCGCAGCGTAGGGATGCCCAAGCTTTCTGGGCACCCCCCGCTGCAAATTGCAGCCCGCAGCCGCCCCAGAAGATGGCGCGTTCATTGAAGCGCCATCCTCTGGCGCTGAACCCCGCTCTTCCAGCAGCCCTGGTGGCGGTGGAACGCTGGGTAATAAAGGGGTTAATACCAGCTTTGTTATACAAGCTGGTATTAAGCCCGAGATTCTTAATGTCAGGCCACGTTTGACCCAGCCACTAAGAATCTCCAATAAAGGGTTAAAAAAAACACAGAGAAAATTTTTTATTTGAAATAAAAAAAAAAAGCCATTAGGGACTCCATCTTTAATTTAAAAAATCCTCTTCTGTCCGACGTAGTCCAAAACGCGATGTCCTCTCTGCTACATCCCCTGTGCATAGATATAGATGTCTATGCACAGGGAATGAGCAGACTGAGAACAATCTCAGCACTGCTACATCATCTCTGTGAGCAGGCGGGCTCTAGGACCATGGAGCTGCACAGAAAAGACTGCTGGACTCGGCTCGCAATGTAACAGCAGTTATTTGCGAGTTTCCCTGCTATCACTGGCACAGTAGCCGAGTCTAATGCAAACAATGGCAATCCTAGTTTTGTCAGCGTTTGCCAATGATTTGCATTGGACTCGTGCGAGTAAACGCTGGGAAACTCGCAGAGTACCGAGTCCTGCGAGTCCCTTACTACTCGCCGAGTAACGAGTCCTAGCGAGTAGATTCGCCCATCCCTAATCACACGGCATCCTCTCCACCATGGCCAAGTGCAAAGCGCTGTCTAAAGATGTCAGGGACAAAAAGGTAGATCTGCACAAGGCAGGGATGGGCTACAGGGTAATATGCAAGCAGCTTTATGAGAAGGTAACAACTGTTCATTAGAAAATGGAAGACACACAGGATGACTGTCAATCTACCTTGGTATGGGGCTCCAAGCAAAGTCTCACCTTGTGGGATGAGCATAATCCTCAGAAAGATCAGGAATCAGACCAGGACTACATATGGCAACCTGGATATTGACCTGAAAAGTGCCACAGTCTCAAACATCACTGTTAGTAACACACTAAGCCGTCATGGATTAACATCCTCCAGGACACGCAAGTTCCCCTCTGCTCATGCCAGCACATGTCCAGGCCCTTTTGAAATTCACCAGTGACCATCTGGATGTTCCAGAAGAGGCATAGGAAAGGGTCATGTGGTCAGATGAGACCAAAATAGAACTTTTTGGTATCAATTCCACTTCGTGTGTTTGGAAGAGTGCAACCCTAAGAAAACCGTTCCAACTGTGAAGCATAGGGGTGGAAAAATCATACTTTATTGGTGCTTTTCTGCAAAGGGGACAGGATGGCTGCATCGTATTGTACAACCCCTGGTAAAAAATTATGGAATCACCATGCTCGGAGGATGTTCATTCCGTTGTTTAATGTTGTAGAAAAAAAGCAGATCACAAACATGGCACAAAACTAAAGTCATTTCAAATTGCAACTTTATGGCTTTAAGAAACACTAAAAGAAATCAAGATAAAAAATGTGGTAGTCAGTAAGTGTAATTTTTTTCAGACCAAGCAGAGGGAAAAAATTATGGAATCACTCAATTCTGAGGAAATAATAATGGAATCACCAAAATCTGTACCAAATACAAACAACATGGAAAGGTTGTTAAAGGCAAATAACAAACATACTGGTAGACCAAAGAAGACATCAAAGCGTCAAGACCGGAAACTTAAAGCAATATGTCTCCAAAACAGGAAATGCACAACATAACAAATGAGGAACAAACGGGAGGAAACTGGAGTCAATATCTGTGACCCAACTGTAAGAAACCGCCTAAAGGAAATGGGATTTACATACAGAAAAGCCAAACAAAAGCCATCATTAACACCTAAACAAAAAAAAAACAAGGTTATAATGGGCTATGGAAAAGCAATTGTGGACTGTGGATGACTGGGTGAAAGTCATATTCAGTGATGTGATAAATCACAAATCTGCAATGGGCAAGGTGATGATGCTGGAACTTTTGTTTGGTGCTATTCCAATGAGATTTATAAAGATGACTGCATGAAGAGAACTGCAAATTTCCAGTCTTTGATGATATGGGGCTGCATGTCAGGTAAAGGCACAGGGGAGATGGCTGTCATTATATCTTCAATAAATGCCCAAGTTTACATCGATATTTTGGACAGTTTTCTTATCCCATCAATCGAAAGGATGTTTGGGGATGATGAAATAATTTTGCAAGATGATAATGCATCTTGCTTTAGAGAAAAAACTGTGAAAACATTAGTTGAAAGAAGACACACAAGGTCAATGTCATGGCCTGCAAATAGTCCGGATCTCAATCCAATTGAAAATCTTTGGTGGAAGTTGAAGAAAATTGTCCATGACAAGGCTCCAACCTGCAAAGCTGATCTGGCAACAGCAATCAGAGAAAGTTGGAGCCAGATTGATGAACAGTACTGTTTGTCACTCATTAAGTCCATGCCTTAGAGACTGCAAGCTGTTATTAAAAACAGAGGTGGTGCAACAAAATACTAGTGATGTATTGGAGTGTTCTTTTGTGTGTTTGTTTTCATGATTCCATAATTTTTTCCTCATAATTGAGTGATTCCATAATTTTTTCCCTCTGCTTGGTCTGAAAAAACTTACACTTACTGACTACCACATTTTTTATCTTAATTTCTTTTAGTGTTTCGTAAAGCCATGAAGTTGCCATTTGAAATTACTTTAATTTTGTGCCATGTCTGTGATCTGCTTTTTTTCTTCAACATTAAACAACTGAATGAACATCCTCTGAGCCCGGTGATTCCATAATTTTTGCCAGGGGTTGTAGTGAGGATGGATTGGATCATGTATCGCAAGATTTTGGATGACAACCTCCTTCACTCAGTAAGAGTATTGAAGATTGGTCATGGCTGGGTCTTCCAACACAACAATGACCTGAAATACACAGCCAGGGCAACTAAGGAGTGCCTTTGTATTTCAAGGTCCTTGAGTGGCCTAGACAGGCTCCCGACCTGAAATCAATAGAAAATTATTGGAGGGAGCTGAAACTCAATGTTGCCCAGCGACAGCCCTGAAACCTGAACGATCTGGAGATGATCTCTGTGGAGGAGTGGGCAAAAATCCCTGCTGCAGTGTGTGTAAACGTGGTCAAGAACTACAGGAAACATTTGACCTTTGTAATTAACACAGGTTTCTGTACTAAACATTAATTTCACTTTTTTATTGTATAAAATATGTATTTCATGCAAAAATGCAAATCTAAAACATAAAGCTAATTGTATGTGTTTTTGTGTGTGTGTGTGTATGTCCACTAAAGGAATCTGCACCATTACATTTACAATCACCTCATTTGACTAAGGGTAAGGGAACATCATAGACTAAGTTTTGAGGGAAAATTGAAAACCGGGTTTTACAGTCATTCGCCAAAAAATTGCATATTTACTATTTGTATGCATCACATAATAGATATTGCCTTGGCTGTTTTGACAGCCTGGATATTTATCAGGTGGCCCATAGCATCCAATCACAGCTCAACATCTGATTGGTTGCTATAGACAATGAAGGACATTCACAGTATAACACAACTTATGTATTTCAGTGAAACACCCAGCGAAGCTTGCCAAAGTCAAGAACTTCTGGAGAATGCCACACACTGGGACATGACTCTTAAGGCGGCGTCACACGTGTCAATATCGCTAGCGACATGGGAGAAAAGTGACGCATCAGCAAAGTTGCTAGCGAAATTGCAAGTGCGTCGTGCTGTCTGACAGCGTGACACGACTGCGATTTATCGCTGGTCGCAGGTTCACAGGTTTAAGAGGATGAACGTAAACCTGTCAATCTGCAACCGGTGATTAGGCTGGATTGCGCCATCTGACACCTCAATAGCGATGTTGGCAGCGATCCAGCCTATACCGCATCATTGCTGCGGATCGCTCGCTGGGTTGATCCCAGCCCAGCAAGCGATGGCTTCGCCACATTGCTGCGGCGTCACCGGCTACATGTTGCTGCGTGACACCAAGGCTGCGATGTCGGAAGCGAGCGCGCACCTGCGCATCGCTTCCCACATCGCAGCCTCGGTTGACACGTGTGACGCCGCCTTTAGTGAAACAGCAGCCATACAAATCCAAAAGTAATTAAGACACCTCTTTGCTTTTCTTCTAAGAACCTGCTGCACACAACCCCCAGTATACAGCAGGAGCCTGTACACAGCCCCCAGTACACAACAGGAAGCTATACACAGCCCCCAGTATACAGCAGAAGGCTGCACATGCCCTAATATTACAGCAGGTGGCCGCACACAGCCCCTAGTATGCAGAGGAGGCTGCACATAGTCCCAGTATTACAACAGGAGGCCTCACATAGCCTCTGTATTACACTAGGAGCTCACACATATCCCCCTGTATTAGAGAAGGAACTCACACAGTCCCCTGTATTACAGCCTGTGCCCACAAGTAGCCCATATATTACACCAGGAGCCCACACATAACCCTTTTATTACACTTGAAGCCTCACATAGCCTCTATATTTGAGACTGTTGCCAACATAGTCCCCGTATTACACCAGTAGCCCACACATAGCCCCTGTATTACACTTACAGCCTATGCTTCTGTGGCACCTGTGGTAAGTGTCACAGAATCACCTAGTGTACAGACGGATTTCCACATCAGGTACCCTACACATGCAACACTTTCCACCCCAGACCAGAAGGGGGAGCTCTACTTACTGCCTTCAGGCAAGGTACCCTATAAATTCAGGCCCAGGGGAGGAGTTAGGCAGTTCAGTGCGGAGCAGCACTGAGTAAGATGACCTGGTGAACGGTGCTGCGCTAAGCTCATGCCAGACGGAATCCTAGCCGGTACAGGAGCTCAAGAGTGAGGGTTGGAGGCAAGGCGAGGACAAAGTGGAGGCAGAGGAGCCATACTGGCTCACCTCAGGAAACCACCCGGACACTGGGGTCCGAGTCTGTGAGGGACACTAGCCCAGCAGAGAAAGCACCGGACAACCAGAAAACTTCAGTCTCCTGGTACGCTTGTAGCATAGCGTACTAGAGAGCCAGGGACTGCAGGAGAGGAGCAGTACCCAGCAACAGGTTCTCACCACCCGCAATACAAGCAAGGAACACAGGAGGTCAGAGCTGAGCTTCAGGCAGGCCACTACATTCACACACACACAAGAACAAGGAGGCCTCACAACTCACTGGGTGTGGAGATCTTAAAGTGACTCCCGACCACCTGGAGTGTACCCTGGATATTACCTGCAATTCCATCAGTAAAAGGTACAGAAACATCTCCCAGTGTGTGTGTGTCTATTATTGCAACCCCTGATCCTACCCTTAACACAGAGTGCCTGCCAGCATCTCCACCTGATGAGCCACCTTCCCCTGCAGTACCAGAGACAAGGCTGCGTGGAGAGCTGCCTCCCTGTGCAGCATCCCTACATTCATCCCTGTCCTGGGGACCCTGCTCCACCTACGGGGAGCATTATCATTTAGCTGCAGCAACATCATCCCCGGAGGTCTGAAGGCAGCGCCGGTATCTTTACCGGGAACTGTAGGTGGCATCACAAACTTTTATTATTTTTATTTTTAACCCCTTTTTCAGCAAACACCAGGGCCATGGGCTCAGGCAAGCCACCCGTGACAACCCCACTTTATCAAAGCCCGGGACCCAGGTACCCAAGGCCCTGGGGTGAGTCAGTTTATATAGCCTCTGCATTAGAGCCTGCGCCTCACATAGCCCCTGTATTACCGCCTGGTGCCCACACATAGCCCAAGTATTACACCAGGAGGCCACATATAGCCCCTGTATCACACCAGGAGCCCACACATAGCCCCTATATTACACCTGCAGCCTGTGTATCTTAGCAGAGTAAAGCAATACATTGTTAAGACATTTTATTTTTCTATTTTGCTACAGCTAAGAACAGTTGTTACCATCCCCGGCAATGCTGGGGACTACTGCTAGTTAAGTATATAAAAATCATACTTTCGGGTTCTGGGACAGCCATCGGATAAGTATGTTATTTTTTTATTTTGAACACCTTTTATTAAATTTTGTTTCACATTTTATTTTTTTATTTTGTTATTTTCTGGATATTTTTTTTAGATTCTGTCTCTCACAGTTGTAGTCTATGAAAAAAATTACAGACCTCTCCATTATTTGTAGGTGGGAAAACAAATGAATTCGTCTTTAACACTCAGATCAATCAGTACACTGGAACCTCCCTATTCTTTTGTAATTATGATTTTCATCTCCATTTGGATGAATTTTGTACCATTAGTTGTGAATGTCTGGGAGTGGAGATTGTCATGTCGGAAGCTGGGGGAGGTTAAAAAAATGTTGGTGTCACCCAGATTAGGAACGCTGATAAGACTGATAGAAAACATTCGATTACACCTACCCTTGAAAGATTTGATTGTCATCTAAGAATATTAAACTCAAAGTTGGCAAAGTTAGGGCCGAAGTTTACCAGCCCCTATGAGATTCTGAAAGCGGTCAATCCAGTGTCTTTTAATTTGAAACTGTGGAGCCACATGGGACGGGGTACTGGGTACTGGACCGTGTTGCTGCTGGGGATGTCACGGAGGTCCTGGTCTGGACCGTGTCCCGGGTTCACACAAGTAAAAGGGAATATATACAGGGGATAAAGTTTGTCATGACGCCACCCACGGGTTGTGGTCAGGGTGACCACCGCTGCTGCAGAACCTCTGGGGATGATGTTTGGCAGCTTTAGATGGAACGGCTCTCCGTAGGTAGAGCCTGGTTCCCCGGGGCAGTGGTGATTAAAGTCTATGATGGATGCTATAGATGCTGCAGGATAGGGATGATAGTGGAGACGGTGGCTGCTTGTGAGGGAGTTGTGAGGGAGAGCAGGGTTTGCAAGGATTATAATGGGGGTTGTAGTCAACACAGGCACTTACTTTGCAGTTGCAGAACTATTTGTCTTGGTACTGGATGAGGTATAGTAATAGGTGCAATACATTTACTTTTCTGCTGCTGCAGCCTTGTTCCTCAGCTTGTGGTGAAAGCAGTGTTCAGCTCTGCAGATGGGGATCTCTGCTGTTGAATATAGGGCAAAGGGTGTAATTAACACACAGACTCACGGTTTCGTAGTTTTCCAAAGCTTTACTGTAGTTGTTTTTCTGTACTGTCCATGGAGTCTGTAATGGGGCTGGATTGCTCCCACCCTGTCCGGGTCCTTGGCTTCCCACTGCTGCGCTGTGTGTGGCCCTGCTGCTGCTTTTAGCTGAGTTGCTGGCACTGTCTCTTCTCACAGGTACCCCCTTGGCTAGGCAACTTGAGTCTTCCTTGTGCTTCTGACCCCGCCGAGTTGCTTCGCTCAGGTACAGTGTCGATCTACAACCTCCACTATCCCGGTATTTACTGTGCTGTGTGTGTCAGTCACAGTTTCGGATCCGGTATCCGATCTGTGCGCTCCTCCGGGGCGAGTGGTGATGTCACTAAGTTTCCAGATGTGTTTCTCAGTCTTCAGTTCTCCTTCCCTCAGACCCTGGCTAGGCCTGGAATCGAAGAGCAGACTGTGGAGAAGCCTGACGAAGCTCCTTTACACTACAGTCTCTCTCAGTTCTCCCAGGAACTGGATTCTTCACAGTACTGCTACGTACTGAACTAACTACTTCCTCTTGACCTGGAGTATATAAGGGAGCTGGTTTAGCTCCCCCTCCTGGCCCAGAGGTGCTAGTGTAGTGTCAGTGTTGTGTGGGGAGGGAACCCGTGTGATGTTACTGTGGCACATTAACCCTTGGGGTGCCACAAAACCTCCCTCTTATCTTTGGATCTCTAACATGTTCCATAGATCTCTATTAAAGGAGTTTGTCTGTTTGGGAGTATCTTTCTCATCCCCGCTTCCTCTGGTGTCAGTCAATGAAAGTTTGGAACATGAGATACAGTGGATCGTGGATTATCGGAGGGTCTGAAATTCCCTCCAGTATCTTGTTCATTGATGGGGATATGGACTTAGAAAAGATTTTGGGTTCTAGCTCAAGATGTGAAGGTCATTTGGTTAGGGCCTTCCATTCAAGGTTTCCTGGGAAACGCGGGGGTCCGGTTTTTCTCCTATAAGAGGGTTTTATGTCACAAATCAACCACCCACTGTGTCATGGCATAGGTGTCAGGCTGGTCTGTGTGGACCCACTGCAACCCGTATGGAGGGGCATAACTAAGTGACTATTTTATCTTCACTAGAGCCTCTGATGGTGAGTTTAGACTTGTGCTGGAAGGTAGCCACCAGGTACCTTTCCAGGGGAACTCTGTAGCAGTTAACCACAGGGGTCAGGAATGCAGGCACAAACTCAGGTGCAAGCCGGGTAGCTGGAATAGGCAGGAAGGCTGGCACAGGCTGACAAACTAGTGGCGCAGGCTGGCATCTGCAGTAATGCATGAATGTCAGGTTGAGACATATATGGGAAATACTTGCAGATATGGCTGATTTATGGCAGGTTTGGCTGGCACTGGCAGGTACTGGAACACAGGAATGGTTAGTTGACACAGACAAAGGACACAGGATACAGGGGAAATGGAACCTGACAACTAGCAAGCATCTCAAGCAGTAAGACCACATTGCTCAGACACCTCTCATAGGGGGAGGGTGCCTTAGGTACCTAGTGTCTTTCAGCCATTGGCTGAGGACACATACAGAGTGTGCACACAGCCCGTTTTAGAGGCAGGGAATGCATGTGCTCAAAACCTAAGAACGCACCAGTGAGCTCTGTGCAGTGTGAACAGGCCCTGTGAGCAGGAAGCAGTAGAGACACTTCAGGATGGCTGCAGTGTTGAATGCACCAACAGCCCTGCTGCAGGGTCATCGGCACTAGCATTATATTGGGTTGTCAAGATTTGGAATGACAACAAAGCTGCCCAATCAGGGTCTGGAGTGGGCTGCACCATTCCCATGCAAATTGAGGATTGCTTTTGTAGCCTTATCATGGTCTGGGGCTGCTGGGCTTCCTCAAGGTGTCACCCTTTAGGGTCATTACCTGACTAGCTGGTTGGCAGTGGTCAGATCACTGCCAGTTTTAGCTTTAAGCTCGATGGTGTCTGCATGCCTTGTTCCTGTGCTCAATCTTTGATCTGTTATTGCCCATCCCTTGACTTTGCTTCTGACTATCCATTAGCCTAGCCCCTTTGTCTTGATGTGCTACTTTCCTGGAATTTTGTACTCAGACTGTAACTTGACTATACCTTTGTCTTGCTGCTTTTGGTTATTAAGAGCTCTCCTTGTATCTGACCCCAGACAACCTAGACTGACGGCTAGACGGTAAGTAGTGACAAGCGTCACCGAACAATAGGAAATTTTTAATTTAAGCATATTAGAAAATCTATTTAATTATTACAATAAATCCTCCCACCCCCAAAAAAAATTATGAACAGGAATGCAAGTATATGCATGCAGCGTGTAGGTACATATTCTCATAGGTCACAAAATAGTACAACCAAAGAAAAGAATCAAAAATAAGCAGATACCATAAAATAAGTATATAAATACATTGCAATAGTGCAAGAAAATAAAAATAGGGTACTTGGTAGCATTATTTTCATCAAAAAAATGTAGAAGCCATCCCACTCCATGCCCTGCTCAGCCCTTATCATGCTTATGTCAATTGAACTCTGCTAAGGTTTATAAATATTTGATGCTAGGATAGGACCATCCCAATGGGGTCACCTTGACATGTCAGGATGGATTTTAAAATTTTTTGAAAAAATAATGTTACCAAGTACTCTATTGTTATTTTCATACATTATTGCAATTTATTTTTTACTTATTTTAGGGTATCTTCTCATTTTTGTTTCTTTTCCTTGGTTTTTAAAATATTATAATAAATAGTCATTTAGGGTGAAAAATCATTCTAAGTTTTAGAACCACGCATTGAATGCACCTAAATGTACCATTAAAGGAAATGTGCCAGCTGCCCTAACCCCTAATCTTCCATGACTGTATTGCACCCCTTTTTTATATTGTTGCTTAGTGGTTGATGACAACTGTAAAGTTAAAGGGGTTGTCCACTACTCAAACAACAGCTTCTTAATTACTATGTTTCCTCACAGTAAAATAATACCACTTAAAATCACCTATGATGATGGCGCCATTCCAGACGATCCCTGTGGCAAATTAGCGATTGCTCCATGGTGCCCTCCTTTGAATGTAACTGACTTCTAGAAAAAGTTAAAGAGCTGCCACAGGACTCACTTTCCCTGGATGTCTGAATATGCCTGAAGGAGTGAGAGTTAAGCCAGCACTGATTGACCACAGGGATCACGTGACATAATAATGTAAGGTGATCCTCAGGAAAGCCAGTACTAACCATGCTGGTCAGCGCTGGCATTAGAGGTGAGTATAGCTATTATTTTACTAGGGGTTCAGAAAGGGTGGTCCAAGTAGTGGACAAGTCCTATACTTTAAACCTGCGCTCTAACTATGTAAACCAGTGAGTGACTAGAAAGAGGACATTGATTTTCCTGGACTAATTCTCCCTTTAATTGTGTAAGCACAGCTCTGTGGATGTGGGTGACATGATTTTCAAAAGCGACTAGCGACATTACTGTCAGCTCTTTGCAAACTTCGTGGCTGGCCGAGTTTGATGTCACTGCTGTAGGGTGAATATGCTGACTGGTTGTATCGGCATCATCATTTACCTTCATGTACTGAACGAGGATGGGAAGAAGCAGAGATCGCCTGAATTAACCCCTGTACAGTACAGGGATCTAAACAGTAAAAATGGGACGTCAGGCAGGAGGTTTACATGTGTGTCACTGGAGTGAAGGAGAATCCCATTGCTGGCAACAGCCCATCCAGTAATTTCCAGAATTGCCAGATTGCCAGTCCGGCCCTGGGCAGAGGCCTAGACCCAATCAGACATCAATATTATGCTGCTCTTAGATTACATAGCATAAGCTTACTGACAAATTCAGTTTAACTCTTATGTTTTATTATGAGTATCTAATGTGTCCATCAAAAATGTGGCCTTTCTGTGCTTCCAGATTTTGAGTTGATGCTGAAAACCAGTATGGCAACCCTAGTCTGACATAATCATTTTCTCTATCTGTATATAGGAAACCTAATAAATATGTAATTTAAAAATATATACCGTAGTTGCCTACCACTGTAGAGATGAGCAAATGAGTTAAAGATCAATTTTACCAGTTAGTACAGTTTTTTCCTCGGAAATTTGATTTGAAGAGAAGGTAAATGTATGTAAAAGTAGATACAGCCTGTAAGGGAACCGATGACTGATAGTCTACTGTCAATCATGGGGCATCAAACATTTTCAGTCCAGAGACAGCCAGGTCTTTCTTTAATAAATCAGATGTTTATTTTATAAAAAATAATTCTAGGAATGTCTTTTTCCATAGATGTTGCATATTCATCTACCTGTTAATATAGAGAAAAGTCGAAGGCTTATTGTCATCCTAAGTTCTCAAGTGAAATCTAAGGATTCTTTGTATGACCAACAAGTCGGACTCCACAGTGCTCTGCTAAGCAATAATATTAAGATGATTTTAATCGCACTGGATGACTTTAAGAGAAGACAGAAATCCAAGAGTCTCTTAGATACATTATCAAGCAAAATGGGATTATAAAGTGGCAGGAAAAGTCAAAAAATAATTTGTCTCCTAACAGTAGATTTTGGAAGCTTGTGAGATATCAAATGCCTGGGTATGTAATATACCATTATTTACATCAAATTCGTATAAAAAATATAGATTTAAGTTATGTACTTCAAGTATGCAACTGGTAAGTGGAGATTTTTTGCAATTTTTTTTTTTATATCCTCAGATTCATGCAATTTGCCATCTTGTTCCATTTTTTGCTGTTTTTTTTTTTTGGTTATTCATGGACAAACTATATGAATTTCCTTGACATGATGTATGAATAAACCCTTTAATCTCTTTATGCTGCTCAAATGCCGGGATAATCTACTGATTTATGTCTCAAATTTAAAGCTCTGAAGTATGAAATTGTTAAAAAAAATCCATAGCATGTAGCATACTTTGTTGGAGGATATATACACGTTGGCGGCCACTCACCCTGGTGTAGTTGGCCATACTTGTTGTAGAGAATGGAATGCATGGTTTGTCCGTGTCTTTTGTGGATGGAGTGATGCTGTGGATACATTGGCCTAAAGGCTAGGTAGATGGGGAGTTAGATACTTAAGGGAACATTTTTTTTTTAGTTGTTCAAACAAAACAAAAATCTATTAGAATGTCTCAGGGGTGTGGCGATATACAACTCGATTGGAGGTATGTACCAATTTGGCGTGATGCTAAGTAGATGACATATCTAGTCTAATGGTGGGTTTACACACACCAATCATTGTATCCAATCTCTGAACCAATCTCTGGTTGCAGTGAAATCATGGACACATAGTTCCATTTTGTGGCTGTGTACAACATGGAGCAATCTGTCCATGATTTCACTGCAACCAGAGATTGGTTCAGAGATTGGATACAATGATTGGTGTGTGTAAACCCACCATAATACTGTGTAGCCAAGTTCTATAAGTGACATGATTCATTTGGAGAATTGGTGAATTTATTAAGCAGCAGGAGACATTTCAGATGAATACCGCCTTGATCAGGTTTCTTTTGAGCTATCCATTAATCATTTATTCTGTATATTTTGACTGCACAATAGGCACCTGACCACTCTCACAATACACACATTTGTGATCACCATATGTTTGTTGATCGATTTTAATTTCTTGCTGTTTTACTTATTATTTTTAGTTACTATGGTAACTGGCTGTGACAACTGGATGCATCATTGGCCACATCTTGGATTTACAAAAGGATGAAGTCATATGGTGTGTGATGTTTGATGTTGGCTTCATAATGGCACTATTTATTTTGAATATTAAAAGGATACTTTTATACAATTGTCAACCAAGTGAAGCATGGAACTACAAGTGAGCAAGGAAGAAAATTGGTGCAGAGGATTCCCATTGCTTGTTTCATGACAATACATGTTGAATAACTTTCAATAACATCAATAGTTGCACCAGATTAGTTTTAGAGTCGGATCAGAAAACACGGATGTCTGACCGGTCAACCAGGGGCACAACTTTGTTGTCAGTCGTGTCCAGCTCAGGCTCTAAAAACTTACCAGACATGATTAATAAACAGATCCCATCGGTAACTGCACAGGTATTTGGAAAACTACACAGCTGGATTTTTCATAAGTCATGCCTCAAAAGACTTGCAGCAGTAACTGCAGCAAAGGATAGTCCTACAAAGTACTGACTTGGGGACTGAATACAATGGATGTCACAATTTTCATATTTCTATTGTTAAAATATTTAGAAAAGCATATATTTTTTTACACTTCACAATTACGAGCTACTTGGTGTTGGTATCCATAAAATTCGAATTAAAGGGATCTTGTCACCTCCAAAACGCCTCCTAAACTACTAAAACATGTCCCTGCAGCATATTATCACTAATCTCACACTCCTTTTGTCTCCTGAAAGCATCCTGTGAAAGTGCATAAAAACGTTTTAATACTTACTCATTAGGAATTATAATTAGCAGGGGCTATATTCTTTAGCCCTTAGGGCATGTTGTTTTGCAGCCTGAATGATCCAGCCCTCTCTGTGCAGCTTCTGCTGTGATGTGGAGCTGAAGGCAGGACCAATGATTTGCATTCTGTGAGTGACAGAGAGGGGGAGGGCAAAGCCTGCAAAAGCAAAGCAGCACAGAGAGAGAGAGTGTGGATCCTGGAGCCTGCAAAACCACATGCCCTAAGGGCTAAAGAATATAAGCCCCTACTAATTATAATCCCTAATGAGTAAGTGTTAAAAGTTTTTATGCACTTTCACAGGATGCTTTTAGGAGACAAAAGGAGTGTGAGATTAGTGATAGGATGGTGCAGGGACATGTTTTGGTAGCTTAGGAGGCGTTCTGGAGGTGACAGGATCCCTTTAAATACATTTTAATTTGTTGGTATAACTCGAAAAAAAATATGGAAAAATTCACGGGGTATGAATACTTTTTCTCAGACATTGCATATATCAAAGAATAAATTTGGACTACCGTTTGGAGAAAATTTGCAAAAAAAGTCCTCATTCAGTGGATTTTGCTAAAGGTGGGAACATGCACAAATCAATGTACTTGCATGAATGTTGTAAATTATTAACCTGTATATGTATTAACCTATAGTTTAATATATCAATGCACATAAATATACAGTACTCATAGTATTCTACTCACTATAAATGTTATATAATATTACAGTTATGGTTATTATCAGGGTTACTGCTATTGTCCTGCTTCAAGGATTATGATCAACTGTCAGAAGAATGTCTGAAGTCTCCATCAAAGAACAGTTAGCCTTTCCGTAATATAAAAAAAGGATTTCAACTTATGGTGTTTATTAAGTGTGGTCACTACAGAATATCCAATTGCAGAACATAATGTTTTCCAAAGTATAAGGAGAGGTCCACAAGCAGCAAAACAGCCCCATACCATCACACTACCACCATTGTATTTTACTGTTGGTTTGATGTTTCTTTTCTCAAATGCTGTGTTACTTCAACACCAGATGTAATAGGACACAAACTTCCAAAAAGTTCAACTTTATTTTGTCAGTCCCAAAGAATACTCCCAAAAATCTTGGCTAAAGTGAGACAGGCATTTATTTTCTGTTTGCTCAGCAGTGGTTTTCACCTGGAACTCTGCCTTGCAAGCCATTTTTGCCCAGTCCTTTTTTATAGTGGAGTCATGAACACTGACCTTATCTGAGTCAAGTAAGAACTGCAGTTCTTTGGAAGTTGTTACGGATTCTTTTGTGACCTTTTAAATGAGTCCCCACTGGACTCGGGGTAATTTTGGGCAGCTGATCACTACTGAGAAGGTTCATCACTGTTTCATGTTTTTTGCCATTTGTGAATAATGGCTCTCCATGTGGTTCTCTGGAGTCCCAAAGTTTTAGAAATGGCATAATAACCTTATCCAGACTGATAGATCTCAATTAATGTATTTCTCATTTGTTACTGGATTGTTTTGGATTACAGCATGATGTCTAGTTTTTGAGGATCTTTTGGTCTACTTCACCTTGTCAGGCAGGTCCTGATTAAGTGATTTCTTGATTGAGAACAGGTGTGGAACTAATCAGGCCTGCAAGAGGCTAGGGAAATAGAGCTGTTTCCCAAAGGTGTGATAAACCACAGTTAATTTATTTTTTAAGCATGGGGGGGGGGCAATCACTTTTTCATAGAGTGCCTGATAGTTTCATTTCTTTTTTCCTTAATAATAAAGACCTTTATTTATAAACTGCATTTTATGTTTACTTGTGTTAACTTTGTCTAATGTTTTAATTTGTTTTTTGATCTGAAACATTTAAGTGTGACAAACATGCAAAAGAGTAAGAAATCATGAATGGGGCAAACACTTTTCCACACCACTGTATATATATATACTTTTTTCCTGTAACAAAATATATAAGTAATATTTTCATCCAATATAAAACATGTTATTAATTCTATGTAAGAAAATAGTTATTACCATAACAATGTAATACCATACTTATCCTATGTATTGACCATCGTATTCTATGTATCATCATTTTTATTCTATATAATAAAATTCTTATTGTATCATCAATACACTTTTTCTATGTAGTACCCTTCTTATTCTATGTATCATGTTTAAACAATAAACTGTGGAAAGAAAAAGTGCAAATAGGGTCTTACCCAGGAAGAGAAAGCATTAACGGGGAAGCTCACCTTGTTAGATTGTGACACACAATCAAACGAAAGAGTTAAAAGCAGGTGCCACATAAAACCACATGTACTAAGGCAAAACATTTATACAGGGTATCCAGGAAAAAGTGGTATCAGCGCCACGCAGCTGCCAAATAATCCAATCTAAAATGATCGTCACAGCATATGGTGGTTTTATTCTATATCTTTCGAAGCATCACCCTGTTTCTTCCTCAGGAAGTTGAATTGGTGTGTATTTCCTGATGAAGAAGTGGGGAGACGCTCCAAAACGCATAGAATAAACCACCATATGATGTGACGATCATTTTGGATTGGATTATTTGGCAGCTGCGCAGCCCTGATGCCAGTTTTTCTGTGATACCATGCTTCATATTTATCATAGTACCCTTACTCTATTTAGCATATTAAAACCTACTAGTATGTAATACAATTCTTATATGTATGAACATGCATATCCTTTGTAATTACCTTACTCTTTGTTTCATCATATTTTTCCTATGTAATACAATTCTTGTTCTATTTATCAACACACTTATCCTACATACCGTGTATCCCCGAAAGTAAGACAGGGTCTTACATTCTTTTTGTGGCCAAAAGTGGCCCCCTGTCTTACTTTCGGGGGGGCCTTATATTGGAGGCCCCACCATCCATCCATCCATCCACACACTGCAGCCATCCATCCACACATTCCCACACATACAGACACATGCATACACATATATACACACCACACACACACACATAGCACCGCTTCTTACCGGGTCCGGTGTGGGGTCCCCGATGGTCCTGTGCGTCCTCTGTGCTCCGGTCCGGTCCCCGAGATGATCCGCTGCCGTCCACCGTGTTCCGGTGCCGTTTGCATCGGTATTGCCGGTCCTAGGCTCCATGGTCCCTGCTCTTCCGGAGTTCAGGCTGCAGCTCCGCCCAGGTCATAGTGTGGGCCAATCAGCATAGCGGCGCTGACGTCAGAGGCAAGCGCCCGATCGGCTGATTGAAATACAGTTCCTTTTTTAGATAGCAACATTGTTATGCTTTTATAGTAACTCACACAGGAACCTAAGGCTTACCTCAGAATGAGCACACCTGAACAAACTGGCTCCCGTGCAGACTAAAGAACCTAGATACGCAGTTCCTAATGGCCCTGCACAGACTGGAATAACCCTAATCACAGGACTAGGAGAAAACTACTCAGACCTTGCTTCCTGACCTACTGTCGAGTGTACCTCGTACCTCCTTAGAACCAGGGAAAATGGGAAGAACAATAAAAACCCAGAATTAGGAAGGCGTGCAGAGATAGAAGAAAATGAAACCACAAAAACAAAGTGATATAGTCAATACAGCTGCTAGAAAAAAATTATGCCATCTAGCTAAAGAAAGCAGAAAGGAGTAGGACAGATATAAGTAGTAGCTGAGATAAATAACCTAGCAGATCTCAATCTGAAAAACAGAAATTCCACAGTCCCACAGTAGTATGATCCACAAAGGATATCACCAGCAAGAAAGATCAGCTAGGGGATTAAATAGCTGCACCCAAACATTAGAGCAGACAAAATTAACAACTGATAACACTTGTTGTGCAGAGGAAGGAAACATGGACAACAGATAGTCAGTACCTGGAAAGAAGCAGAAATCACTGTGGTTCAGAGGAGAAAAAAGCAGATCAAACAACACAGGCTCGCTGGTTCGAATCCCAAAGCATGACAGCCACCTTCCTTATCCATTGTATTATGTGTTGTCTCTTTAAGTAACACCTTTCTACTCTATGTATCCACATACTTACCTGTACCGTAAGAACCATCTTTCTTATTTTATGTAACTCCATGCTTATCCTAAGAAATAACCTTAGTTGTACCTGTGTATCCTTTGTTATATGATGCTTTGTAATAATATTCATACCCTATGTAACACTGTCCTTTTCCTACATAACAACATGCTTCTCTTTTACCCTTGTTTTTTTTAATATTGTCAAAGGCATGGAAATTCTATAGAAAAGCTAGTCAACACATTTATGTTGTATTTTTTTTTATATAGGAATATCTCAATAATACAATAACTGTACAATACACTACTTTTATCCAATATTACATACAATTGCAGTCATTGAAACCTCAACGTAACAAGTTATACAAAATATAGAAATTAAAAAGTGCATGTTTTTTACTTTTTCTCCACTAAATAAGCGACATAAATCAGTTGCAGCATGACGCACAATCGGGCTTTTTATGTATGGTCTTCTATACAAATATAATATTGTTTAATAAAGAATATCTGGGATCATTTGCAATCGAGGATCAGCAAAAAGTGATGAATATAACTTTAATTTTACACAAAATGATTTTTAAAGGAACAAAAGGGATACTGTAGTTTTGGCAGATTTCAGTCATAGGTGCAAGTATTTGTCAATCTTACATTTAGAAAGGTAAAAATAAAAAAACTGAGCTGGATGTTTGCAAATGTACAGAAAAGTTGTTAGTACCCAGTGATTTAGGTTGAATTAACCATTGATTTTATGTATATAACTGGCTGCCAAACATTAAATGATTGGGTGTACAGGATTACAACATATTCAATCCTTTGTTTCTGCAGAGACGAGTCAATATTCTTGTTTCTCTATTAAAATAGACATCCACATTTGGCAAACAGAGCTTCAATATTTCACTGATGTAAATATACCAGGCACATTGTTGTTAATGTATGTTATTATTATATAATGTACATTACATTATGGGTGCAAGCTGTATTCAATACTGCATTGCAATATTCGCTATGCTCTAAGGTAAAATATTACTAAATACAATGAGTCTTGTGTACCAAACCAGACTGAAAAAAAACTAATAGTTAAAGGAGTGTTCCAAGAAATGTGTATTGATAACCTATGTATCCATTGAAATTGATGGGAGCTGCGTACATAAGAACGGTCACTATGCAGTGTAAAGAGAGAGGCTGTTTCGGCCTATCTGTCACAGAAGCTGCATCATTGGGGGTTAACTTCCCCAACTAATATGAATGACATATTTTACAGATAGGTAATGAATACACAGTATAAGTCCTGGATATCGCTTTCAATGGTCCTAGATGCTGAGGCCAATTTTTTCCATTGATGCTTTACATTGTTACTAAATAGCTCCTCCACAAGGAATAAAACTTTCTCATACCAGCCAATTCAGATTACCATCTGTAGACAGCTGTTTCATGTTCCCCAGTGGTGGGGAACTCCAGGCCTCGAGAGCCGCCAACAGTGCAGGTTTTCAGAATTTCCTTAGTATTACACAGGGGTTAGAATCATCTCCAGTGGAGGTGATTATATTATCACCTATGCAATACTAAGGAGATCCTGAAAACATTACCTGTGTGCGGCTATCGAGGTCTGGAGTTCCCCACCCCTGCTCTAGGGTAAGACATCTCAACCAGCTAACCAAAATGCTGCCCTGTGCTAATGAGGAGAAAAAAAATGTCTGGATCTGTCCTCAAAATGTCTGTTTTGGTTGGTAGAATTCGCTCAGGCTGGCTTCACACCACGGTGTGATCCGATCCGGGGCTGTCCGGTGTAAACCAGGCAGCCCTGGACCGGTTTTTGGCCCCATAGTAGCCTATGGGGCCGGATGGAGCCGGATGGCAGCTCTCTGCCATCCGGTTTCATCTCTCCGGTGGAATCCGGGAGAATTCAGATTATTCTCTCCAGGCAGGCAGAAAAATCTCCCCAATTTGCCGGATCCCGGATTCGCCCCGATCGGGGCAATCCGGCGCTCCCTAACATGGGAGCCTATGGGGCCGGATTGCCCCGGTCCGGGAGGATCCGGGAACCAGACACAGGCGGCTGCACGCCACTGTTTCAGGACCGCAGCTAGCTCCATGCTAACCGTGGTCTTGAAAAATCAGCAGCTGCGGCTGCAATTACAGCCATCCGGCTGCACACTGGACAGGAGGGCACATTTGACCCTCCAGTTCTGTGTGCTGATCCGGTCCAGGGCTGTCAGGGTCATCCCGGACAGCCCCGGATCGGATCACACCGTGGTGTGAAGCCAGCCTCACTTCCTTCTTAAGACAATTTTGTTTTTTCCAATAGAACATTACCTGCTAGAAGAACCAGTTGGGTTTCTACAATGAGCACTAAGACCACATGCACACATTCAGTATTTGGTGAGTTTTTACCTCAGTATTTGTAAGCTAAAACCAGGAGTGGAACAATCAGAGGAAAAGTATAATAGAAACATGCCACCACTGGGGTTAAGCAAATGTGTAATCATTACTATTTGCTACTCGCAGATAGTACAGTATTTGCAATACTCGTTACTCGTAGAGTATTGGTGCTCATGGGTGATTTGTCGATTGTTATAGATCTGACACAAATTGCCACCTCTCTTCAGTAAACAATGGGAGCTGGCACCTCAGTGAAAGCAGATTGAATGTTAGTGTCTCTCTGGGGGGCACTGAAAGGTGTTTTAGGCTTTGAAATCGTAAAAAAGACCACCTTCATGGCTGGATGTGTGTGGGCTTCACTAACATTGGACTTGCTATACGGACGAATATGCGAGTATTAAAAAGTACTCGTTATGAGTACAGTGAGTGTGAATATTTTGAGACACTCACTAGTCACCCCTTCTGTATTTTACACCCATTCCTGGTTTGAATTACAAATTGTGAGGTAAAAAGCTCAACAAATACTCAACATGTTCACATGGAATGATACCGCCTTACGTTACATGACATCAGGTATATGAATTGTAATGTCACCTGCTGTAAACTGTATACAGATTCTCTTTTTTTGTTCGATTCATACAAAAAAAGCTGTAGGTTACATGATTCAATGAAGCATTGAACAGTGGCATACGGTCTAACTACATTTTTTACATGTCTTGTTTATGCAATTTCTTTTTACCTATACAGAAGTTTAGGGAGAAATTCTTCGGAAAAAAAAATTCCACACTTTTACAATGCTTTCTTACTTGTCATCCATGTCGAATCTGTTTTTTTGCAACAAATATTAACCATTTACAGTTTTCTATGTAAAAATCGGACGCTACACTGTTGCATACACTATTTTTCCCGCACTTATAGACTTGAATGCGTATATGGATACACCTAAATAAAATGTGAATGGTTGGTGATATCAACTTACTGTTTGTGGCACATTAGTATATGGGAGGGAGAAAACTTTTCCTGATGGGTGGTGACCATGGTGGCCATTTTGAAGTCGGCCATTTTGGATCCAACTTTATTTTTTTTAATGGGAACAGGGTCATGTGATAGATCAAACATTGAGAATTTCATAAGCAAAACAATGGTGTGCTTGGTTTTAACGTAACTTTATTATTTCATGAGTTATTTACAAGTTTGTGAGCACTTATAAAATGTGTTTAAAGTGCTGCCCATTGTGTTGGATTATCAATGCAACCCTCTTCTTCCACTCTTGACACACTGATAGCAACACCGCAGAAGAAATGCTAGCACAGGCTTCCAGTATCCGTTGTTTCAGATGCTGCACATCTCGTATCTTCACAGCATAGACAATTGCCTTCAGATGAGTGATGAGGCAAACGTTTATGTGAATGGTGAAGTTACCAAACAAAACCACCGCTATTGGTCTGACACTAACCCACAGTGGATAGATCCCTCCAAGACTGCTAGAACACAAAAATTGATGGTATGGTGTGGTATATGGGGTAAAAAGATAGTGGGGCCATTCTTCATCAATGAAAACCTCAATGCCATTGGATATCTGAATCATGTAGCAATTTCATATATCCAAAATGGCCAACTTCAAAATGGCCGCCATGGTCACCACCCATCTGGAAAAATTTTCCTCCTACCATATACTAATATGCCACAAACAGGAAGTTGATCTCACAAACCGTTCCCATTTTATTTAGGTGTATTCATATAAATGGCCCACCCTGTATATACAAATGCAGGGTAGGATAATGCAATACATAACACAAGTGATGTGAAGAATGGAAAGCCACCTGTAGCAATTAGCGTGGTGGCTACATGGGAACATGGGTCCCAGGGGTTATTGCTGTAATCAGTATAGGTTAATGGTTAGTTAAAGGAGTTTAATAAGTTTTTTATTTTATTAAAAGCAGTAAAATTTAATCTGGTGAGGTGTCTTCACTGGCGGGCATATAGCAAATTTTGCTATCTGCATGGTAACAAGCAGGTGAGGTTGCTATGGATACCAGCTTGCTTGGTGAAGGTCAGCCAGGATTGGCTGAGAAAAATGCGGGAAACGGTTTGTTTATATCTAGTCAGGCTGAGCCTGACGTCATTCATCAGCTGTGTGAAGAAGAGACACCCGCCCACCCCGCCTGGAGAAGGCTATACCTTCACTGTCGTTTGGCTTGATTCGAGGGGAAAATTAACCCAAGGAGTTTTGGGTGTGTTGGTAATTATAGCGGTACAAAAAGGTGGTTGATTGTTTAGAGTTATATAGGATATTTTTATCTATTTATTTGGTTTTTGTACCGCTCTTTGTTACCCTGAATTAAAGCCTTACGGCCATTCCCTGCCACCGTCTGGTGTAGTTATTTCGCTGTATAGATAAGTAAGGGGAGTGGGCCCTATGTTCCCATGTAGTGGTCAGTTGGGAGGGGGAAGGAGCAGCTGGGGAAGTAAATTCATAGATAAGAGGAACAGACTGTTTTATTCAAATATTATTGTTCTAGACCTAGTACTTACACATTCTGCCACTAGATGGAGCTATAATAACATAACATAAGTTAGCAGCATCTGGCAACAGAGCAATGACAAATAATAGGCAAGATTAGGCTGTTAGCATTGGCTTTTTCCTTTATTACTAGACTGCAGATGTAAACTTCCTGATTGGTGGATTAATTAAATACACTTTATTTAATTTTCCTTGAAAAAACATTTTTGCTTTTTTTTGTAGCCATACCCCATTGTCTAGACCAATAGACCATATCACTGTCATGCCTCATCTACAGCTTTGCAAGCTATTAAGCAACCACCAATGGAGTTTTCTGTGCCAGCAATTTGCCAACTTTCTCATTCTGGGAAAATGACCAAGTATATTCTGTATTTTAGCAGTAATTGTACACTTCCTAAATGAATGTAATTGTGTGATAAACAATAAAATACACCAAAAAAAAAACTGAATAACAATTCAATTGAAACAGTAAAGTAATAAAAGGCAATTGTACGTCTTAAAATATATAAATATATCCTTGGTGTTAATACCAGAGATGAGCGAACTTTCAAGGTTTGGTTCGCTGAACTTCCCAGTGTGGAGCAGACCGGAGTTCGGGTGCTTTATGTTTGCAAAGCACTGGAGTGAGTATCGCTGTGGTCGGGTACAGTTGGTGCTTGCCTAAGTGTGAGCCGCATGCAGTGTTTGATCAGCTTGCAGTGGGCTTAAAGGGGTTGTCTGGGCTTTTTGGATCATATCTATGTGTATCCTGGCTGCAAAATGTGGACTGTTTGTAATATACATTCTGTCAACATTTTGTATAGTTACTGTAGCGACCGGTGGTAAGGCCGCGGGTGTGTGTGTATGTCTTGCTTCAACAGAATCTCCATACTCAGATTTAACCGGTAGTAACATTTCTTTACTGTAAAACATATCTATAACACAGTCAACTGATCTAGCTGTACACATGTATATGGTGGAGTCCCTGGATCTTCACTTTATCCGGGTGCGCAGCAAGAAGAAGAAAAAGAAAAAAACAAAATGGAGATATCTTTCCCTAACTTTCCCTCAAATCACGTACCAGTCTATCACAGAAGAAGATGTCGCTCCCACGTGGCAGGCCGGGGATCTCACGATGACGGGTCCCGGTGCAGCGCTGAAGGGGGAAACTCCTCAGTCCTCTTCTTTGGTCTTCTTCCGCAGGTAACAGATTTTTGTTAGTCTCTCTCTCTGTCCCGGGGCAAACCGAGCAGCAGAAGGGAGATCACGGTAGTATAGATGGCTCCCTTATGTCGGTCACAGCCCCTACACATGTAATCCGGTGGCAATGTCCTGAATTCCGGAGGCAATGTCCTGAATTTGAGTTGGACCCTCGGTAAAATAATGTCCTGCAGACTGGGGGTTGCAACAGCGATCCTCACAAGGTATTTCTTCCCAAGAATCCGGTTGCAAAAGAGCCCTATGTCGGGAGACACCACACGCAGGTCTGTCCTGGCTGAGCTCTGGGTCTGCACTGCTCTCCCGCACTTTTTCTTCCTCAGCATAAGGCTGTTGTGGGAGGGGATCAGCAATCAGTGTTTTTTTCTCTGCAGTCATTTCAGCAATTGTCCACGAGGGGGCAGTATCGGACTGTGTAATGTTCACTTCACTGTCCATTTCAATAATAATACAGTCAGGGCTACCCACTCCGTTACAGTTACCCAGATATCACCTATTTGCGGCAGCCAGAGAACATCAAGGGGGCATGTTTGTGTTGGAGCTGCATGGAAATGGGGAACTGGATGTTACGCCCAGACTCCAACAAACACCCTCCCCAGTTTACAATATGCCCTGCCACCTCCAGACTGCTACAGGCCTGCCCCAGCCCCTAATGTCACCACCCACCCCCATTGTACACAACGGTCCCCTGCTCGACTGGCACAATATGCCAAATCTGCAGCTGTAAAGTAGATTCAGTACACTGTGTCAGTGAAGCAGGGGACTGCTGCATGTGTGTGCACTCACCTTGTGGCTGCTGTCAGTGGAGCCGAGGTCCACAGCCAGGGTTTCTGTGCACAGTGGAGCTGATGCTGTTCCTCTTTATACCTCCTGTACCACAGAGCCGGTGGCTGCTCCACTGGCTCTATGCCCAGCTCTATGGTACAGGAGATTTAAAGAGGAACAGCATTGGCTCCAGTATGTACAGAGATCCGGGCTATGGACCTCGGCTCAACTGACAGTGGCCACTAGGTGAGCGCACACACTATATTGCAGACAGAGGTCCCCGGCTCCACTGACACAGTGTACTGAATCTGCTTCACAGCTGCGGATTCAGCACATTGTGCCAGTGGAGCAGGGGACCGTTGTGTACAATGGGGGTGGGTGGTGACATTAGGGGTTGGAACGGGCCTGTAGGATCGTGGAGATGTCTGGTCATACTGTAGACTGGGGGAGGGGATGTGCTTGTTGGGAGTCTGGGCGTAACGTTTGCATTTCCATGAAACCTCCAACACAAACATGCTCCCTGGACGTTCCCTGGCTGCTGCAAATAGGTGATATCAAGGAAACTCTGCAAAATGTTGACAGGATGTATATTACAAACTATCAACATTCTGCAACCTAGATACACATAGAAATGATCCAAAAAGCCCAGACAACCACTTTAAAAGCACAGTTTTTTGGGTGTAGCATGTGTCCTCAATTAATTGTGTAGAAAAAAATGCTATCCCACCTTCGGAAATGATTTACTTATGGCTATGTGTATGCGAGCATAGAGCTGAACTGCCAACCAGTGACTTCTATTGAGTTTCGGGTCAAGTTCGGGGTTATGGACAGTGCATCAAAAAGTTCAGCTGCACCACCTGAACTTCAAAAGTTCGCTCATCTCTAGTTGATACCAGCTGTAAGAAAACTCCAATTGATAAACTTCTTCTCTTCGATAGACTTGTTAGTTTTTCCAAAACATTTTTTAAAAAAGATGTGATCCTCAACTCGAGCAATTTTTTTGTTATCATAGAAATGAAAAAATGAACATATAAATGCAATTGGGAGTTTTTCACTGCTTTTTAGTGTTTTTTTTTCTTTTCTAAAAAAAAGCAAAAACTAAATGAAAAAACCTAAATTAAAAACTTTATTGACAGATGCACTTTAATGTTTATGGTGCTACATGAAATGTAGTGTTTTGTTAGCATTTTCGAGAACAGTGATATTTTTGAATGCTGCATGCTCTTGGCATGTTGCTCTGAAAAATGATTGATCAAATGCTGAAAAAGGCAAGTGAATGAGACTTTAATATTTCCCTTTACATAATACATAAATAAAATACATAATACACATCTAATTATAAAAACACCACTACAGCATTTTGTGTTTTTTCCCACTACTGCAGTGGTGCTTTAAATGTAAGTTCCCGCCCCTGCAGTATTTTCATACTTTGTCAATGGTGCTTCAGTCTCACAGCGCAATTTTCTGCCTGTAGCTTCTGACTGGCCGGAAGTCAGCAGCTCCATCAGATGTGCTTAATGCATCTCTATGAGAGCCAGAACAAAGCTCTCATAAACAGGTAGTGAAAAGTGACCTCCTGCAGCGCTCCATGAAACAATTGAGCTGCCGAGTAGTCACTTTTCGCCACAGATTGACTGGGTCACTGCAGGAAAAGCATGAAAGTGGAGGAAACTGAGTTTTATACAGGGGTCAGAGGACTTGGATTTAAAGCACCACTACAGCGGTGCAATAAAAAAAATCCTATTGTGGTGCGTTAAACATTTTTATAAATAATTTTGGCAAAATGGTATGCTTTATCTACTGATATAAATGGAGGAGAGGGGGGTAGGGAGATAGCAGCTCAACTGGTCTGAAGTACACACCGCTTCAGTAGGGGCATAAGGTGCAAGGATTCAGCCCTGGTCCTGGGCCGGTACGTAGTTACAAAGAAGGATGAAATCCAGCACTCAGTCGCTCTCTAAGGCTAGGGTCACACTTGCACAATTCTAAGTTCCCTGCATTGCTTGCAGAAAACTTAAAATTTTTTCCTCAGTACGCAGCCTGCACGCAGCCTTCACGCAGGCTGCATAGCGGCGAACGCGGCCCCTAGCAACCTGCTGTGTTCCCTGGATACCAGCTACACAGCGGGCTGCGGGGAGTGCGATTTGCACCACGCACAGGGGAACACATCATGCTGCGTTCCTCTGTGCGTGGTGCAAATCGCACTCTCCGCAGCCCGCTGTTTAGCTGGTATCCAGGGAACACAGCGGGTTGCTAGGGGCCGTTTTCGCCGCTATGCAGCCTGCATGAAGGCTGTATGCAGGCTGCTTAGTGAGGAAAAAATTCTAAAGTTTTCTGCAAACAATGCAGGGAACTTAGAATCATGCAAGTGTGACCCTAGCCTTAGAGAGCGACTGAGTGCTGGATTTCATCCTTCTTTGCAATTACGTACCGGCCCAGGACCAGGGCTGAATCCTTGCACCTTCTTAGTGAGGAAAAAATTCTAAGTTTTCTGCAACAACACAGGGAACTTAGAATCGTGAAAGTGTGACCCTAGCCTAAATTGTTTTTTTATTCACAGATATTTACAGCTTCACATCAGGGCAACCACTCAGGAACTCTCCAATTTGGTTTTTAAGTGCTGGATTTCCTCCTTCTTTGCTTTATCTACTGCACTCAGTCTGGATTCTATATATGGCAATTGCTAGGACATGTGGTAGTATGGACTGCGTGAAGCACGGGACAGATGCATTAAAACTGTCAGGCTAACTGAGATCAAAATAATTGACATACTTGTAATATCGAAGATCAGAAGGGAATGAGCATAACCGCCTGGGGATAGTGGATGGAGTGGGCATGACCACCAGGACTTAGTGGGCAGAGAGGAGACAGTCGGCATGATAGAGTGCTCAAAGTTAATGGGCGATGGGCGGGAGTAGAGATGTGGTGGACATAGTACACGTGGTCTTGGAGTTCTTTATAGAAGTGGGTGCCTGGGGATAAGACCCCCAGGTGTGGGGGGTACCCTTGCATAATTAAGGTGGCATACTTGCAGTTTAGTCGGTGGGTATAATATACTGTGCAGAAAAATATCAGGCCATATACAGCAACTAAGCTGCAAGTATGCCACCTTAATAATTTGCCCCATTTCCCCAGCACTTCACCGTCTGGGGATCTTATGCCCAGACCACCGCTTCTATTATTAAGTACTTCATGACCACATGGACTTAAAAACCAATGCTTATTCTGCTGCACCGCAAAATTAAATGCTGGACCATGCCCACCACATGTTCTTAACCTTCAGCTGTTCCCGTTTGCTGAGTTGGGGTAGTCATGTCCTCCACATCTCCACTTATGCCCACACCCACTGTGTCCACACCCCCTGTTTCCTCTTTACCCAGTATGTCCAGGTGGTTACGCCCACTCTCTCCACACCACATACTCTCTCCGGGCGGTTACGCCCATTCATTTCTGGTCCCAGGTAATACAAGTATCCCTATTTACAATGTTTATCTTTTCCTTTACTCCACTCCACACAGTGTCCTGACAAGCTGACTGAACAGAGGATTGTACGTTTACAATGCCTGACAGGATGCTGCTCTGACATGTCCTGTGAAGTGTGCTTCACACAGGCTATCCTCCTGTATGTCCTACAGGATGGGTTGTGATTGATGGTAGCTGCCATCTTTTAATCCTAACAGGGTGCAGTAAACAAAGCATACCTTTTTGCTATATAAATGTATTTAGAAAAATGTTTAATCATTAAATGTGTACTATTTATTTTAGTACATTTATCGGAAAAAAAACCCCTTTAATAATATATCTTTTTAAAAATAGACTTCTAGGGATTTAGTAACATTATGTATAATGCTGTAAGCAGCCCATAGTTTTAAAGCTACTATAGCACTTGGTCACATATTTTGATTTTGTTATGCAAACTAGCCCAATTCATTATATCTTTTTATTCATCTCGTCACCAGTGTACTGGTTGCTGCAGTGTGAAGTGTTGTAGGACCTACTTAAAGTGGAACCCATGTGGTCTTAGAAGTTGAGAAGCTAAAATTCATATGAGTCTACATATTACTTTTCTTGAAGAGAGCTGTTATACAATTTGTCTTAAAGTGATTGTCCAAGTTTGCCATGGAAGTCTGCAGTCACTCTGTACACTGTGACTACAGACTTCTGAATCCTCACTGCGAGTACATCATACCCTGTCAGAATAACCTTAAGTACGTGATATTATAACAGTTAGGCAAAACTGTGACGATTCCATGTGAAAGTGAATGTTATCAAGATCCATCCTCCAAACTACCCATATGGGCATTTAGGTCTTAAATAAAGGTACAGATCGTCTTATGTTTCAATCTGTTGCTCCATTACTGAAAAAAGGGCATAATCAAAGCCGCTGTCTCCCTGCCTCTATGACCTGCCTAGTGTCACGTATTTGACTGACAGTTCATCAGCTAGACTAGAGCCAGAGCGGTCAGTCAAACAGAATAAGCTGGCCCTAGGTGGGAGGTAAAAGTGCCAGACGTGTTCCGATCACAATGGGGTCTGCAACATTTTTTGGTGCATTTACAAAAATGCATGCATTTTTTTAACATGGGACCCTATGGGCAATGCATGCGTTAACACGTGGTACACATATGTACCATGCATTAACGCATGCGTTAACGTTAGGTACATAAATGTACCTGGCGTTAATGTAAACGTTAACTGAGGCAAAAATGACATGAAGATGGCAACTTAAAAAACTGGATCCAGTAGCGCATCCAGTAGACGGATTCTGGCTCCTAAGTGTGGCCCTAGCCTAAGGAATACATTTATTTTTTGCTTAAGTAGAGGACGGATTGTCTTATGTTTGAAAGAGTCACATATTCATATAAGCAGCTTGGTAGGGTGTGAATCACGCTGACAAATTCCCTTTAACATAAAATTAAATCTAGCTGCTTTTCAGATTCCTATATATTCCTTGCCACCAATACCTCCCTTACCATACTTATGATTGTATTATTAGTGGTAATAATATTGTGATTGTGTGGAAATAAGACTACACATATCCCATTTGGGCATATCTAAAAATAGTGTCGTTCTGGGAAAATACAAGAGCTCAGCTAGTGTTGAAAACATGATGGTTCCACTTTTTTAGACATCATCGGACAAATCAATGTGTGAATCCACCTTCAGATGTGTGTTTAAGAATGCCAATGGGCACTAATAGTGAATCCACCTCAGAGTGCAAGGTGGCACTGGAGTGTGTTTAAGAATGCGCAATGGGACCCCTTTAATAGTGGAAAATTCCACCTTCATAGTGAATCCACCTTCAGATGTGTGTTTAAGAATGCCAATGGGCACTAATGGTGAATCCACCTTCAGATGTGTGTTTAAGAATGCCAATAGGCACTAATAGTGAATCCACCTTCAGATGTGTGTTTAAGAATGCCAATAGGCACTAATAGTGAATCCACCCTTTCAATTAAAAGCTGAAATTCCACCTTCAGATGTGTGTTAAAGAATGCCAATGGGCACTAATAGTGAATCCACCTTCAGATGTGTGTTTAAGAACGCCAATGGGCACTAACGGTACAGATGATCCAGAGTGAACACATTATGAGGTTGCAGAGTAGTTTCACGTTTCACCAAATGTATGGCTATTTGGTTAGACAGTGCAGACTATATATTTTCAGTTCTTCTTCAATGCACTTCTAGAATCTACAAGTGATAAAAGTACTGAACATTTAGCTTTGATGTTAAAACTTGACACAAAGGAAATATTTATAAAGATGAGTACAAGACACATTGCTTGCCGCAGGATGCTGTCCACGTAGATCCATCCTTGGGCCCGGATCCATCTCTTACCCATTAGCAATAAACAGAATTACTTTGCAGTTTCGTTCTGCAGATGTAGTGCAAGTTCACTGTGTAGTGTGGCTTCATCTGTTACCAAAGACTGAAATGTAACAAAGAGCAGAAACTGCTGGACCCTAATCTGCTGGCGATTAGCAGGCTTATTACCTGTGATTGTACATATTATGTCTCTGAGAGACTGTTAGTTCTTCTTGGTGTAATCTGCTGCTGTAATCCTACAGATGCTTGATGCTGGGAGTAAGTGGGCAGAATCAAAGCTTTGGTCTGATCTTTTCGTAAAGTGCTGGTTGCTGCCACCTAAGGAATATAATACATTTAAAATAGATTTTTTCAGCTTCTTTGGTACACATTAGGTTGTGAAATGACATGAAAATGATACTGATGAATACTGGTGAAATATATCTCTTAAGCCCCGTCACACCTAGCGAGATCGCTGTTTCGTCACAGGTTTTGTGATGCAACAGCGACCTTGCCAGCGATCTCACTATGTTTGACACGTAGCAGCGACCGGGCTCCCTCTGTGACATCGCTGATCATGTCGGAATGTCCTGGACCAATTTTGATCATCTGGCTCCCACTGGGCAGCATGTATCATCAGTGTGTTTGACGCCTTAACACCGACCTCGTTGGCGACTCAGAACTCAGCCACGTAGGTCTGAGTTGTCAGACTAGCTGCTGTGTGACAGGGTCCCAACGACCGCCGAGGTCATTATACAGGTCACTGTATCGTTGCTGCATCATCGAGTAGATCTGACTGTTTGACATCTCACCAGCGACCACGTAGCGACGTTCCAGCAATTAATACCAGGTCGTATCGCTGTTGGGATCGCTGGAATGTCGCCAAGTGTGACGGGACCCTTACATCATACAGTACATGTTATTTCAGGTGACTCTTCACAAAAAAACTGTGTGTATATGGTGAATAAGATTATCTGTGACCATTATATGACCTGTATCCTGCATTTTCATTCATTTTAAGTTCTAGGAATGCTATCCCAATTTTCAGTATTCTTTTATTATGTAAGTAGAGACTCAGTGCTATTATGTCTCCCATGTCCAATACACTCGCATGACGATTCCAGCTCTTTTTTATGTGTATACCATGTTCTGAAGAAGCAACAGCATGGAAGGCATTATATAGCAGCATGGAGGATATGATTGAGTGGTTTTAAGCTGTGTTACTTTCAATATAGCACTGCAGTGAAGCATACCATCAGCTGTGAGGTTCACCTTAGCACTGAAGTAAAAGTCTGTGAATGTCTAAGTATTCTGACTGCTCCTAACGCACAAAATGTTTTACCCCATCTATTCTCCTTCAAACCATTAAAGGGATCCTGACATGTCCCCTATGCCCCCAGAACCACCACCAGTTGTTTCTACAAATCTAAATTCTCTGCCTAACAGTCCCTTTATTACATTGGACACATAAACAGACCTTTAGAAGAAGTATTTCTTGAGTCTGTTTATGATTTTCAAATTAACCCTTTGATTAGTCAATAGGGCGTTAGTTTTCCCTAACTAGTCAGCTCATTTAGCATATCATCAAATAATGTGATTTACAAGAGTTGACGTCATCACCATTGCTCTACATATCATGCCTGTGTGGATTTGTTCCCTTAAATCATTGAGCCTCTGAAGCCGGGTGTGCGCGGCGCGTGTACAGAGAGCCTCACTGCATATGAAGTGCAGGAGATGGCTCACATACACAGAAGAGTCGAAGAACATCTGTCTTCTGCATTTGATGTCATGCGCAGTGCGCCTCTCTGAAGCTGGGACGCGTACACCCGGCTTCAAAGGGATGTAAGGAAACAAAGCCGCGCAGATATGTGTGATTTTTATAGTGCTGACAATGATGTGCCTCTTGTAAAGCATGTTATCATGCCCACAGGGGAGTGATAGCATGCTAAGTGGGCTGACTGGTCTGATGAAGCCAACGCCCCATCGCCTAGTCAAAGGATTAATTAGCATATTAAGTTAACTTTAGAAATACTTTTCCTAACGATCTGTTAAGGTGTCTGATTTAATAAAGGGGCTGTTAGTCAGGGAAACACAGCTGCTGGGGTGTTTTTGGGGCATGGGTGACCTGTTAGGTTCCCTTTAATATGATTTTGTAGCCCTTTATGAGTATGATGCCAAAGCACTGCTCCAGCAGTGAAAAATCATACTTTGAAAATCAGCCTAAAAGTGTTTTGGGGTGTGATGAAGCATCTCTGGCTTCCCAGCCTCACACTTTATTTCCCACTTCACAGCACCCACCCCGCAAGTGATTGACAGGTCATTTGCTCTGGTACATGGCCACTGCTCTGTCAGTCAGTTGGGAAAGGTGGAAATTACTGTCGACTGGTGGGAAATACAGTGAGAAGCTCACTCTAAACCAGAACAAGATGTCAAAATGCTTGCTGCTTTTGTTGTTCGTACAGAATTGAGTGGCTTATTTTTTAAAGGGCTGCATGGTCATTAAATAATTTGAGGTGGGGGGGTGTAAAATTCCCATCAGGTTCCCTTTAACCCTCAAATGGTGAGATGGGGTTTTTGTTGCGCAACTGGTGATGTGGGGTTTCCTATACCCCAGTGTTTAGAAATCTCTAATTTTTACAGAAAATGCAAAGATCACGTTTGTTTTAATCGTTTTCTTATTGGCACATGAGTATAACAAATTTTTGACACCCACAAGTATCAGAAAATGTAATAGTTTGATGATTCAATCCGAGGGCATTATGAAACATGACTTTTAGGATAATGTAAATAAAAAATCACAAAAATTTTTCAAAAACAAGTTAATATAAGTATTAACATGAAAATTGAAAACACCACAAGCCGTTCAAGAGAAAAATAAAAGGAATATCATCAAAAATAAAGAAGTTTTCAAAACTTGAAAATTAGTAAAAAAGAATTACATGAGTGGTGATGTGGGGTCAGCAAGGCCACGACAGCACTTAAGGTAGCTTTACACGTCGCAATATCGTTCCAATATTGCATACAACTTCACGGGAGCACGCATGTTTTTGGCACTTGTCCAAAATCGCATAGGAGATGTTACACAGGGAGATATCACCAGGCAACGCAACGACGATGTCGTACGCCCCTCTTGCACACTGCGTCTGAGCGACTCAGGGAACGACCAATTAACATTGGAGTGAATTGGGGAAGTTGCGCTCCAAATCGTAGTTGCGCTGTCACACAGCACGATCCTACCAGATCGTCAAGCCGATATTGAAGTTGCATCACTTTTGAGTTTCGTTGCCCATTTACACGACACAACTCACCAACGATAACAACTGCAACGCCCCTACCACGTGACTTTTTATCGTAGTTGCGTTGCCATATCGCGACGTGTAAAGCGGCCTTTAGCGACAGCCAGCTCTGTTATGCGTGGCCAGAAGAGAGTGGCCTTGACGACATCCTGTTGACAAGGCAATGGATGGAAGCTAGTGAGAGACGTATCCTCATACCAGCATTTTTCAATGAATGGCAGCCAAACAAAAATTCCCTGGGATGTGGCAAACCCCACCTCACCAGTTGAGAGGTAAGGAAGCAAAGGAGGGGGAACAAGTGGCTCATATATAGAGGCACAGATTACTTTGATAGGATCCTTTACAAAGTATCCTATATTCTCCTGTACTATTGATTTATACAATGTTTGTTGAAGCAACAATGACCATTTAATGAGAAAAGGCTTGTGAATGATTGGATAGATTGCAACACATTGTGACTAAGAAAGCTGGAGTATTCCACTTTGATTTCAATCTAAGAATAACCTGTTTCCTTGACAACTCCTACATTATCTTCTGCTTTCAATATTTCTCAAATGGCAATTGCTTGAAGACATTAGACTATTCTTTTTCAGATGAAATATAACATTCAGCTTTAGACTTTCCAGATTTTCTCCTGTGTATTCATTTATAGAACAACAAAGCTATTAAATTGCAGAAAGAAAAGAGAATCTGGAAGTTCTGTAGCTTTATCCTAAGATATTGTAATTGGCATCACTCAAGCAATATTAACCCCTGAATTGAATATCACATGTGTACATGATTGTGAGGATTTACAGTGTCCTGAAAGGGCTCAAGAGCTGAATGCTCAACATGTGTATCTAACAGCAATGTCCATTTAAACACTGCTGTCAATCTTTAACAGTAGAATCTTAATGGAATGCGCGTTGGTACTTGCATGTACCAACTACCATTAACCTCCTACTAGCGATCACAGGGCATCCATGGATTAGCATGGCAGTCTGGGGCCAGCTGAATGCCCCCTTGTGAGCCATCTTGGTTCTCCCCTGAAGCTCATCACAAGGCTGATCTCCATAGGAAATTGAGATTTTCTAAATATACTGCAATATCAAGGTTTTACAGTATATAGAGTAAGTGACTGAACAATTGCAGGTTCAATCTCCAAAGGCGACTAAAGAATAAAGTAAAAAATTATAAACACAAATTTATGTAAAAAATATGCAAATTTGCACGTCAGTGGGGAAGTGGATAAACTCCAGCGCCACCTTTAGGTAGCTCCTCAAAGTCATAATCGACTTTCTGACAAGCCTTTAAATAGGACTAAGGGATTTGTGCCAGATCAGAACCCCAAACTACAGACGCTGCGTTTCAGGGTAACTGCCCCTCATCAGTGTAGTGTGTGGGATATTCTGATCTGGCTGTGTGAGTGGGCTAAGACAAGGTCTGGGAACTTGCTATCTACCTTACGGAGAGGAGTTTGCCTGCAACCATAAGAAGACAGTTAAGTAGGTAAGGAGATTTAAAGCTGCGTCCCTCCTCTGGGAAATATGCAAATTTGCACTTCATTGGGAAGTGGATAAACTTTAAAAAATATGAAGATTCAGTTATTCTGATCGATACATGGTATATAAAGAGTAAGGCTGAAGGCACACTGGCGCTAGATTCACGCGAGTGTAATGCAAAAAAAAAGAAAATCACATTGCACTCGGACCTGTATCTTTAAGCGTATGTACTCACGGTTCGGAGGAGCTGCGTGTTGGACGCAGCATCTCCGGACCTGAGTGAAGCCACAGGTGGCTGCAGGGAGACCGCAGCCACCCTGTACTCACCGTGTGTGGTGGGTGCAGGGTGGCTTTTCCCTGCAGTGACCCGATGGGAGCCGCTTCCGACTCCGCAGCATGTTTATTTCATTCCCGGCAACCCGCACCGCAGCTCCAAACCCGCTGCGGGTTACGCATAGTGAGGATGAGATTTCTTGAAATCCCATCTACTATGCTAGTACTGTACGACACAACATTTTGGACGCAGCGCAAAGATGCTGCGTCCAAAACGCTAAGTCTCCTGATCGTGAGGATGCACCCCAAATGATACAGGTCACTTCAATGCAATTTTCTCGCACTACACTGGCATTGTGATCACATGCTGCAATTGCACGCGATTTCAATGCATGAGTGGCCATTAAAAGTATATGGGTCAAACTCGCACCCATACAACACACCGTGTGATAGTCGCACGAGTGTGCTGTCAAAATCTATTCAAACCCACCGTCTGTCAAAGCTGGCGTGTTTGAATTTACCGCTTTTCCTTACTTATTTACTGCTTTCCCTTAGGCCAAGTGCACACACTGAGTATTTGATTATTTTTTTACCTCAGGATTTGTAGCCAAAACCAGGAGAGGGAGATTAAATACAGAAGTGGTGCAGGTGTTTCTATTATACTTTTCCTCTGATTGCTCCACTCCTGGTTTTGTCTACAAATCCTGACGTAAAAAACTCATCAAATACTCAGCGTGTGCACGAGGCCTTACATTACTGTGAAGCCGCTCTCTTTCTGCACTGAGCTGTCTGTGGTCCTGAAGCTTCAGCATGATATTACTGTAATATCAGGCTGGAGCTTCAGCACCAGGGACAGCGGCTGCCATGGTATGCATTTTGCATACTTACGCCAATTGCGTACGCAATTGGTGTACCATGACAGCCCCTGTCCCTGGTGCTGAAACCCCAGTGTGATATTACAGTAATATCACGCTGAAGCTTCAGGACCACGGACAGCTCAGTGGAGGAGGAGAGCGGCTTGTCAGTAATGTAAAATCACCCGACAGTTGCCAAGATCAGTAAAATAAAGGAATTAACCCTTGCACTGCCAGGGTGTGTTGTCACTATGTCTACACAGAGTGTACACACTCTGTGTACACATGATGGCAGCACACTAACTGCATTTTGCCCCTTCTGACAACGGCTTTTATTAGCCGCATCTGCAGGCTCTACGCCGACATGTAGTACAGAGCCTGCAGAGGGGGTTAAAATCATTATTAACCCACAGTACTTTATTATTTAGATTTATAACTGAGTTTTTCAAACATTAATGTTTCAGCGCTGCTGTGACAGCGCTGGAACATTAATGATTACTGTACAGGGAACGCGGAACATTCAAACTTGCCGGCTTTGACAGCCGGCAAGTTTAAAATCACCGCAAATACTATCCGCAGTCCTTCAGGACCACGGACAGCATCACACTCACACGCAGCACACAAGCACTCACACCTCACACTCGCAGCACACTCACATGAATACAGTCAAGCACGCTCGCACCACACGCACCGCACTCGCACCACACGCACCGCACTCGCACCACACACATCCAAAAACATGCATATCACTCGCATCACTGTCGTGCATCAAACACACTCCATGTTTGATGCACTACAGTGTGCCTCCAGGATAAACAAATAAAGGTTAGAATTGTTTCTTTCAGTGCACTACTCCTCAAGGAAATGAAATAAAAAACTATGAAAACATAATTTCTACACCAAATTGGTATTGGTACAAAAACCTTTGGTTCTCCATGCAAACAACAAAAACAAAGCCCAAATATCTTTTTTTTTTTTTTTTTTTTCAAATCTCACCACAGTTGGATTTTTTTTTAATGATTTCTAGTACATTAAAATTAATGTATTATACAAATCTACAATGGAAAAAAGGAATGGCTATTGGAAGGGGAGAAAAAACAAGAGCAAAAAATGTAAAAATCGTCCAGTCATTGAGGGGTTAAAAAATGTTTCCACCAAATGTAATGAGTCTATCAAGACTCTGTTAGAACATACCTGGATAAATTGCCGTTGTGGCTGCTGAACTTGCATAGGCGGGATGTTTTGTTGTTGGGTAGAATGTGGTGTTGTAAACCCAGGGTGTAAAATTGCTTGACCCATAAGCACAATAGGACCACTGTTGATAGAAGTCTGTAAGTCCAAGTTTCTGAATATTTGTGGGCTTTGTGAATATCTGCTACATAAAAGAGGAAAATATTTAACATCTTTTGTTTCAAAAATGCATAAACTTTTAGATGAAAGTTCGCCAGCTTCCCTAAACATTAGATGTAAGCTGACTGTTCCTTCAACTAAAGGTACCATCACAAGGGGCGATGTTGCCGGCAACATCGCTGAAAAGTCCCGGGTTCAGCAATGTTGCAGCGACATCGCAAGTGCATTGTGCCGTGTAACAGCACGATGCAACTGCGATAAATCGCTGGATCGCAGTTGACAGGTTTACTAACATGTTGGTAAGCCTGGCGATGTTGCTCCAGCGATCTGTCAACATCGCTCTGTGTGACCCGGCGATAACAATGTTGCAAGTGATTATGCCTATTCGCAACATTCATGCTCATCGCTCGCTAGGTTGTGCACAACCCAGTTAGCGATAGCTGCTGCAACATCGTGGCTACGTCGCTGACCACATCTCTCCATGTGACACCTAAGTCAGTGATGTTGGAAGCAAGCGCACACCTGCGGAATTGCTTCCGACATCGCTGCAACGTTGTACTGTGTGACGGTACCTTTACAGTCATGTCTTCCGACTCCCCATACACATAAATGCTTGGCTTCATTTATTCTCTATAGGGAGAGAGGAGAAAGCCAAAGTTATCCCTGGGGAAACAAAAGGGTAGGACAATATAATCCTAAAATGTATTTTCTAAGTAACGATATTTACATCCTAACCACTTTTGTAATTAGCTTTTTTTACACAATTTCCTACTGATATCCCTATATAGCTGATCCCTAAATGTTTTTACTCTACTTCCTGTGATGTTTCATTTGAGAGGAGTTTCAAATGTGATGTAACAGGAGATTGGGGCTGCAATTATTTCCCGCATGATGCACCAGCACTTTTCGCTTATCTCGCCACCACTGCCGTCATCGGGGGTCAGAGATAAAAGCAGTGATGCCCCATAGTGATACCCATGTACCTCACTCATACACAGGTAACAGAAATAGTAAAACCTACAACACAAAGAATCCACACCCAGACCCTGTACAGATTGAAAAAAAAAATTACTAGCCGCACAACTAAAAAACACCACTTCAGACCTGGCTCCCTACAAGGCTTTCAAAGATCTTCTCATACTTCCTGAGGAGAGGCCAATACACCCACCTAACCAGGATACGGGAAATGTGCAGGGTATATGGGGACCAAAGGTGAGGAAACTTATAGCACCTGCACAATGTGGAAACAAGGAGAATAATACATTAAAAAAGAATAACCTCCCAACAACTGAGGAAAGAGAATAGGTATTGGGAAGTCAGACAAACAAATATACTGCAGAATTGCAAACGGTGTCTACCCAGCAGAGAAAATCCCTTAGTTGAAGAGCTGGAACACGTTAGCAATATCCCGCCCAGCAATATAAAGCCAGCAAAGAAATATAGTAAAGGGAATATATATCTATTATATATAAACTACCATCCCCCCCCATGTGGGGGATTTTATGTCTCAAATCCACAGATGCCTGCGAGTTGGAGGGTTCTGCGCAGTATCTTCACAGCTCTGCTCTTTTCTGGCAGAGTTCAGATGTTGCTCCTGGGATCTGTTGTGGCCATTTTTTCAACTTAGGGGTAAGTGCTCCTATCACCACTGGAATTATGGATGGGCGAATCTACTCGCTAGGACTCGTTACTCTGCTAGTAGTAAGGGACTCGCAGGACTCGGTACTCTGCGAGTTTCCCAGCGTTTACGCGCACAGTAACGAGTCCAATGCAAATCAATGGCAATCCTAGTTTTGTCAGAGACTCGTTCATTGAAGCGCCATCCTCTGGCGCTAAACCCCGCTCTTCCAGCGGCCCTGGTGGCGGTGGCACGCTGGGTAATAAAGGGGTTAATACCAGCTTTGTTATACAAGCTTGACCTGGCCACTAAGAATCTCCGATAAAGGGTTAAAAAAAACACAACACAGAGAAAATTTTTTATTAGAAATAAAAAAAAAAAGCCATTAGGGACTCCATCTTTAAAAAAGTCCTCTTCCGTCCGACGTAGTCCAAAACGCGATGTCCTCTCTGCTACATCCCCTGTGCATAGATATAGATGTCTATGCACAGGGAATGAGCAGACTGAGAACAATCTCAGCTCTGCTACATCAGGCAGCAGGCGGGCTCTAGGACCCTGGAGCTGCACAGAGCAGACAGCTCTTACTCTGCGAGTTTCCCTGCTATCACTGGCACAGTAGCGAGTCCAATGCAAGACAATGGCAATCCTAGTTTTGTCAGAGTCTCTGACAAAACTAGGATTGCCATTGATTTGCATTGGGCTGGTTACTGTGCGAGTAAACGCTGGAAAACTCGCAGAGTAACGAGTCCTAGCAGATAGAGCCTGAAGCTTCCGAGACACATCTGCAATTTGTAAATCGCACATTACTCGCTATTACTCGCTTCCCCATTCATTAACATTGGACTCGCTAGACTCGCAATGAGTAGCGAGTCCCGGGCTCGGACTCGCTAGAGTCAAGCGATTCCGAGTAATTTAGGACTCGCCCATCACTAACTGGAATCACTGTTGTCTTCACCTTCCACATTTTGTCCAGTTCTTCTTTGAGGCCCTGGTATTTCTCCAGCTTCTCATACTTCTTCTTTCTGATGTTGCTGTCATTTGACACTGCCCTATCTATTATCATTGCTGCCTTCTGATCCATGTCTACTATCACAATATCTTGTTGGTTAGCCAACACCTGCTTATTTGTCTGGATCTTGAAGTCCCACAGGATTTTAATTCTCCACCACTTTTTCTGGGGTCTCCCACCTGGACGTTCGGGGACTTAGCCCATATGCTGTACAGATATTCCTTTATACAATTCCCGCTACTTGGTTGTGGCATTCAGTATATACTGTTCCTGCCTGCATTTTGCATCTTGCCACCATATGTTGGACTGTTTCTGAGGTTTCTTTGCCTATTTTGAATATTTGGTCTTGTGTTATAGATCCCTACTTGCTTCTATGGATCTGGTACTTAGCATCTAACTCTTGTGCCACTGTGATTACTGCCTTTATGCTGTTTTGGAGTCCAACTTTCTCCAGCCATTGGTAGGATTTCTTTATGTCAGCCACCTTCATTATCTGTCGATAATACATCCCATGCAGCGGCTTGTCTTGCTATGACACTTCACGTTCCTGTTCTTCCATCCAGGACTTTTGTTGTTGCAGCTTTAGGGTACTTTCACATCTGCGTTTGCTTTCAGATCCGGCAGTTCAGATAAACCTGAACTTCAGTTTTTTTTTCTTTCACATCAGCGTTTTTTCAAATCCGGCAGAATTCCGCCAGATGCAGCAACATTGCGGCAAGATTACATTCTGTGCAATGTATTGTTAGCGGAGATCCGGACATGCACTGCGACTTGCTTCTTCATCCCCATGCAGCAAATCTGGCACTTCCAGCACTGGACAAAAAATGCTGCTAACTTCAGTTTTTAAGACAACTGGAGGTTATATACATCACTTGGGGGCGCAGACATCACTGGGGGGTATATACATCACTGGTTGGGCACATACATCACTGGAGTATCTATACATCACTTGGATGCACAGAGTACTGGGGAAATATACATCACTTGGGGGGCACATACATTACTGTGGATGCTGGGAGGCACACACAGTACTGGGGGCACATACATAACTGGGGACGATTGAGGTTTCTATTGATGAAGAATGGCCCCACTATCTTTGTACCCCATATATCACACCATACCATCAATTTTTGTGTTCCAGCAGTCTTGGAGGGATCTATACACTGTGGGTTAGTGTCAGACCAATAGTGGTGGTTTTGTTTGTTAACTTCACCATTCACATGAAAGTTTCCCTCATCACTCATCTGAAGGCAATTGTCCATGCTGTGAAGATACGAGATGTGAAGCATCTGAAACAACGGATACTGGAAGCCTGTGCTAGCATTTCTTCTGCGGTGTTGCTATCAGTGTGTCAAGAGTGGGAGAAGAGGGTTGTATTGATATTGCAACACAATGGGCAGCACTTTGAACACATTTTATAAGTGGTCATAAACTTGTAAATAACTCATGAAAGAATAAAGTTACGTTAAAACCAAGCACATCATTGTTTTTCTTATGAAATTCTCAATAGGTTAGATGTGTCACATGACCCTCTTCCCATTCAAAAAAATAAAGTTGGATACAAAATGGCCGACTTCAAAACGGCCACCATGGTCACCACCCATCTGGAAGTTTTTCCCCTCCCATATACTAATATGCCACAAACAGGAAGTTGATATCACCAACTTTTCCCATTTTTTTTAGGTGCATACATATAAATGGCCCACCCTGTACATAGAGAGCCTTGTGTAAGTGTGATTAGTTATCTCCTCTCTGCGTTATCCTACAGCTAAGAACTAAATTGTGTCATATCTGCTATACCCAGTAAACTAAGTGATGCATCTTTGGATTCAGTGTTTCTTTCCCTACATTATGCTGCTCTCAAGATGAGGTAGCAAAATCCTGGTGACAGATTTCCTTTAATGTATTATTTATCAGAAACAGTCTTTTACTATTTTAGAGGCCCCTCTAGTCACATACTTAGTCTGATGTCCACTATCTGACGATCTTCTTGTGGTACATGAGCTTGGCATCATTGGCTGGATAGGTTGACTGAGAAGAAGTCTACATTGAAAAAAAATCTATAGTTAATTAACTTGATATTGTAAGCATCGACAAATATAAAAAGATGAATTATTGAATGATTGCTCTTCAATACTTCTTTTCTATGTATGTCAGTCTTTCCTGCCTTCTATGTGTGAAAGTCTTACTTAATTCTCACTTTAAAACAGAAGTAGAGAGTTGGGGCATATAACAGGAGGCTTATTTACAGTAAAACAATTTGCATGTATGCAGAAACAAAATGGGCTCTCTAGGATGCCTCACCGGGACTTATTGTGCTCCCCAACGAATGATGTAAGGGGAGATAAGGATTGGTCAGTCCGAATTTTAACATCTTATTCTTTTGTTTTTCAGGAGAAAAGCCACTGTCTGAGGTGTCTGGCAGCAGCTTTCTCCAGCCTCCTTTTTTTTTTTTAAAAACATATGAACACTTAGCTGACCCAAATATTCATGTATAGGTGTGTGTATGGTAGTGGGGTGGTTGGGTGAGATATATGAAGGCTAAATGAGCGCTCAACCATTAGCTATCATATGTGTATGGCACGTTTGACCTGCATTAACTAAGTATCTGTGAAAATTATTTGTATAGCGTCTAAGGGGAATATCATTTTAATGCAGAAAGGAGAGGCCTGGTCTAAAAGTTCAACAATTAAATTAATTACTCTCTTAAGAAGTATAGAATTTTTGGGAAGCTGATGAGTGATAACCAGCAGATGGCATGTTTTCAAATATCCCCAGACAGCAGAGGTGTCTTGGGTTCAATTCCCATCAAGGACAACATCTGCAAGGAGTTTGTATCTTCTCCGTGTTTGCGTGGGTTTCTTTTGTGTTCTCCGGTTTCCCCCAAACTCCAAATACATAATGATAGAAAACTTAGATAGTGAGACCCAATGGGGACAGTGTTGATGGTGTCTGTAAAGTACTGTGGAATATGGTTGTGCTATATAAGGAAAGTGTCATAAATGGTATATACTTTTTAAAATATTGAACAGTTCATGCTATACATCTCTGGATATGATGGAATTAGGCTGTGTTGACATCTGCATTGAAGGATTCAACTTGTTACAGATTTAATAAAAAATCCCAGAATGAACAATGGACACCATTGCAGAAACAGAAGGGCCCTATGATACATAGGGCAAGGTGGGTGTCTGTCGTATAGACCCCAGGATAGCCTGGAGATGCACAGGAACACCTTTCCCGACCTGCTCTGTTTTTGAACCGCAATGACCACCCTATTCATCATAATGGCTGCATCCAAGAACCAGAGCCCAGAAGGGCGATTTTTACTGTAACAAATCAATTCCCCTATGCGAAATGCGCTGAAAAACACCAAGGAAAAATGCGATTCAAACAGAAGAACTTTAAATTTATTAAAGCACACAGAATGTAATACCGCCCACATGCGGGACACAGGGAAGTGCTTTTTCTTCAAGCTTTTGAAAAATTGTTTAACTGGAAAGAAGAGCAATAGAGGAGATGTTCCATGTAATTTCTGAAAAAACGATAAAGCAGAAACCATTTTGTAAACACTGGAATGGCCGAACCCCTTGGCCACCAAACTTTCCAGAAAACTTAGGGTCACTGAGACCCGAGCCGACAGAGGGGAAACCTGCTCCAAACTACAGAATTGCAACCAATCAGACTAAGCGGCTTGAATGTACTCATAAGCTAAATTGGGTATATTTGCCACAGATGAGCAGGGCCAGGCATGCCTCCCCGATCGATGCCCGGAGGGACGTGGACAGACTCGGGCAAAGTCTGAGGAGAAAAAGAGTCATGTACCATACTGGGCGTATCACCAACCAGGGATGCTTTCAGCCAAATATTATAAGTTAAACATAACAAAACCAAATGTCTTAACAACTCAGAAACGTTGCATCACCTTGATGACAGCATATTAATATTCCCCACTAGACCAGGATTGTCCGACAACAAGTTTATTCTCTTATTCGCCAGCTTGGGACCCCAGAGTGATATTGCCACCAATACCACAAAAATCTTATTCACAACTAGACGATTTTTGCTGCTTTTACCGGTCCAGGTCTGATGAAAAAACAGAATGGTTCCTGCAAATAGCTAGTGCTGTTGAATTGACTAAAAAAACAGAGCTAAACAACTAAAAGTAGTGTCGCACGTGGCGATGTCGCCCACGACATCGCCGAAAAGTGACGTAACAGCGATGTCGCGGGCGATATTTCAAGTGCGTCGCCCTGTGTGACAGCGCGGCGCAACTGCAAATTATCGCTTGTCGCAGGTTGACAGGTTTATGAACATGTTCATAAACCTGTCAACCTGTGACCAGCGATTAGGCTGGATCGCGCCGTCTGACACTGTTGGCGGCGCGATCCAGCCTATATCGCAGCGCTCCTGAGCCATCGCTCGCTGGGCTGAGGCCAGCCCAGCAAGCGATGGCTCCGCCCACATCGCCGCCGCATCACCGGCAACGTCGTGCCGTGTGACAGCTGGCCTGCGATGTCGGAAGCGAGCGTGCACCTGCACATTGCTTCCGACATCGCAGGCCAGATCGCCACGTGAGACACCACCTTAAGTCTGCTCTCATTGCCGCAGTAACACAGATATGAGCAAAAGGGGATGAAAGGCCCTTCATGCTGTCATACAACCGCCTGAAAAACACCCTGCTGATAGGCATAATATGTAACGCAAAGTTGAGACTTCCCAAAAGGGATTGCAAAACCTTCAGCATGAACTTTTTGCTAGTAAGAACCAGTTGGATGCCACAAATAATTTTGTCCACCTTCAAGGACAATAGGCAAAATTCCATCCATTCAGAATCAAGAACAATTCCCAAAAATTCAATAACCCGACAAGGGCCTACCGTTTTCTCCGCGGCAAGAGGAACGCCGAAAACGCTAGCAAGCTCTTGAAAACCCAATAATAAATGTGAATAAGCAGGGAAGTCCGCAACACCAAAAAACAAAAAGCCATCCAAATAGTGTAAGATACTACCCGCCATAATGGTATTGTCACACTTGGGAAGCCATGGTAGCAAGGAGCTGGACGTAGGGGTTCAGGGGAGCCTACTCTGGTCCTGATACTGGGAAAGATCTACACTTCCTGAGCGATAACCTATGGAAGATCATACGGGTACAGAGTACTGAGGGGATTGCCAGCTGGAACAATATGGGGTTAAAAACTGCCACGATTCTAAATAGGCCAACGACTTTCATAGTAGGAGCTCCATCCGCACATTTCCACAGTACATGTTTCGAAAGCACCCACACGTATTCATCCACACTCAGGTCTGGACCTCAACGTTTATTACCATTCACACGGTCACAGACATAAGGGTCATTCACAGGGGGGCAAGCGGCAGAGATGGTTCCCAGTTGCCTTTCGGGGACCTTCCTCACCAAGGCCTTAGTGGGGGTAACCGCCGTCCTCCTAACACACTTCTCCGGATAACACCTGAGTTTTGTGTCGATCTGAGGCAGGGTTTTACTCCTATCCTTCGGTGGGTGATTAACCACCACCGGTGGAGACATAGGAGCAGGCCTGACCAACACGGCAGACACAGCAGTACTCACGCGCTTATCCACATGGGACGTCTGCAGCTGAGAAGCTGGGTTAGCACGGTATGGACAGATCTTAATGAGGTGATCAGGTTGACCGCAAAACAAACAAGACCGCCCAAACTGATGACCTGCAGATGGGTTAGTACAAGACTCAGTAGTCCCCAACTGCTTAGGAACATCAGAACCCACACGTGTAACCTCCACAGCAGGGATGGTCACCGGGGGCAGGGTCGGATCCGGTCTCTCTCTTAGGCATCTGTCCAACATAATAGCAAAACACCATTGCAGCCTCCAACATCTCCGGAGCAGCATACTAAGTCATGGTGTCCTGTAACCGATCTGACAACCCCAAACAGAAATGATTCCTCAGAGCAGGGTCGTTCCATTGAGTGTCAGTGGCCTACCTCCTGAACTCAGAGCAATACTCCTCGGCCGGTCATGCTCCCTATCTGAGTTTACGTAGGTTAGACTCAGCTAAGGAGACGGCATCAGGGTTACCATACACCAGGACAAGCACTGCAAAACACTCATCCACCGACTGCATGGAAGGAGAATCGGTCGGCAGAGAGAAGGCCCAGGCCTGGGGACCCCCCTTAAGAAGGGAGAGTATAATCCCCACACGCTGTTACTCGTTCCCCGAAGAACGAGGACACAGCCTGAAATATAACTTGCAGGCTTCTCTAAAAACAAAAAATGTATCTCTCCCTCCTGAAAATCGGTCAGGAAGGGAGATATTGAGTTCTGGTACAGCCAATGTGAACCGCAGCCAGATACACAACCACGTCTCGAAGCTAGTGCTCATCCACCAGGTGCGCAAAAGCTCGGGTTGACATAGCGACTTCAGGGAACAAATAGTGGGTTGCTGATTATGTCATGCTTGGGAGTCCAGGGTAGCAAGGAGCTGGACGTAGGGGCTCAGGGGAGCCTACTCTGGCCCTGATACTGGGGTCCCTGGCTCGCCCTGATCTTAGAGGTGCCTCTAAAGGTGAGGAGGTACGTGCCACCAGCCTAAGTCCCTAAAGCTCCTGAGAAGCCCTAGGCATAAGCCCCTACCTCCACCCACGGACCACGGAACTCAACCCCTAAGGGAAAAAAAAAACAGCAGATCAGATCAGCGTCTTCACTCCACAGGTCACAGAGCAGAAGTGTAGTGAATCAGCGACATCAGGTGGATGTAAGCTGACTCATTTATGGACGAAAGGTGGGGAGCAACCAGCCCAGGCACACCCCTGAGCTCACCTAAGCATGAGTCATATTCATCACAAACCTGCAGCAAACCCACCTGCAGAGCCGCACACTGAATAGGGAAAAAAAAGTCATATTCAATAATAGCAACAGCAGCACTCAGGAGCATAAGACAGCCATATGTAACAGGTATACTATGTGACCCATTGCAAAAACATGGCGAACACCTCAAAATAGTAACCCGATAATGCAAAGCCCATTGGTAGGCACTTATCGAAAAATACATCTTTTGAAAATGAAAACCGAACAAATTAAACCCCGATGGTGAAAGCAGCAGAATCCAAAATGCTGATTTAATGTCGGCTTTAGCCATCAGTGAATTTCGACTGTGGGAGCGCAAAAGCCCCACCGCCACATCGAAAGAGGTGTAGGAGACCGACGCCTGCACCGCGGAAACCTCATCATTCAACGAACCCCCTGGTGGGTACGACAGATGATGAATTATTTGGAAGGAGCCAGCCTCGTTCTTTAGAACCACACCTAAGGGGAAAAGCCTAAAATTTGAAAATGGATGGCAACAAAATGGGCCGTCGATACAGCTAAGGGTGCTTTCACAAGCAGCGTTTTTTTCAAATCGCGGCAGATGCGGTGAAAAAAACGCATCTGCCGCGATTACCGCATACCGGCTGCACTTGCGGCACGGCTGCGACGCGGTTGCGGTAAACGCCATACAAGGTATAGACGGACTTGCGGCAGGTGCGGCTTTGCACTTGCGGCAGGTGCGGCTGACCGCGTTTTTTTTCGCACTTGCCGCACCTGCCGCAAGTCCGCCTATACCTTGTATGGCGTTTACCGCAACCGCGCTGCAACCGTGCCGCAAGTGCAGCCGGTATGCGGTAATCGCGGCAGATGCGGTTTTTTCACCGCATCTGCCGCGATTTGAAAAAAACACTGATGTGAAAGGGCCCTTAGAGATAACTCGTTCTGAATATAATGGAAAACAACAGATTCATTACTACACACGGACAACAAATTGTCATGACAACAACTGCCCAACCCATGAAATTCTGGGACATAAAAAACGTTTGAAAAACCGTCAATGAGCAACAGTGCCTTCGCCCGATCTGGGAAGCTGTTGAGCCATGGGCACATTGTGTCCAGTTTCACTTGCGTCCGACTCTTTCGCACCAGCATCTCTGGTACCAGACACCTGTGCACCGGCGTTCTGCTTTTTAAAACACTTGGACCCTGGGTGTGCTCCACTACAGTAGGAGCATTCCTGGCAAAAACGACAAGTGTTTGGCCACTTACACCCGGCATCATTAATGGAAAAGCAAATGCCTTTTTTAAGGGGCTGTTGAGAAGCTGACCTCTGAGTCACGTGACGTTGGGGCAGCATCAGATTGATCCAAAGCCCACTGTCCTTGACTCCCCAACCCACTGCAGGGTGAACTGCCAGCTTCTGCCGGAAGGCCTCATTGTAGGCCAGCCAGGTATTCCTCACAAAATTATGTACACTTCCATTACTTGTATTATGTTTTGATGGTGAATGAGACCTGGGAAAGGCTCGGCTCTCTTTCACCCAACACAGCAGTGTATATAGAAAATGCATGAATCCAATTGTGGAAGGACTTAAAAGTTTTATGTCTGTGTTCCTCAGATTCAAGTTTATCCTCCTTCTTGTCAGTACCTGAGACAGGCTTGTAATTGGGAAGCAAGGTGAATATATCCAAACATTCCTGCTGCCAATTTTTTCTTTGACAGCAGGGGTCATGACATTGTACAAACAATGGTTTTCCTTTAATAAAACCTCTGCAACATTAGGGTACCCCACGGTGGGGAGAGGGTGAATCTTAGGCACAGGGTTAACACAAGTACTACCCAGTGCTTGACTGACAGCCTTTTGCACAAAACCAAAAACCCTCCTTTCATGCAGACCCTTGCACATCAGAGGAAAATATCTCACCAATTCCAGACTGAGGAGACATGGCCCGTTCCTGGGATCTCCTCCGGCAACTGGCATATGTTGATGCAGATGGTCCGAGGCAAAGATCCTGCTGGTGGCCCCTGCTGGAGCGGCTGTTGCGCTGAGCCGGTGCCACTGCTGCTGTTGGCGGGATTCCGGACTGCTCCATGCGGGCCTGCTCCGCCGACCTGCCCGCCCGAGAGCCCGCCAAAGCCGATGTTGACCGCATCTGGGTCGGGTCCCGGCCAGCGTAACTCATGGACACATCTTGCGACAGTTGATAGTCCTGTGAGACTTCGGGATGTTACCGCTAGGCCGACTTCCTCTTCTCTTCCCAGTGGCTTGGGCTTTCCTGCTGGGGGACAGATTAGGTGAGTACATCACCCTCAAGCACCTCTTGAGTTGTTCACGACCTCTGCAGGGTTCCACTTGCTGCGCAAGGTCCTCACCCGCCACTTTTCCAAAAGCTAGGTCTGTTGGCATCGGGATATCCACCGGGGTGGTAGTAGCAGGGGGACCCGTAGAATTCAAGCAGGAGCGTAGCCACTGAAGGCCGCCCTCTCCTGCCACACGTCTCTGGAATTCGTCCAGGAGTATGTCCATGGTGATAGTTGCTTTGTGTCTTCAGAGACACTGAGGAGTATTGCTGCGGGAGGGGGCATAAAGAGAGCACCTTCCTGCACCTTTGTAACCAATCGAAAAGCCAATCAGGGCGATCACCTGCCTCTGTTACTTCCCAACAGGGACCATTAAACCTTTACCGATTCACCATGAGGATACCTCATGAGACTATTAAGGCAACCTATCAGCACACGTATGTACAGTGTAGCAACCTACTTAAGATAGCTCTCATTCCGTCTTAAGTGCCACGAGCCCATATAGCCCCCGATCTAATTGATGTGGGGGCTTTCCATTCTAACTATAGTTTTAAAAAACTAAATTATAGTTACAAAATTACTTGGCAAGAATTATTTCAGCAATTTATCCAAAGTAAAAGTATTGTGAATGAGTTTAGAAATCATTTTGAGTCAGAAAAATACATCTAAAATGAAATATTATAAAAAAAATCCACAAAATATTATTTATTTTGATATTACAGAAAAATATTGGTATATGTATAATCTTACCTGAGCTGCCTATCATGACTGAAATGTGGAGCTCTTTGATGCTGGCTGTTATCCTGCAACGCCCCAGCAGAGGGCACTGTATTTGTAGTCTGGGACGATGCTGTGTGAGGGTTGAGCTGAGAGGTAGGAATCATATTGGATGTGTGGCCACTGTTTGATATTCCTGACATGCTTCCCAATGCTTTCTGTCCCTAAAACATATTACCACATTGTAAAATTAACAATCACAATTTAAGGTCATTTGTTTTTCAACTATTAAGGGCTTGCTGGTCTTTCACAATGACTGTTTGACATTTAATAGGAACTTAAACCCCTTTAATAATGCAATTCGTTTTGGCCTTAAAGGCAATCTCTTCCCAGGATTTTGCCACCTAATCTGACAGCAGCATAATGTAGGGCTGGAGATCCTGATTCCTACAATGTATCACTTAATGGGCTGAGTGCTGTAGTTTAATAACATCTTTGTCACTAGGAGATTATCGCTAGACCACTAGTATACCTTCTGCCATATAGTCCTCCACCCGCCCTCACCACTGATTGACTGCTTCTGCCTATGCCCAAGGTACACGAAAACTGTCAAACAGTGATATTGGCAGAGTTAGACAGAACTCAGTATTAGGCTGGAATCACACTGCCCATGTGATACACAACTAAGTCGGACGTGTCACGGATGATTAACTTGGACTGGCCTCCCGGTGTCAGGATGGGAGTGTGGAGCTGCTTAGAAACACAAGCGGCTGACGCTCTAGTCCAGAGAGGGGAGAGCTATTCTAAGCTAATCATCTGTGATACGTCCGCCTTAGTCGTGTATCACATGGATTGTGACATGGAGTGTGATTCCAGCCTTAAGAGAACTGCAGATCTCCAACTCTGCACCATATGAAGAACTTCTTAATCAAAACTACAGCAAGCAGGCCAATTAATGATACATTGCTGGAATCAGGGTCTCTACCTCTACATTATGCGGCTCTCAGATTGGGGAGCAAAAAATAGATGACAGATTCCCAGTTGTACATCATAAAAAAATTAAGATTTTTTAAAAAAGAAGAAAATAAAACAGTGACCAATGAGATTAAGCTGTAATATCATCCAAAGCCTAATTCATGGAGGGGTGTAGTGCTATGTCTGGAAGAATAGAATTATGGTTTTTTTTACCTTTTACAATCGCATCAAGGACCTTATTTTCATTTTTTTCAACATTAGATATCTAAAGCAATAACCTTTATGTAGCTCGTTCTGGGGTTGTGTTTTTCAGGATGAGTTGTAATTTGTAGTATCACTGTTTTGGGCACATGTATATAATCAATTCCCATTTAGCAACGTTCTGAGGGCTTGAAATAAAAAACAGCAATTCTGTTATTTATTCTACAGTTACATTTTTGCACCTTCTACCATGCTGCATAAATAGGTTACATTTATTCTGGGGGTTGAGGTCAGGAAATTCATAGATTTTTTTTTAATGTATTAGTGTTGTGGCAACACTGAAGCAACCCACTAATGTTAAAAAAAATAAAGAAAATGTGCTCCGAAAACATTCCTTTGGCCAGGTATTTATTCCCTCTTTGTTCTTTTGCATTTTTATTTAAAGGGAATCTGCCAGGTCAAAAATCCATATGTAACTGATATCATTTTCTAGTTCCTCTGGTTAAGCTTTTTCTATTCATATCTTTCTTATCTTCATACTTCCCCCCCATCCTCAGTAAACTGTAAAATAAAAGATTAATTCCATTTGTCAATCACAGTGAGTGATCACTTAAAGGGAACCTGTCACCCCCTTTGGGCATTTTAAATGGTGCCCACCAGCTTACACATTATGTAAATGGGTTATAGTAACCCCTCTATGTGCTCAGACGTAGCCCACATACCTCAGAAAATAACTTTTATTGTGTCCAGCGCTGACCTCCTATTGAGACCGGGAAGCTGTTATTTAGTCCTGATGGTTTATGTCCTCGCCGACCCTGCAGGCTGCAAAACCCGCCCTGCACTTTTTAAATTTCCCGCCCTCTTCTGACCGGCGCTTGAGTGACAGGAGCACTCGCGCCTGCGCAGTGGAGTGAGTGTCTGTGCTCCATTGAACAGTTCCGATGTCTCATGAGACTTCACAAATTTCGCGAGGTGTAGTCAGCACCGCACCGCTGCTACACTCGCGACTCCCACTCCACTCCTTTCTCGATGGTCTCTCCTCTCCAACTCCTACTACTGACTACACTTCCCTGTCCCCTTTTGAACTTGGGTCCTCCCTCAGGGTCCACCCATCATCCCAGGGGCCTACGGTTGTGTGTGTTTTAGGACTCAACTGCACCAGCCCAGCAACTGGAGACTATTCCCCTTTGCCGCAGGAGTGCAGTACCTCTGGCACTAGTGGGGCACCACATTCCCCTTGTCAAAGGTCAGCTCGTCCCCGAGCGACCCGGTTCTCAGACACTCACAAAAAGTTTTTTGTTTTTTTATGTATGCATTTTAATAATAACAATAACATGAACATCACTCAGCATTTTCTTCCCTTTGGGGAGGCTCTGGCACTTGAGTGTTGCTCAACCTTGTCCAGTCATATCAAAAATAAAGCGTCCATAAAAATCAGTGTCCTGTAAAAGAGTGCTTGTATTAAACATTAAGTCCACAGTCTCATGAGCAGCATCCCTACCGGGGCTCAAAGCAGTTCCTGGTCAAAGTCCTCCGCCCAAGTGCACAATTATCAAGGCGGGTTAACTATTTACATTTGCAATTTTACATTTGTACAGTTTCCCGATACCTAACTAACCATTCTACAAACATTATTTACACTCTGCAACACTCTAACTAGTATTTACATGGGCTTTCTAGTTCTTACTTTAGGGGTTGGGGTCGCTTGCCTGTAAATCGTCCTCCACTCTGGAAAGTCCATCTGGCTCTGCGCACGGGGCTTGAGGCTGCAGAATTTTGTACACCCTCAATGTGTACCAGTCCCGCCGTCCCATGCACCAGGTGTAGCCGACCTACTTCTACTCCTACTACTGACTACACTTCCCTGTCCCCCTTTTGAACCTGGGGCCTCCCTACTACTACCTGGGTCCTCCCGACTCCTACTACTTACTACACTTCCCTGTCCACCTTTTGAACCTGGGTCCTCCCTCAGGGTCAACCCACCGTTCCTGGGGCCTACAGTTGTGTGTGTTTTTGGGCTCAACTGCACCACCCCAGCAACTGGAGAGCAGAGGCACTACTCTCCTTAACCGCAGGAGTACAGTACCTACTGTGGACTACCTGGGACTGAAAGTTAAGAGCCAGACTAGTGCAGCAGTAGCCCGCAGGCTGTGAAGATGCTTATAGCAAGAAAACTACAGAGTACACAGCAATGATTTTTACATGTTTTAAAAGGGCTGCCCAGGCACTATTCAAGTGTACTATTAGTATCATACTAGAAAATTGACCTAACAGAGTCCCTATATAGAAGACGGCTAAACAAAAAAATGGAATTCTGGCATGGTTTTCTGTTGAGTTGCTCTGTTTTATTCTGTTTATATTTTTTGTTAAAGAAAAAAATGATATTCGGAAAAGTAAGACAGGGCATTTTTCCTATGGTATTGGTGCATTTTTACCTCGGTTTTATGCTAAACCTGTGTTTTTCATTCACAGCAAAACGTTTGTGATTCAGGAAACGTTGTGCACACACATTGGTTTTATTTCCTGCTCGAAACTGAAACCTGCATAGTTTTGCTGTGTTTTTTTAAAGAATGAGTATGTTAATTCTTTGCTGTGTTTTTGCCTTGAAAATCACTATATTTTCAATTATAAACCAAAACTAGAAAATTGCGGTAAAATTGTGGTAAAAAGCGCAGACTTTGATAGAATTTCTTTACAAACATTTCATCTCAGTTTTTGCTGCAGCTTTGTTGCAGAATTAAAACCAGTAAAATTGCCCTGTGTGAACATAGCCTTACAGTGCTTCTACATCATAAAATAATGAGAAGGTGAGGCAGAAGGCCACCAATCAGTGTGCCTTGAAAAACATGATAAATTAAAGCGACATGTTACCTTGCAGGATGTACTATCCCTCATCACCGGATCAGCTGGTGTAAGATGTCGGTTTGGAATCTGAGACATTGGCATCTGCCCCGGAGGTGAAGTAGTAGACATCATTTGTTCTTGGTGAGGTATTGTAGCAGATCTAAGGAGCGTTTGTTGCTGTTGGGAGTCACTCTCTGGAACATTATTAAGACTCACGGAAACAATCTGCGGCTGGCAAAACATCTGGCGGAAAAGTCCAAAGAATATTTTTTAATTAGAACAAAACTAATTAGTGGACCGGCATCCCATACAGCGTCTAGCAACATTTTTCACAGTGTTTTTAGGGTGGCTAACCTACTGTCATCCCAAAGTCTATAGTCAATTGTATAAATATGATTGTTTTTTCAGCATTTTAGTAGTACTTTTGCAGTCAGTGTTACTATGTGAAGATGTTCTTCTACTGACAGTCTAATGGATTGATGACACTTACTTGTAAAGTCGGCTCCTGAACCATACTGAGCTGCTCCTGGATCTTTTGCAGCTCCTCCTGCTGCCACCTGATGTTGGCTTGGATGTTCAGTCTCCTTTGTTCCAGCTGGTTTTTTAAAGTTTGGAAAATCCCATGAGCCGAAAACTAAGAATAGAAAGTAAATTTCCTCTGTGAGGGTTGATCATCATATACATATGGTGTTGCCTGATTTAAGACTCACTGCCTCACATAAAGAGAATGATAGACATTTAAATCTGCACCAAAAATGTTGTGACATTTCTTTCAGAAAAGTTTTAATAAATGATTTTTAACACCTACACAAAAAATATGCCTAAAAAACGGTTAACCTCTTGGTGTGAAGTTATGGTTGTGTCACAGGTGTTCAGATTCCTATCCCAGAAGCCACAACATATTGGTATGTATTGATGTGTAGAGTGTTAGAAGTGACATGAAAATGCATAGGGTAATAAGACTATAATGTAGTATGTGATAGTGTATAGTGGTAGTTCAAGATGTACCAGTGTTAGAAATGTAAATAATAGAAATGTCACCATCTACTGGTCAATTTAGATAGAGATTGTAGGAAATAGATGACAATAAGGATATACTGTGGGCTTAGCCCTCAGGGGAGGAGCCATCCCTAGGAAGAGAGGAGAAACTCCATCTTAGTTACAGTTAGACTTAGGACCTGAGAGATAGCAGAGCGTGGCCAGGTGTGTCTGGTTCACATTGGCAGGACTCCCGAATATCCTGGGCATGAAACGTCTGAATGTCTGGAGCATTAGGCTCAGGGCTGATGTTAGGAGAGCAGCTAAAAGCTCCCTTTTTGTAGAGGGGAAGGGAAACAAAGAGTAGTCGGGTGGGTGAGTCATGGAGCTCGAAGCTACAGAGATACTGGGCTGGAATTCGTAGAACAGCAAGCAGGGATAATCCTGTAAGAAAGAAGGAATAATATGAATGTATACTGTGCCATGAACATAGCTTCTGGAAAATGATGTGCCCTATACACTGTGAAGATATACAATGAAACAGGAATGTTTAGTAAAGTGATACTTGAAGAGACGTGTCTGGTGTTGCCTGAATTATGTGCGACGACTACTGAAGCTGAGGAATGGAAATCAGATGCAGCCAGTGGCCTACAAGTAGCCAAAGAGATGGGAGAAGTAGATGTTTGTGGCCCACATGTGAGTATCATGCACCACATTAGCCCTAACTTTATTCTCCACCCTGTGAGGATGGATAGAATGAGCCCGGTCGTGACTATGGCTCCAGGCCACCCTCACAGTTGCATTTTCTGTATAAAAGATGCATATTCAAGACTGGTCATAGATGCGGAACATTTGTGTTTCCATCATGTTCAACATGAATGAAAAGTCACTGTTGGCACAGTAACATTCTTACGTATAATAAGAATCTACATAAAAACTGTGCAGGCATAAAGTTTGAGCCAAATATACTGAAAAGCAAAAGGGTAACAAAGATTTGAACTTTTGACTTTCAGGTTCCATATCTCTTCATCCTTATTTGCTGTGAGTGTGATGCCACCTTCATTTTATAGACCATCCTCTTGGCTATCTCATACATAAATTTGACTTGCAACTATTTTGCATACGATTAGTTATACAGATTCTTTTCATGTCACTGTATTATTACTGTTTTGCTCTTTGTGTTTGAAAATATTTTTATTCCTGTATACTAGTACGAATTACAACCTGTTCTTGATGGGCCCCCAGGCCATGGGGTACTCGGGAACCTGGGCCGGTGCTGTCTCTCTGGGATCATGGTAGTTATAACCCGGTCCCGTGGCCTGAGCTCAGTTCAAAAAGGAAGGGGTTATTTACAGGGGATTTGTTGTGACGCCACCGTGAGATGTGGTCAGTGGGGACCACCGCTGCTGCAGAACCTCTGGGGATGATGGATGGCAGCTGGGGATGGAACGGCTCTCCACAGTAAAGCCAATCCCCGGGGCAGTGTGGAATGTCTATGTACAGGGTGCAGGGCGACGCGCACAAGTAACAGGTAGACTCACTGTTTTGTAGTTTCTCAGTAGCAGCTCTGCAGTTCAATAGGAAGGATACACAGGAGACCTTCTTGCTCTGCACGGGTATTTTATTGAAGCAGCTCTCAAACAGTTCACAAGTCTCCAAGTTCAATGTCGGGAAGCTGGCCAGGTAGACCCCAGAGGATGCAATGTCTCTAAGGTCCTCCGCGATGTTCCTTCTTTAGTCACTCTCTTTCCTTTCTCTACCTGCACTTTTACTTGCAGGCTCCTGCGGCTGCTTGAAGCTAAGCTGTTTGCCCTCTCTCTCCTGTGTGTGCCGTATGACAGGCAGCTCGAGTCCTTCACTTTCTCTACTCTGCTCCCGGGCGTCAGTGTTTCTGAACTCTATGCGCTGCTTTAGCTCCTGACACTGTGTGGCTGGGAAATCTGGAATTCCCCACCATCCGGTATTGATTGCCGGGATGTGTAACCCTGCAGAGTCTCGGACCCACTACACCTAAGCTTCTCCCACCTGGGCTGGGTCACCCAGGCAAACAGGTTAACCCTTTAGTCCCCCTATTCTAGGTGTGTGAGTGCAGGAATGATGGCTTCAGATTGACATCACATCCCCCTGATGACAGGAATACTACACACACTGTCTTGGGTGCAGTACCCCTTTAGTGGCGCCAAGACCATTGGGGCGCCACATTCTCACATTCCCTAATAGCACAGTGTGTTATTAGGTTCATTCCCAAGTGAAAGATCACTGTTTCAAGTCAAGGAGCATGAAGAAGATTTTCCAAGAGAAGAGAAACCGCATAAGCCAGCTACTTGATAGTGGTCTCTCACCCCCCAAAAATTCACAAACTGAATCATATGAGTGCCATGATAGTTGGAATATGAAATTAAAGGCCCCGTTACACGCTGCGATGTGGCAGCGATCCGAGCAACAATGTGGATCGCTGCCACATCGTGAACTGATCGCTGGTGAGCTGTCACACAGGCAGACTCACCAGCGATCAGGACCAGCGAGAACGCTGGTAACCATGGTAAACAGCGGGTAACTAAACTGCGTGCTGCGCTTAGTTACCCGATGTTTACCCTGGTTATCTGCTCCCAGCGCTTGCTGTGCGGCGCTGGGAGCTCGTTCATCGTTGGACTCCCCCTGTCACACGCACCGATGCTGGCCACCTAGTGGGAGACCAACGATAGATTTATGGTCTTGGCCATGAATCTACGATCAACGATCAACGACTTATCGTTGATCGTTGATACATGTCACACACAATTATGTCGTTTCGACATCGCTGCAACGTCACCAAACCGGTGGCGTTGCAACGATATGGTTCACGATATTGTTGTGTGTAACGGGCCCTTAAGTCTGTGCATCCAATCAAAAGCCAAGAGATGGACATACAGGCAAAATACCACAGTCAACAGGTTAGCTAATTACAAGGTCCATCAGCTCTAGCACGACAAACACGGCACTGGAGGTGTCTCATATGCTTTGTAGTAGTGAGATAACAGACTTCCATGCAAGCACTGTGTATGCAAGTTACACAAGTCTGGAATGGTGGTCACAAAAAAGCCTCGACTTTAATATCGTTATAAGAAGTGTCAGCTCAAGTTTGCAAAAAGGTACAAAAAGTGGACGGTAGAAGATTGAGAAAGGGTGATTTGGTGCAATAAAATGAAAGTCAATAGACTGGGCTCTGATGGTTCTGTTTTTTAAATCTGCAGCAAGCAAATTATTTGAGTGTTTGTTTCACTAATATAAAGCAGTAAGAAGGTGAAAAAAATTCTTTAAAAAATGGATCCATGCGTTTTTGTTGTATTTTTGATGAGCAACCAACAAGCAGCAAAAACTGCTTTTTGTAAGCAGGTTTTGCATGCAAAGAAAACAACGCTGCAAAAACACGTTAGTAATACTATTTTTGAACATGCCAGTATAGGTGTCCATACAAGCTGGATAGCTTGTTCGGATGACAATTATACCTCCTGAATTCTCCTATACATATGCACACCCAGCCAGGCAAGTTTCACATAAGCATCAGAGTCTATGAGTAAGCTGTCCAGGATACCTGCATTTTCCCTGGTAGGCCGGGTGCTGATGACAGCCCTGTGTGAAACCAGCCTTAATGTCTTTTAAGATGATACATCTGAAGTATTGTTTAGAGACACAAGATGCTGCCACCTGCTATCCACTCCTGTAAAGTAGAAACTGAGGGTGATAGTTGTCAGAGGGAAAGTGGTAGTGCTGCTGGGGTTAACTACATAGCCGGTCCATAGTGAGGTGGATTGTGGAGCCTAGACAAATGGAATTGTATTCCTGCCTCAAGGGAACCTGGCTCTAGGAGCATCCTGGGAAAAGAGTAACCAAGTGACTAGGTGAAAAGTCATAGCGTTACACCTGGACCCACATGGTTAAATACCCGTAGGAGGATGTACACACAGCTACTTCAGAAGTGGACAGTCACAGCGTAAAACTTGGACCCATGTAGCTGGTTACCAGTAAGGTGCGGAACCAGCTGTCAACCCTTCACTCTGTAGTGACCTCTGTGATAGGGTATAAAAATACCTGTTACTTATGCAGAAAAGTCAATCTCTATTAGGCTGGGGTCACAGTAGCATTTTTCACATGCGTTTTTGGAGACCTGCGTTTTCAAAAACGCATGTAAAAAACGCACCCATAGGCCCCCATGTTAAAAAACGCATGCTCTAATAGCAAAAAAGCATGTGTGACAGTACCATGCATTTTTGGTGCATTTCCAAAAACGCATGCGTTTTTTAATAAGGGGCCTTATGGGAAACGCATGCAAAAACGCATGTACAATTAGTGCCATTCAAAAACGCATGCGTTTTCCATAGGAGCCCATGTTAAAAAACCCATGCGTTTTTGAAAACGCATGCGTTTTTTAACATGGGCTCCTATGGGAAACGCATGCGTTTTTGAATGGCACTAAAAGGTACTAATGTACCATGCGTTTTTGCATGCGTTTTCCATAGAGGCCCATGTTATAAAAACGCACCAAAAAATAGTACATGCACTATTTTTGGGTGCAAATTCCAAAACGCAGCCAAAAACGCAGGGAGCCATCAGACACCTTAAAAAACTCATGATGACATGAAAAACGCATGTAAAAAAGCATGCGTTTTTAAAAGGCACTACAAAAACGCAAGTCAACTGTGACCACAGCCTTAGGCTGGCTTCACATTAGTGTTTGTGTCTGCATGCTGATGGCATGCAGACACAAACGCTGTCAAAAGCAGGGTGTAAATGATGTGTCCGCAGCGGATAATGTCCGCCTGCGGACACATCACTAGGGAGCCCGGCCAGCCAATCGGCGCCGGAGGAGGAGTTCAGCACCGGAGATCTCCGCCCCCCGGCCGCCGGTAAGCTCTGGGACGTGTCGGCGGGGAGAACAGCTGATTTGACAGCTGTTTGAATCTCCCGCGCCGACACCGAGAGGAGATGTCGGCTCGGGAAGATTCAAACAGCTGTCAAATCAGCTGTTTCTCCCTGCCGACATCGCTAGCAGATTACCGGCGGCGGGGAGGAGGAGAACATCAGAGGCTCCAGCTGATCTCCCGGTGGCCGTCGGTGAGCTCCTGTGACATTACCGGCGGCCACCGGGAGAGATCTCAATGTTATCCGCAGCGTTCTCCTGCGGTGTCATGCAGAGGACACTGCGGACCCATTGAGATCAATGCATTTTTTGTGCGCTTGCAGGCGCTTGCGGATAGAGCAAGCGCCGCGAACGCACAAAAAAATGCTGCAAGCTGCGTCTGGAGTGCGGTCGGAGGGCGCATAAATTATGCGCATCCGAACGCAAATGCTGCCAAACGCAGCCATACGCAGGCACATGCGTTCCCATGTTAAACATAGGAAAGCATGTGCGCAAGCGTTTGGCTGCGTTTGGTACGCAGCGTTCCATACGCTAATGTGAAGCCAGCCTAAGAGCAGATTGTGGAAGAAAAATACTATGTGAGAACCTGTGTTTGAAAGTGTTAGCAATTAAAAAAACTGAAGTTTTACCATTGTGTTGTGGGTAGTGATGGGCGAATCCTAAATTACTCGGAATCGCTTGACTCTAGCGAGTCCGAGCACAGGACTCGCTACTCGTTGCGAGTCTAGCGAGTCCAATGTTAATGAATGGGGAAGCGAGTAATAGCGAGTAGTGTGAGATTTACAAATCGCAGATGTGTCTCGGAAGCTTCAGCCTGAAGCAATCCTAGTTTTGTCATTTATTTGCATTGCTCGTTTACTTTGTAAGTAATCGCTGACTCGCACAGATAAGATCCTGTCTTCTCTGTGTTCTGGCTGCCCCAGCTCCAGGGTCCTAGAGCCTGCCTGCTGCCTGATGTAGCAGTGCTGAGATTGTTCTCAGTCTGCTTATTCCCTGTGTACAGACATGAATGTCTGTGCACAGAGATGATGTAGCAGAGCTGAGATTGTTCTCAGTCTGCTTATTCCCTGTACATAGACATCTATATTTATGCACAGGGGATGTAGCAGAGAGGACATCGTGTTTTGGACTGCGTCGGACGGAAGAGGATTTTTTTAATTAAAGATGGAGTCCCTAATGGCTTTTTTTTTTATTTCATGAAATTCTGAGATTCTGACTCTGAGACTCTGAGACTCTGACTCTGAGACTCTGACTCTGAAATTCATGAAATAATAAAAAAAAAATGCGTGGGGCTCCGCGCAATTTCTATGTCTAGCCAGGTACAGCTAAGCAGCTGGGGGCTGGAATCCGCAGCGCAGGGATGCCCAAGCTTTCTGGGCACCCCCCGCTGCAAATTGCAGCCCGCAGCCGCCCCAGAAGATGGCGCGTTCATTGAAGCGCCATCCTCTGGCGCTGAACCCCGCTCTTCCAGCGGCCCTGGTAGCGGTGGCACGCTGGGTAATAAAGAGGTTAGGGCCAGCTTTGTATTATCAGCTGGCCCTAAGCCCGAAATTTATGGCGGTCACGCCAATATTAGACATGACCGCCATGAATTTCTATTAAATTGTTTTAAAAAAACACAACACAAGGAAAATTTTTTATTAGAAATAAAAAAAAAAGCCATTAGGGACTCCATCTTTAATTAAAAAAATCCTCTTCCGTCCGACGCAGTCCAAAACGCGATGTCCTCTCTGCTACATCCCCTGTGCATAAATATAGATGTCTATGCACAGGGAATAAGCAGACTGAGAACAATCTCAGCTCTGCTACATCATCTCTGTGCACAGACATTCATGTCTGTACACAGGGAATGAGCAGACTGAGAACAATCTCAGCTCTGCTACATCATCTCTGTGCACAGACATTCATGTCTGTACACAGGGAATGAGCAGACTGAGAACAATCTCAGCACTGCTACATCATCTCTGTGCACAGACATTCATGTCTGTACACAGGGAATGAGCAGACTGAGAACAATCTCAGCACTGCTACATCATCTCTGTGCACAGACATTCATGTCTGTACACAGGGAATGAGCAGACTGAGAACAATCTCAGCACTGCTACATAATGTCTGTGAGCAGGCGGGCTCTAGGACCCTGGAGCTGCACAGAGAAGACAGCTGGACTCGGCTCGCAAAGAAACAGCAGTTATCTGCGAGTTTCCCTGCTATCACTGGCACAGTAGCCAGTGATTACTCGCACGAGTCTAATGCAAACAATGGCAATCCTAGTGTTGTCAGCGTTTCTGACAAAACTAGGATTGATATTGATTTGCATTGGACTCGTGCGAGTAATCACTGGGAAACTCGCAGAGTACCGAGTCCTGCGAGTCCCTTACTACTCGCCGAGTAACGAGTCCTAGCGAGTAGATTCGCCCATCCCTAGTTGTGGGCTGTTTCTGAAGTGTATAAAATGCAGAAGCACTGCACTATGTACCCCTGTAGAGAAGAAGGAGGCCTCCGGTCTCAAGGTACCCGCCAAAGGTAACTAGGTCTTCAGGCACACTCTGATGTAGTCTGTGGTGTGCCTTAGTGAGAAGAGTGAGCCCCTCAACCACGTCTACCATCCTGGGGATGTTCACAACCCTACAGTAAATCTAACAGATCATATTGTAACTTACTGGAGTCTGTCTGGTGCCTAATACTAAGCAAAGGATAAGTACAAAATGGAAATCAGATCAATGGTGTGAAACAAATTGGGCATTTAAATTCTTATGTACCATTTTTTCTTCCTCCAATATCTATTGTGGAGAGGAAAATAGAATGGTAGACCCCATACATGGATTAATCTAATGTGTATTGGGCCTTTTGAATATAACTTCCCTGCAGCTTTACAATGGAAGTAAACATTAGTTTGCCCATTTAAATCAATAGGATGCCTTTATAATGCTGAATGGAACTGGTCTTCCAGAGGGAAAGAAATAGTTAGTAACCACTCTCCACTCTGGTCCAAAAAAATGAGAATCTTGAAGAGCATAAATCCTGCTCATATCTCCAAATTCCCTAACAAGGTATAGGAGATGGATTATCTTAATTACTTCCAGTACTCACATTTAAACTAATAGTATGTGTTTTATCACATGCTAATTTTTATTGATGATCTTACAGAAAATTTAGCAATTGAGATGAAGCGTTTATTGAGTTATGTGTTTCCTAGAGACACACCCAAATAGGTACTACATATAGTCACCCTCTTAATGCCAGTCACCTACCTGGGAAATAGAAGTTGGCTCACTCTGCAGTGGATTTTCCTGTATCAAATGTTGTTGGACATCACATTGCTGAGCTAGTTCTGAGGCCTACAATAATTTTGGAAAAATGACAATTGGTGCCTCCATGACAAAACTGTGGGTAAGTGGTATGTACAGCGGGTGAAATAAGTATTGAATATGTCACCAATTTTCTAAGTAAATATAATTCTAACGGTGCTACTGACATGAATTTCTCACGAGATGTTGGTAACAACTCATCCAATCCACACAAGCAAAGAAATCGAACCATAGATGTCCATAAATTTAGTGATATATAATAATGGGAAATGACACAGGGAAAAGTATTGAACACATGAGGAATGAGAGGTGTAAAAAGCATTCTTGAAACCAGTGGTAGTTCAAGTTACAGACATCATCTTTTCATCTCAAAGGTATCTCAATATTGAGTAGATAATTATTTTTAAAAACTGGTTGTAAAAATACAGAATTAATAAAGATTGATAATTTAAGGGTTTAATGATGTTACAGTAGTTTGCATATTATAGGGCCAATTGGCTCTTATTAGGGATGGGCGAATACTAAATTACTCGGACTCACTAGACTCTAACGAGTAGGATCCCAATACTCGCTACTCGTTGCGAGTCTAGCAAGTCCAATGTAAATGAATGGGGAAGCGAGTATTGCAGCGATTCCTCTGCTGCTGGACCCCATAAAGTGGTCTGGCAGCAGAGGAAAAACCTGCAATTCCCCATTTTATTCTTTAAAAGCCAGCAGCAAAAAGCCGCGGGCTTTTATAGAATAGTTAAAAAGAAAACCGGATTGAACTGGATTGAACCTGATAGAACCGGTCCGGTTCAATCCGGTCCCATAGACAGTCATGTTAAAGTTAACCGGCTTGAACCGGACCGGGACAATCCGATTTGTTTTCACGTGACGGTCTATGTAACCGGATTGTACCGGTTTGTACAGATCCGGGTACATTAAACATTGATGTCTATGGTACCTGATTGAACCTGACCGGATCAATCCAGGACAATCCGGTTCAAAGAAGTAGAGGAATAGAATTTACAATTGATTTTCATTGGACTCGTTACTGTGCGAGTAATCGCAATGAAACTCGTAGAGTAAGGAGTCGGCCGATTACCCTACTACTCGCAGAGTAACGAGTACTAACGAGTAGATTCGCCCCTCCCTAGCTCTTATCCCAATCTAGGACATGAGTCAATTGATTGTTAAATTATTTTTCACCAAGTACAGTTGTCAATTGTGCATGATTATATTCAGTAACTCTCAAGCCGCAGCAATGGTCATATAGTATCTTTAGGTGCATATTGGCCAAATACTGGAGTATTTCTTTAAAGTTTCTATAAAGAGGCAACAAACAACATAGGAGTTATCAAAGCTTTTTTTGCTAGAAGAGTGTCGTAACATCTTTAAAAAGGCACAAGAAGTGTGCACATTTTTGTAACTTTTGGAATTTTCACCCCACTTTGAATCAGCTTTGCCAAAATGGTGCAGAGCTGGGGAAGAGTTGGGGAATCTGTGCATGACCATGCCCAGCTGTCAAATGTACCAGCATGATGTACACCAGAAATACAACTCCTGTCTTTGACTGAAGGTGCACCGAGGTGCACTCTACTCTGTAAAGGCATTGAACTTAGTAAGTGACATGCATCTTGTACTCCAGCAAAATTGGAGCCCCATTATCTTTTATTGAATGCCTATGTTTATATCTATGTTGGTCGAAAAGAGACGTCAGAAGGTTCCAGCATTGACAAATATTCTAAGGAGAAACTGTGAAAAGCTAAAATATTCCAAGTTGGAAGATCACTACTTTCTGTAGGTAGTCTAAGGGCCACTTTACACACACCAACTTATCTGTCCAACTTCTGAACAACTTACTGGTTGCAGTGAAATCATGGACACATTGTTCCATTTGTACACCGCCACAAAATGGAACAATGTGTCCATGATTTCACTGCAACCAGAGATCTGTTCAGAAGTTGGACACAGAAGTTGGTGTGTGTAAAGCGGCCCAAAGAGGTTGTATAAGAATTTTATTTCTGCATGACAAGTGCTGATCTATTGTGTTAATAAATGGGATAATATTGATCAATTATAAAATTAAAATAAAGCCATAGAATAAAGTTGGTCATACTGAAATTAATTGAAGTAGTGCATCATGGCAGAACAAATTACATTTTAAGGAAACCTACAAAGCAATAATAATTTTCCTAGCACAAAACCTCTTAAACCCTTAAGGTACCGTTACACGGTACAACTTATCAGCGATGTTGTATGCGATGTCGGGAGCGCGCTCATTTTGTGGACACCTGTGCAACATCGCTGGTGAGCTGCCACACGTCCAGATATTGTGGACAACTCACCAACGATGTTGTGAGCAGGGATCGTTCGCAAACACTGTGAACGATCCCTGCTCACTGCTGTGAATGGGCGAAGTCGGCCATGACATCGCTATTGCGGTGTCACACCGAAGGATGCCGCAGGTTGTTTAAGTTGAAGTTGACAGGCTTTCCTGCATGCTGGAAAACCTGTCAACTCCAACTTGAACAACTATTGTTGTTGAATTGTGCGTTTACACGCAACAACGATGTCGTTTCAACATCGTTCCTGACGTCACTTTTGAACAATGTCGGGAACGATGTTGAAGCGTGTAAAGGGGCCTTAAGTCATAAAGGAAAAAAAAAACATTATGTATTTACATTATTATGTTACTCAGAACATTACATTAGAATTAATCATTTCAGATTCGTACCTCAACTGGGGTGGGCTGATTCATTCTCTGAAGTGGAATGTCATGCTGAACAATAGGAAGCCTTTCAAATGAGGTAATGCCTGAGGTCTGCTTTGAATGTATAGCTGTCAAAATAACACTTTAAGCGTTAGATAATCTTTTTACATAAGGATATCCATACACATTACACTAAACTAGTCATCGCTTAAAATGAAAATGACCATGAATTTGAATTTTACGCCCAATCGTTAGATGAAAAGATCTTTGCTTAAAGAACAATCTATTTTTAAAGAAAAATATTCTTAGAACAATCCTTTGTTCACTGTCCTGTCTCAGTAAACATCTATGGTCAGTTTTAAAAAGTCTAAGGGTATGTGCACATCAGTCGTTTTGTGGGCTGCTTTTGGACATTTTCCGTCGGCGTTTTTCTGCTCAGTTTTATGTTAATTTATGTTAATCCTACCCTCCGGTCGGATTAACATGCTAGTCAATGGAGTTTAGAAAACGCTGTGTACATTACAACGTTTTTCTTCTGGTCGTTTTCAGTGAAATCTGGGTTTTTCCACCGGTTTCCAAATATAGAGCAAGTGACTTCTTTCCTCAGTTTTTCCAGTGGTTCCAGCTGATCAAGTGCACAAAAAACTCAGTTTTAAAACCGCTCAGAAAAACCGCCGACAAAACCGAGCAAAAAACGAGCAAAAAACAAGCAAAAAACGAGGGACACTGCTGAGCACAGAAAACTCAGTTTCTGCCAGTGTCCACCGGTTCCCGGTCGGTCTGCAGAAATGCAGAACCGACTGATGTGCACATAGCCTTAGGGTTCCTTTCCATGCCACAACCGCGTCGAGGAATCTGACCGGCGATATGTCGCCCGGGCACCATCGCCGTCAGATTGCCTCGCAGTTGCGGCGTGTAATTTGGGAATTTGGCGGCGATAAAAAGTTGTCGCTTGGTTCCGATTTCACAGCACTGCTCCAAAATCAGAGGCAATCATGAAGGCGACATTCCCGGGTTTTGCGTGTGAACGGGCGATAGTGATGGAATCTGCGTCGCCTATTGATTTCCCGTAGGCGTGCCACAGCGTGCTGGAGTCCAAGCCCCGTCAGCGATGATTGGTGGTGGCTACTGTGTTTCCATTGGCTGTCACTTGACACCGCGCCATATTTGAACCGCTCAATCATCAGGACGAAGTACCTTAGATCCGCGCTGCTGCAGGAAAGATGTAAGAAAACACCAGAAACACCGGGATGTCTGGTTAGCAGTGATGAACGTCTTTATTTTTCCTACGCGTTTCGGAGCTGCCTGCCGTTCCCTGAGGAAGGAGCCCGGCAGGCAGCTCCGAAACGCGTAGGAAAAATAAAGACGTTCATCACTGCTAACCAGACATCCCGGTGTTTCTGGTGTTTTCTTACATCTTTCCTGCAGCAGCGCGGATCTAAGGTACTTCGTCCTGATGATTGATTATTTACCACAGTGACCTGTGGAAGTGCGATCCCTGCGGCAGCTGCATTTCTGAGCGATCAAGCTGGTTGTGTGTGACACAACCTTACCAGGTGAGCGATTCTGATTTGGATCTTCTTTTCCAACCTTAAAAAAGATAAAACCCTATTGCGCATTCTCAACCTTTATAGATATTTGAACCGCTGTCCATTCACCACCACACAATGGTAATAGCGTCATGTATTAGCCAGCCTTCCAGCGCAGGTTGCCCAATCATAACGCTATTGCGTTGTCTAATCAGCGTGTTTGGGGTGCGGTATACACCAGTCTGCCATGCCTATGTTCTCGCGGCGCTGAACATGTACGCCCACATTCCTTTGGGGATTGCGGCGTGTGAAGTGGCGAGGGAACTCCACCGGATTGGTTCCGCTGTGGGGTAGGCGATTTCCGGGGCGACACATTGCCTTGGGTTGAGGGCAAAATTGCAGCGTGTAAAAGCGCCTTCGGCGATCTGAGGCAACCTTGAAAAACGTGCACTTTAGATTGACTCCTATTGCCACCAAAAATTACGGCATGTAAAGGTACCCTTAAGACTGATACAGCCGCAATCACTAAAGGAATGTGGGCGTACCTGTTCAGCACGGCAAAAACATAGGCATGCCAAATTGTTTTACACCGCGCCTCAAACAAGCTCATTGGACAACGCAATCACGTCCTGATTGGCCAGCCTGGTCTGGAAGGCTGGCTAATACGTGACGCCATTGTCGCTGAGTTTTCGAAGAATACAGGCTCGTGTCGTGACAAGTGGCTGCTGGGAGACACTTTTGAGCCGCTCAAGCGTCACACAGGAGCGGTTTTGAGCAGGACAGTGGCTTACACTACACAATAGTTTGCGTATGTAGCTGAAGGTGGGAACATACACACAATACTTTGCCCATATGTGGCTACATTGGCCCATGCCATGGCACAGCTGCCATGGCACCACTGAACTATGTGTGTATACACATGTTTGTGTGTAATGGACTGTACCTACATCCCCCACAAAAACCATTGCTTGATGAATGTGTGTGGACACATGCCCCTGTGGCCACAACACATCACAATGGATATGTTCACACATTTGTGCCATACAGTTTGGCCCAAAGGGCTGAACCTGTGTACTGCATATTACCACACAATGTTTCACGGACCCATCAAGAGCTTTTGACGGCTCACATACCTCATTGCACAGCATAAAGCTATGTGCAACTGCCCTGTATCCCAAAGTAACGACACACACAGGTAGTTTTTTGGATCCAACTTTTTAAAGTTATTAAATTTGTGCACAAAAAAATAAGGACAACAACACACACAAAATAACAGAAAACAGAAGTGTTAACATCACACAAAGAAATGCAACATGATGAGAAATAGGGTAAAACAATAAACATGTCAAAGTGTGCACCAAAAAAAAACACATCAATAACTAACTAACTAAAGATTGTGCACACACAAAAACCCAAACAAAATCCTCATGGTGCAGCCACCCTGGTGACTACACCATCCTCATCATGTTGATGCCTCACTGCACCAGCCACCCTACACCTGCTGGTGCTGCCAGGCCACTGCCCCAGGGCCATTAAAATAGGAGCAATATGCGTCTCTACTGTTCCTGGCATCCTGCTGAGTCCGACCCTGGCTCAGCGGCTGAAGTGGCGCCACACCATGGTTGGTAGCATGCCAATCCCTGGACGGACCTCCCCTGTTGTGGGGTCCACTGAATCCATATAACTTGCCGGCGTGTATGATGACCAATCCCTACGACGCAGGAAGTTATGCAGCACACAGCAGGCCAGCACTACCACATCAATAGATTCCAGTTTCATATGCAGACGTGTATGAAAAACCTGGAATGTGTTGGCCAACGAATTTTCAACCACACGGCGGGCCTGGGATAGCTGGTAATTGAAAAGGCGCTACTCAGAAGTAAGGGTCCTCTGGGGATATGGACGTAGTAGGTGTGCCTGAAGTGGGAAGGCTTCATCCCCCACAAATGCAAAGTTGAGATGATGGGTTGTCTCTTCATTTGAGGGCAAGGTCAGCCCACCTTTCCTTAGGTCTTGCGCCAAGGAGCAGTGTACGAACACACCCCCATCTGAGATACGCTCGTTCATTCCAACGTCCACGTAGAGGAACTCATAGTTCGCATCCACCAGGGCCATGGGGACAATACTAAAATATCCTTTGTAATTGTAATACAAATACCCAGAGTTTGGGGGTTTAGTTATCCTCACATGCTTACCATCCAATGCACTGCTGCAGTTTGGAAATTGCCAGTGGTCCTCAAACCCTCTGGCTACATCCATCCATTCAGCAGGTGTTGATGGAAACAGCATATAGGATGGCAGCAGACTACTCCAGATGGCCTCACACGTCTCGGGGATCAGGCGGCCAAAACAGTGACAGTGATACACTGAAGTGTATTGCAGGTCGGTCCTTGACCGACCTGTTAGCCAGGAACCGCAAAGTTACTGCCAAAAGCTCCTCAGGTGGCACAGCTTGACGCATCACAGTGTCCTGACGGGCTATCAATGGCTTTATGCGTTCCAAAAGGAATGTGAAAGAGTCCTCAGACATATGGTGGTAGTTCCTGAAATCATACGGACTACGATCCTCCAGCTCACGCACCAGCTGCATGTGGCTCCGGGAGTCCCGGCGGTGAAGCTAATCCCGAGTCCACACACGCCGTGGTCTGCGAGCCTGCAACCTCTCATATCTATCCTCCAGCCACAGTTGCTCTTCCACCAAGGCAAGAGCCACGATAGCATCTCCATCAGGGTCAAATATCATCTCATGTACCAACCCCTGCAAAAGTGAGAAAAAGAAACATCAGTACAAGAACACTTCATCACACATCATCTGCTCACACCACCTTCTTCCCCATACATCTCCTGCCCACTTTACCACAGCATACCCAACTGTGAACAGCAGCCCACACACAGATATATCCCCATTCCAAGGCTAAACCCAGCATTGCACAGGCTGATACCCAAACCTGGTCACTCAACACCCCTGGCCCTCCTGTACAATACATCTCCCTTGTCAAATGCAACACATCATGAGGCTAAGGCCAGATACGTGGCCATAATGTTCATTTGTGACCACAAGGCATGGGCCTACACGTAGTTCACATTAATTACATATTTGTTGATAACGCATCTATAAAATTTAATTATACACGTACCCCAGCCTTTGTGTCTCATGCTCAAAATATCACGCCACGAAGCAGACTATTGAATACTCATCATGTCCAAGAGACTTCCCTGATGTGTTGTGAATGCAGGATGTCCAGAGCCCGACATTCTCAGATGCCACACGCCCCACTCCACATCTTTTTTTTTACTTAAACGTCCCATTGTGTGTGCTAAATGACAGTACTATGTGTCCTCAATTCAGATGCGCCCAGAAACTAAAGACAATCACATCCTTCAAACATGATCCTGTATGGCAAAGGCAAAATGGCTTTTCAAAGAGGATATGGTTTGGTTTGGGAAAACACTCATGCATCCATTTGTCAGCACACAATGGTATATATGGCAACAAAAAACACGAGTAACTACATATCCCACCACTTGGACAGTCACCTACACTACACAGTAGCGACCCCTAATAGTAATGGTCTGTAAACGAAACACACCCACATCACAGATCATGTTTGCACATCAGTACTTACTTAATGACTGTGGGACAGCCAGCGTGTCTGATTTCGGCCTTGAGCGCATTTTATATGTGAAGCAGCCAATCAGAACGCAGCGCGTCTTGTAATCGACGTAGCCGCCTGGGTATACGCAGGTGGGACCAATCTTTAGGCACAATTGTGCTTTTGTGATCGGTCAGATTGTGTTTAAAGAAGCACGTTCTGGGGCGTAACCCCTGCCCGACTGGAATGTGCATTGATCTAGTAGTGTCTCATCACAAGTTCTCTGTTGGACAGACGGTAAGTGTGGGCACATGCTGTTGGGCACTAGACGTTCTTTTCTGTGTCGTGTACACCCATGTGTTGGCTGATGTTTGTGAGCATTAGATCCAGCTTCAGGTAGCGTCATGTAGAAGTGTATTTAGCGACGTGTACGCATTGTAAATACACTCCGTTTCCTGTAGCACAAATAATGTTCTGTCAGATTCTTGGCAGGACAATATGTGTACTCCAGCACTATGTTTAACCTAAATATGTGTGTATCTGATGTGTCTGTGTTGAAATGTCCTTAGTTACACAATGTGTGGCATTTGTAATGATAGACCTTGATATATTGAAGTGCAGTGGGACAAAATACATATATCACGTCACCAGTCCAACATGGCCCATGTATGGACCCATGTTAACGCCAACAATGATTTGCCCCAGCCAACCTGACTACCAGAACACATGTTATTAGTCTTGCAGGACATAGGCTGGACACACAGAGTAGGGTCTGACCTCTGATGGCCATGTGTTTTTTTGCATGACCTTTTTTTTTGTTTTCTTTTCTTTTTCTCAGATGGCTGAGTATCACGAGTTTGTGACCCAACTCATGACCATATACCAAGCACATGAATGCCTGTGGCGGGTGTCGCTGCCTGCGTATCATGACCAGGCAGCGCGGGCTTCGGCCTATATGCCGCTTGTGGAGCTGTATAACTGGCTCCAACCTCAAAAGAACTGGTCAGCGGTGCTGGTTGCGGAGAAGATCAAAAGCCTGCGCACCGTGTTCAACAAAATACACAAACAGTGGATGGAGGTCCGGTTCGGGGCTGGAGCTGACGAGGTTCCTTGGCCAACTCTCTGGTACTATGACCTCCTCAGCTTCACCCTGGGCCAAGAGGGGCCTCGTGGAACATGGTGCAGCAGGCGCCGCCCGCAACCAGCTGTAGCCGCAGCCCAAGACCCTGCCCCATCGCAGGAGTTGGGTAATTGTGTTTGTGTGTTTGAACTACCCAGCATGTTGTTTGCACTGATGTGGTGTTTGCTGCACATGTGGTAGTCACCATCGTGCTTTTTAACCACCAATCCTGTTCACTGTTCTTTTCTATCTGTTTTGGGGTCTGTGTTTTTACAGATTGTTTTTTGTTATTTGTTGCCACTTTACATATCAATGTGGATCTTCAGGTGAGTATACTGCACTTGTGTACTTGTTAGGCTTTTTCTTCTCTAAACTCTGCTCCTGTGGCTTTTGGTGTTAGCCTTGGTGAGGTTGCCTCTATGTTGTCTGTGGTGTTTGGTTGTGGTATTATAATCAATTAAATTGCAACATGTGGCTGATATTTTTTTGTTTGTTTGTTTGTTTTTCAGGCCCCTCTGGCACCTGGCTCCAGTGATGAAGAGGCAGCAGCTGGCGAAGCTCTCCCATCAACATCAGCGGGAGAGCCAGTGCCTGGGACCAGTGGTGGGGGGCCGGGCCCAGGTCCCAGCTCTGAGATCAGATGTCGTAAACCACCAGCCCCACCCAACACGGAGCTGGGTACCTGGGCGAAACGGGTCCTCCTTGATCGTGAGAGGACCCCCGGCTTTGGGTTCGGGTACATCGCCAGCGAGATGCTGGGCCGCATGGAGCCAGAGCAGCGGAACATCGCAGAGCAGGCCATGTTTCGTGTCCTGGAGGCGGGCGTGGATGGGTCCCTGTGATGGGGGGCATCCTGGACGCTCCCCCGGAAGACCACACCAGGCTTACTGCGCCCGCCAGACGCATGGTGAGAAGGCCACAAATTTGTGATACTCCACCTCCCCCAAGGAGACAGCCCAGTAGAGCTTCAAGATCTTAAGGCCACTGGGTGTATGAGGAGGGGGAGGCCCCATTGTCTGATCCAGCAGAGGAGGAGGAAGAACAAGAGAACTACTAGCCAATGCACAACATACACCAGTATGTGTGTGTGTGTGTTGGGTTATGTGGGTGTCATATAGGAGACATTGATGTCATATTGGGGGGCATGGCGGTTGTAATGGTCCAGTATGGTGACATATTTACTATGTCACACCATATAGCTGTAGCTAAAACATGGCCCAGTGTCATTGGTGAAAATTAACATCACAAACTTTAACCTGTGTGTTGCAACAAGGGATGACACAGGATGTAGCTGGGCAGATTTTTGTTAACCAACAACATATTGCAAAAGCATTGCCATCACAATCCAAATGCCTTGGTTAGCTTAGGAGTAGCCAAGACAGACTACCCACTTTCCCAATGTGGGACCCTATAAGAAAAGAGGTCAACGTGGCCTTAAAAAAAAGTGCCAATATGGCAACAGGGGACAAAACAATGGTCCAACATGGACAACAATGGTTAGGGGAGTGTGGTCCCCTTATTGGGTGGGGGGTGATGGATTACAGCCTATGCGTGACTGGACTGTCTGGAGGGTGTGGATCATGGCACCCAAGCGGGCAAGGTGTTCCTGCCCTTCTTGGTGTGCCCTCTCCATCTGCTGCTGTACCTTCTGGTGAGCCAGCAGCAGCTCTTCAAAAGTTGGTACATCTGTAGGGGAAATAAGATTAGTGAGTTACCTGGGTATGTGTAGGTGGTTATTTGAGGGAATTGTAATTGATCATACATACGCAGCACATCACCATCCCGGGTGTCATCTGGAGGAGATGGGCCCACGTGCTTGCTCTCCTTCAGGCAAAATGTAAAAAAAATATGAACACAACTCACATACTGGTGTCTGGAGCACACAACAGTAAGTACATTGTAAAGATTGTAGTCCTTAGAAGACACTTACCACCATACGCAGCACCTGCAGGCTCAAGGTGAGGGTGTGGGGACCACATCACACCAGGGCTTGGCCGGGAGCTGGAGATGCTGGGGGGAAGATGTGGCTCCTGGGCTGGGGGTGAGTGGCCACAGGATGGGGCTTTCAGCTCCCAGGGGGCCAGGGCTGCCTGCAGCCAAGGCTTGTGGCCCTGGTGGTGAGGGACTGGCTGTGCCCTCCGGGGCTGGGGCTGGTGGAGTCTTGGGTGGGGAGGGACTGGCTGTGCCCTCCGGGGCTGGGGCTGGTGGAGTCCCAGGTGGGGAGGGACTGGCTGGGCCCTCCGGGGCAGGTGGTGGTGGTGTCCCGGGTGCCGTTGGTGACTGTTGAGCATCCCCAGACACAGAGCCCTCGTCATCTGTAATATCAAACATGATGACAGAGCAATTTGAGAAAAGGCATACAACATAGGGAATACACCTTGTGTGTGTGTTAGAATGTCATGACGGCGTGAATGATACGTTCAAAAGTTATGGTCGGCACATAGACTCTGGGCAGGGCCCACTCTGGTTTGGAACATGAGTCCAACACCAGTGGCCACATATTTTGAATGTTACCTAACCCTTGCCTTAGCATGGTAGGTGTTTGAGTTTTTAACACAAGAGCAGCCAGTAAGCAACAGGTGTTTGCACCATGGGGGCCAACACATAGCGTTGAAATTGTATTCAGTGTTCTGTATTGTGATCATTGTGTTGCCAAATTGTATGTGTCACAGGTCACACATATGTGCTGCAAGGTGTCATGTGGGTGTTTAACATTGCATTAATATGTAGTTGTCACCTTGGCAGTCAGGACACACCTCTTTTTGCAAGCACACAGGTCAAGGACCACTATAGCCGTCACCATTTGAATGTCAAATGAGTGATTCATACACCTTCAAGTTGCAGTGTGACCAACATGCAGATGCACATTGGTGACAGCTCCACATGGTGGCTTAGGCCACATTATGTGGCATGGCACAATAACACATGATGTTTGTGTAGTATGTGGAGTATTTAGCTTTCCATGTGTGTGTTTGGCATTGCCACCTACTCACCACGCAGCCTGGCAATCCTGGCCCGAAGATCCACAATGCAGCCTGGGGACTTGTGCTTCAGGTCCACGAATTTCTTCTGGATCTGTTTGCAGGTCCTCTCAACCCTCAGTTTGTTGAACAGGGCCTGCTGGATCCTTCTGAGGATGCTGCGCTTGTGCAGCCGTGGGTGCCAGTGATGCTGCTGACACCAGTAGTCATGGCGGTCACATATGTCTATGAGGAGCATTAGCTCCGCCAGACCCCATGTGGCAGCGCGCTGTGCGGCGGCCATGACTTTGCTCCTATGTGCAGGGGAGGGGCAGGCACCTGGCAGACAGGGAGTAACGAAAACAAATGTCATGACGTCACCACACACACTGGCGCCGCCAAACTACATTGATGACGAAAACAAGGTAGCTGTCCGCAAAACGGGAGTAGCGTAATATAGCCATCAGTGTCACCAAATTCGCTAACCACTGCAGTGTGTTGCCCATGCCACCCATGTGCAATGTGTAGGCCAATATATGAACTGTCATGTGTGGCAGTATAGTGTACACAGTGAATCTTCCAATACACGCACCAACAGTAGCTTGTGCTATTGAATGCGTCGTGTAATTGGATTGAAGTAGTGGATGATTGTGTAGGTGAAGATGCGTGTGGTGCTGAAGTGACAACTCTTCAAATATGGTGTCCTGTGAAGGGACAGCCAATGGAAACACAGTAGCCACCACCAATCAACGCTGACGGGGCGCGGTGTCCAGCACGCTGTGGCATACCTCCAGGAAATGAATGGGCGACGCAGATTCTATCCCTATCGCTCCTTCACATGCCAAAAGCCGGGAATTTTGCCTTCATGATTGCCTCTGATGTTGAAGCAGTGCTGTGAAATCGGAACCAGACGCAACCTTTTTGATCGCCGCCAAATTCCCCAATTACACGCCGCAATTTTGAGGCAATTTCACGGCGATGGTGACGGGGCTTCAGATTGCCGGTCAGATTTCTCGCGGTGTGTAAAGGCACCTAACAGTTATGCTTATGCAGCTTATGCAGTATTGTGATCATGTAAGGGCAGTCAAAGTGTATAATTATTTTTCCCCTATATTTTTTCTTAACATCATGCTAATTAGGTCCCCTACAGGAGGAGAGAAACTGTCAATTAAAGAAGCTCCCATGAATTTCATTTTTTCCTTAAACCTGTGTATGTAGTGCAATGTCATCGTGTTACTATACTCAACTGTTAAAACTGCACACTCAAACAGTTTTGGTTGATGCAATTGGTGAAACTTTATTAAAGCAATGGAACAGGATAACAGATTGGATGTGACTATCAGAACTGATGTTTTGACTGTAAAGTCTTGATCACAATAAAAGTCACTGACTTTGAAGGGATTTTAATTAGAAAGATGATGACCCTGATAGGACCTGATCAGATAAATTACCACCTAAGAAACCTGAAGTCAGGTATAAGAAGGGTCGACATGGGGAATGTGATGAATCAATGCTTGTATCCAATTGACGTCTTATACTAGTCACTGTGGAGTGACTGAGGGTGGTCACAATTTGGCAATCTGGAAATTAACTCACGTGAAATGTCCTGGCTTGTCAAGTTGTCAGATCTAGGATAGATTCTGTGTTCAAGGAGGTTTTAATATTTGGATTGAGGGATAAGTGTCCTGTATGGGAGAGGTTGCTAGTGCCAGCGTTAGCCTTGGCTTGTGGGTGTCTAATACATTTTCACCAATTGCATCAACCAAAACTGTTTGACTGTGTAGTCTTTACAATTGACTTTGAGCATTGGTTCTTTGAACCTGTACACTGGCTCCTTGGAACTTTCATGCATACCGTCCATTCCTAGAATTTATTGTATGATTCACCTACCGCCTATCTTCTCCAATATCCAGCACCTGACTGCTGTGCTCCTATTCTGAGTCACATGATAGCAATTGAGACTCTCCATATTACACTACACTCTACACATGAGTGGGAAGTCATTTTCAAAATCCAAGCCTCGTTCTGAAACTCCATAGGCTAGTGTAACTCAAAAAGCCTGAAGAGTGGTGATGTCAGTCAGAACGGGGAGCAGAACGGTCGCTAGATACTGCAGAAAATGTTAATAGTGTGAGTATATTTAATTGTAAAGTGCTGCAGAATATGGTCGGCGCTATATAAATAAAATGTATTATTATTATTATATTAACATAATAACACTATAGTACACACATATATACTCAGGATTAGGGGAAAAACTAAAAACAGGGCTTATTTATGATTTTTTCCTGTCTCTTTGTTGGCATTAAAGCCAAATGCTTATTGTTAAGAAAATTGGTTACAGTTTATTTTTATTAACAACTATAGAACCCACTTTACTTAGTTCTCAATACCACAGCCATCATTGGATTTCCAATCACATACGATGTTCAACTTTGAGTCCCCCTTTGATGGCACAGTACAATCATCTAGTATTCTGCATGGCACAAAAAGTTTAGATGGGTACTCCAGTAAGATAAAAATTCTTCTACTGTTTCTGCCCTCATAAACTATAAAGGTGAGATGTACAATGGTGCTCCATATCCTCACAGTACCTGTAATTCAAGTGATACTGGAGCTGCTTTTTGCTGCTCCCTCTCCCTTTTGGTTTGTTACATCACATATCAGTAGCATGGCCTGCTCCATGCTAACAACAGCCAGCCTCCTGGTAATACCTGCTTCCCTGCATTTTGAGAGCAGGGGGTGTGGTGAGATTGTAGCCTTCTCCATGCTGTTAGTAACAACCAGCCCCCTGGTGAGGGTGTAGCCATGCCCCCTGTACTTGAACTGCAGGGAAACAAATATTATCAGGGGGCTGGCTCTTACTAACAGCATAGAACAGCTATACCCCTATCAACCCCCATCCCCTGCTCTCAGACAGAACATAAGCAAATATTATCAGGGAGCTGGATGTTAGTAGGCAACATGGAGCAGGTCATATGCCCTGATGTGTGTAACAGCAAAGAGCAGCTCCAGTGTCCCACTGAATTACAGGTAGTGTGAGGATATGGAACAGTATTATGGATCTCATATTTAGAGTCTATGAGGGCACGGAAAGTAGAATTTTTTATCTCCCTGGAGTACCCATTTAAATCTCAATATTCAATATATTTTTTCCAAATCAGTTTTTTTAACACACTAGTAAATTACCTATATTGCCTTATGCCACATAGTACAGTATAAAAAGTGACCAATATATTGTATTATACTAGTCATCATATCTTAGATGTCATCTGTTGTGGTCACAGTTCCCTTATGTACTTACATGCGGGTTCTACAGTTTGAGCAGATGTATGTGAGCTCCTTGAGGAAACAGAAGGAGAACAACTGCGACTGAGGTGTGAGGCACTAACTTCAAGCATGGTAAAATGCTTTTCACTGTCCACACTTAAGTCTTTGTCCTAAATATTTGTTTAAAAAAAAATGGAAAAAAAAGTGGTTATCTAATGTATTAGTCAATCCTTCTACATGGAATAAAGGCTATACCACTATTAGTATTATTATTATTATTATTTATTTATATAGCGCCATTAGGTTCCATGGCGCTTTACATGAGGATAAGGGAGACAAGAACAAGTACACTAATGTCACACGCGTCAATATCGCTGTCAATGTCGCTCGTACGTCACGGATTTTCAGTCGCTCGAGCGACATAAAAGTGACACAGGAGCGACATTGAAGCGTGTGACCAAGCGATGAAACCAGCGATATGTCGCTGATCGCCGATCGCAGGTTTCACTGCCAGATGTAAAACCTGTCGCTCATCGCTCAGTAGACTTTGTGCATCGCTGCGTGTGACACTAAACTCAGCGATGTATTTTCTATATTGACAACATACAAGCGACTAAATAAAATCGCTCGCAAGATGGCGACATCACCGCATCGCTGGGTCATATTGACGCGTGTGACATCTTACCTGCGATAATTCCACATCGCTCAGGCGATTAATAATTTGTGACGCATGAGCGATATTGCGGGCGACATTGACACGTGTGACAGGCCCTTTAATCTAGGCGATTAGGATGTACAGGTACAGGAGGGGCAGGGACACTATCATCTATTTACTTCTTATTTCTAGTGGTGTATGAGTTTATAGTTCAGGAGAGGTAAGCAGAATATAACATGAACCTAGCATTATGCTGTAATGGATCCATTATGTGAAAAGATCATTGTACAAGGGACCTAAACAACACTAGCCATCTTAGCTAAATGCCACAACATTTCAGAGCAAAGAGACATTTCCACGGTGAGCTTTTGGTGAGTTTTTGATATTGCTGAATTTCTGCAACTATTAGGTACATTAGTTTTGGGTCTCGTTGTGAGCAGTGTGATGCAGGAAAGTTCACCTCAGGTCTGAAAGCTGCGATGCTCTAGCTCAGGGGTCCCCAACCTTTTTTGCACCGGGGACCGGCTTCATGCAAGACCGTCCTTCCAGGGCCCGGTGGGCGGGGCTTTAAATGTATGGGGCGGGGCTATGGAGAAGGGGTGGAGTTTACTGCCCTGTTTCCTCAAAAGATGCGCTACATCTTATTTTCATATACGGTAGTATAATGCAGCGTCACAGCCCTCCACATTATATAATGCAGCGTCACATCCCTCCATAAAGTATAATGCAACCTCATATCCTTCCATATAATATAATTCAGCGTCTCATCCCTCCATATAGCATAAATTCTCCCCCCACACACACATTGTCCCCGTATAACCCCCGCACACAGACATTGCCCCTTGTATAACCCCCCAAACACACACACATTGCCCCTTGTATAACCCCCCTCACACACACACACACTGCCCCTTGTAGAACCCCCGCACACACACACACATTGCCCCTTGTATAACCCCCCCACACACACACAAATTGCCCCCGTATAACCCCCGTACACACACATTGCCCCCTGTATATACCCCCGAACACACACACATCGCCCCCTGTATATACCCCCTCACACACACACACATTGCCCCCTTGTATATACATATACCCCTCACACACACATTGCCCCTTGTATATACCCCTCACACACACACACACTTCCCCCTGTATATACCCCCGCACACACACACATTGCCCCCTGTATATACCCCCGAACACACACACATTGCCCCCTTGTATATACATATACCCCTCACACATACATTGCCCCTTGTATATACCCCTCACACACACACACTGCCCCTGTATATACCCCCGCACACACACACATTTCCCCCTGTATATACCCCCGAACACACACACATTGCCCCCTTGTATATACATATACCCCTCACACACACATTGCCCCTTGTATATACCCCTCACACACACACACTGCCCCTGTATATACCCCCGCACACACACACATTGCCCCCTGTATATACCTCCGCACACACACATTGCCCCTTGTATATACCCCTCACACACACACACACACACACACACACTGCCCCTTGTATATACCCCTCACACACACACATTGCCCCTTGTATATACCCCTCACACACACATACACTGCCCCTTGTATATACCCCTCACACACACATTGCCCCTTGTATATACCCCCCCCCCACACACACACACATTGCCCCTTGTATATACCCCTCACACACACACATTGCCCCTTGTATATACCCCCCACACACACACATTGCCCCTTGAATATACTCCTCACACACATTGCCCCTTGCATATACCCCTCACACACACTGACCCCTGAATGCCCCTCACACAGACATGCTGCCCCCAGTACAGTCCACCCCCCACACACAGGCATTGCTGAAACACACTCACACACAGATGCTCACCGCTCCTGCCGGCTTCTCTCATACAGCAGCAGCTGAGGCAGAGATGTGGCTGAAGTTTTTTCATATCTCGCGCTATTTCCAAGCGCATCACGTGATGCACATATCACTGATGCGCTTGGAAGTAGCGCGATATATGAAAAAAACTTCAGCCACATCTCTGCCTCAGCTGCTGTATGAGAGAAGCCGTCGGCCAATAACAGCGCGGCAGGGCATGGCCGCTGCTGATTGGCCGACAGCTCCCCTCACACATATGCACGCAGCTGAGGCAGAGGCAGAGACCTCGGCTGCGGCTCAGAGCTGCGTAGTTCAGGAGGTGAGGGGCGCGGTGGGCGGGGACACACAGGGGGCGGGGAAGCCGGCAGCTCGCCACGGACCGGCGCAAGGACCCTGACGGCCCGGTCCCGGTCCGCGGACCGGTGGTTGGGGACCCCTGCTCTAGCTGACCTCAGGTGACCCATCCCGTTACGTCACCACTCTCACAGCAGGAGCTGAAACTTAGTCAGTTTCATGTCCTGCCGTGAATGGTCATCGTAGAGACAACTGAAGGGTTGGTGTGGGAATAACAAATATGTGAATGAGAGCTGTCTTTGTGTTTTTTTTCCAAATAAATAGTTTTTCATGGTGTGGTGTATTGTTTATTATTTACTTAGAGATTTATAATGGCTGGGTGTAACATTGGCCCGACATTATGAACCTCAGGCTTAGTGCCAGTTGGCAATATTCAGGTGGCATTAACCCCTTTATTACCCAGTCTGCCATCGCTACAGGGTAGCTGGGATAGTCATGTACTGTGCCAGAAAATGATCCTTCGATGAATGCTTGAAACCAAAAATACAGCAAAACTCCACAACATTTTTTTTTTTATTATTTTAAGAAATAATTAAAAAAAAGGTTTCTCTCCTGGTAAGATTAGGCAGCTGGGGGTGAGTGCCATCATGTGGCTGCCTGCCTTTCCTGGGCTGGTGTCCAAAAAAATAGTGGAGCCCCATGTCACATTATGTCATCAACAAACCATTTTATTTTTTCAGCATAGCTGTATTCACAGTCACAACAGTGAACAATTGCTAAAAAAAATGCTGAAAAATCCGCATTGTGACAAAAATGTGGCAAAAATGCACCAAGAGTCTACCAACTTATCTATGTGGATCTTTGAAACATGGTTCGGATTTTGGATGTTAAAAATCAACAGCACACAGGCTACGTTGGCACATAGCCTAAAACACAGAGTAGGTATCAAGCTTTCAAACATAGTTTTTCTCTGTGAGTTCCACATGGGATTTTAATATACAAACACTGATTAAAATGGTGATGTGTGAATCAGCCTTTATACAGTATCATTAATTTCCACAGTGCTTTACAGATATCATCACTGTCTCACTTGGGACTCAGTATCTAAATTCCCTATCAGTATGTTATTGGAGTGAAACTCAGAAATCCACCAAGTAGAAATGGGGGCTTGTATACCATGCTACCATACAGATCAGTCAATAAATTTACTCACAGGATTTATACCTTTTTGTGTGATTTTTCTCAATACATTTCAGGGTCTACTTGCCCCTTCATCAGGAGTATCGCAGAGATGTACAAATATTTATTGATTGGTCTGTACGGTAGCGCGGTATACAAGCCTCCATTTCTACTCGCTTGATTTCTGGATTATTACTCGGGGAGACCGCTGCACACTGAATCTTGAAAATCACAATATATTATATGCAACTTCAGTGGTTGTGACTTTTCACAACCATCTCAGGTGAGCATGTTGTCTTATTTATCACAAGTGTCTAACCACAGGTAAACACTATGTGCACCTTGTTTTTCCTGTCCAGTAAATTGCTGATATTTTTGGAGTGAAACTGGAAGACCCAGAGGAAACCCATGCAAACTTGGGGACATCATAGAAACTCCTTGAAAATGTTGTCCTTGGTGGAATTTAAACATTGATCCTCTAAAAGGCTAATTAATGAGCCTACACTAAGTCCAAATAAGTAATTGGAAGCCTTACTGCAGAAAAAAATTCAGTTGTCACAATATTGAAGAGGACTCCAGACGGAAAAAAATCAAGTAAAAAAATTTGCAAAACAAAATATGGATAAAAAAACACAATCTAAAATCCTATTCAAAACAGCTTTTGGGATAAAATAAGTCCCCTTTCATATCAGCGTTTTTCAGTGATTGCGGCAGATTTACTGCATCTGCCGCGTAACGGTCACACTTGCGGCACCCTTGCGGCAAGCCCCATGCATTGTTTATGGGGCTTGCGGCAGGTGCGGCAAGTGCGGTATAACCGCGGTTTCAGCACTTGCGGCAGTTGTGACCACTAAAAAAGCCGCTTTTGACCACATTTTTTTTCGCGCCCGCAACTGCCGGAACTGCGGTTATACCACACTTGCCGCACCTGCCGCAAGCCCCATAGACAATGCATGGGGCTTGCCGCAAGTGTGCCGCAAGTGCGGCCGTTAGGTCGCAGATGCGGCATTTTGAAAAAAACGCTGATGTCAAAGGGCCCTAAGGCTTCTAAAAAAGGATTGTTTCCTAAAGTGGATTTCTTTTGAAAAACCAAGTAGATGCTACCACCTCCAGCCCTAGTCCTGGATCAGTGAACGTGCTCTCCATGTGCTCAACAGACAGCACACTGATCCTATGATAATAACCAGATTGCCTGTGCCACAAACAATTTTCACAGGGACTCAAGGTTCAAGTGAGTTAAAAATCTCAGCAAATGGCCCATACTCGTGCATTGTCAATAACAGTCAATTTGCAGTCATGACTTGCCCAAGATTTAATACAGCTGTCTGAACGTAGCCTTTGGATGAAATCACAAATTTTGCAATTCTTACTTAACATCATTTTGTAATTTTTTTTGCATTATTTTTTCATGTATCTTTTTTCCAAAGGTGTGTGTGTATTTGTGTGTGTGAGAGTGTGTGTGTACGCCCGCGTACGTGTGTCTGTAATAAAACAGCACTATATTAAAGCTAGGCAAAGGAGATAAGCAGAGTTAACACATGTCAATCATGCATTTGAATGTAAAAATAGAATCAGTACCTTTAGTGAGGATGTGACAATGGCTTCTGATGAGGTATTTTCTATATTTATTTTTTGTCTCCTTTCCACTCGAACATCTGCATAACTGCTTTTTAAAACACATTATATTAGTTTAAAGAGGCATGCATGTAATTTTACCTTAAATCCATTAACACATAATATTAATAATAACTAAAATTGTATGCCACAATAGATCTACTGGAATCTACAGTTGTGGCCAAACGTATTGACACCCATGCAATTCTGTCAGATAATACTCAGTTTCTTACTGAAAATAATTGCAATCACAAATTCTTTGATATTATTATCTTCATTTACCGTAATTTGTCTTCAATGAAAAAACACAAAAAGAATTATCCTAAAGCCAAATTGGATATAATTCCACACCAAACATAAAAAAGGGGGTGGACAAAAGTATTGACACTGTTGGAAAAATCAAGTGATGCTTCTATAATTTGTGTAATTAACAGCACCTGTAATTTACCTGTGGCACCTAACAAGTGTCAGCAATAACTAAATCACACTTGCAGCCAGTTGACATGGATTAAAGTTGACTCAATCTCTGTCCTGTGTCCTTGTGTGTACCCCATTGAGCATGGAGAAAAGAAAAAGACCAAAGAACTGTCTGAGGATTTTAGAAACCAAATTGTGAGGAAGCATGAGCAATCTCAAGGCTACAAGTCCATCTCCAAAGACCTGGATGTTCCTGTGTCTACCGTGCGCAGTGTCATCAAGACGTTTAAAGCCCATGGCACTGTGGCTAACCTCCCTAGATGTGGACGGAAAAGAAAAGTTGACAAGAAATTTCAACGCAAGATTGTGCGGACGGTGGATAAAGAACCTCGACTAACATCTAAACTAGTTCAAGCTGGTCTTCAGTCCGAGGGTACAACAGTGTCAACCCATACTATCCGTTGGCATCTGAATGAAAAAGCCAGGCTGGAGCTTGCTAAAACTTACCTGAGAAAGCCTAAAACATTTTGGAAGAATATTCTCTGGTCATATGAGACAAAAGTAGAGCTATTTGGGCAAAGGCATCAACATAGAGTTTACAGGAGAAAAAAAGAGGCATTCAGAGAAAAGAACATGGTCCCTACAGTCAAACATGGTGGAGGTTCCCTGATGTTTTGGAGTTGCTTTACTGCCTCTGGCACTGGAATGCTTGACCGTGTGCATGGCATTATGAAATCTGAAGACTACCAAGAAATTTTGCAGCATAATGTAGGGCCCAGTGTGAGAAAGCTGGGTCTCCCTCAGAGGTCATGGGTCTTCCAGCAGGCAGTGACCCAAAACACACTTCAAAAATCACTAGAAAATGGTTTGAGAGAAAGCACTGGAGACTTCTAAGGTGGCCAGCAATGAGTCCAGACCTGAATCCCATAGAACACCTGTGGAGAGATCTAAAAATGGCAGTTTGGAGAAGGCACCCTTCAAATATAAGGGACCTGGAGCAGTTTGCCAAAGAAGAATGGTCAAAAATTCCAGCAGAGCATTGTAAGAAACTAATTGATGGTTACCAGAAGCGGTTGATCGCAGTTATTTTGGCTAAAGGTTGTGCAACCAAGTATTAGGCTGAGGGTGCCAATACTTTTGTCTGGCCCATTTTTGGAGTTTTGTGTGAAATGATCAATGTTTTGCTTTTTGCTTCATTCTCTTTTGTGTTTTTTCACTGAAGACAAATTAAATGAAGATAATAATACCAAAGAATTTGTGATTCAAATCATTTTCAGGAAGAAACTGAGTGTTATCTGACAGAATTGCAGGGGTGTCAATACTTTTGGCCACAACTGTATATATATGTAAATATATATATATATATATACCGTATATACTCGTGTATAAGCCGAGTTTTTCAGCCCAAAAATTGGGCTGAAAAGTCCCCCCCTCGGCTTATACACGGGTCAATACGGTACTTGGTCGCCCCCAAATGCTGGCACTCGCCCCCCCCCTCTGTTGTAAGGGCCCCCCCGCTGCTTAACTTACCATCCCCGGTCTTCTGCACCGCGCCGGTCTTCTGTGCTCTGTCCTCCATGCTCCCGTCCGGCTGCATCCGGGATCCCCGGCCGTCGCAGTAACGATGACGTCATCGTGCGACGGCCGGGGACCCCAGATGCAGCCGGACGGGAGCATGGAGGACGGAGCACAGAAGACCGGCGCGGTGCAGAAGACCGGGGATGGTAAGTTAAGCAGCGGGGGCTTACAACAGAGGGGGGGCGAGTACCAGCATTTGGGGGCCTGTATACCGCTGGGGCTGCTATATACCACTGGGGCTGCTGTATACCACACCACTGGGGCTGCTGTATACCACTGGGGCTGCTATATACCACTGGGGCTGCTGTATACCACTGGGGCTGCTATACACCACTGGGGCTGCTGTATACCACTGGGGCTGCTATATACCACTGGGGCTGCTATATACCACTGGGGCTGCTGTATACCACTGGGGCTGCTATATACCACTGGGGCTGCTATATACTACTGGGGCTGCTATATACCACTGGGGCTGCTGTATACCACTGGGGCTGCTATATACCACTGGGATGCTGTATACCACACCACTGGGGCTGCTGTATACCACTGGGGCTGCTGTATATACTGCCGGGGCCTGTATATACCACTGGGGAGGCTGCTGTATACTACCACTGGGGAGGCCTGTATACCACTGGGGGGCCTGTATACCACACTGCTGGGGGCTGTATACCTGTGCTGGGGTCCACCCTCAGCTTATACACGAGTCAATAGGTTTTCCCAGGTTTTGGGGCAAAAGTAGGGGGGTCGGTTTATACACGGGTCGGCTTATACACGAGTATATAAGGTATATATATATATATATATATATATATATTTAAATTATGTTCTTTGTCACACTAACGTAATTGTACGTGTTAAATATGCATCACTATCCTCATCTAGATATCCTACATTATATTAATTATATAAATATAATTATAAAGACCTGCCAACATTTATAAAAGTATGCAAATAGAGTCCGTGGAGCTTCGTTTAGGAGTTTCAAATACGGAACTAGCCAGATGTCCTTCCAGGGAAGGACCTAGCCCTGGAGTGGCTCCTTACGGAAATCACCATAAGCACCATATTATATGGCTCTTTCAGTCAATATCCAACTCTTTACAAGTTTAAAGATATGACAAGGGAATTACCAAAGCCAAGTATCCATCCACAGAAAGTTTATAAAAGAACTTTTGTTATTTTTTTCCCTAAACCTGAGTATGGCACCATAGTTTTAATATGGAGGCGTATCTAAAGAAGAATATAATGAAGTCTGCTGAACCTGTAGGGCATGCAAGAGTTTAGCAAAAGCTGATAATGAATTAAGGCTTACAAGACACCAAAAGCAATAAATAAAAAGGAATTGGGGATTTGTCAAAATTAAAAGAAAATTCATTGATGCTAAATTATTTTTACAGGATAAAAATGGTGAAGTGGTAAAAAGAATTATGATAAGAAGGTCAAACTTTTAAATTCCTATTTTGCACCTGTTTTCTCTCAGAAAGTAAATCTTCAGTGTACTATTAAAGAGATAGAAGAATCCAGGCTGTCTATAAACAGAAAGATACTGAGGGAATACTTAGCTAAGAAATGAATTCAAGTCCAAGTCCATATGAGTTGCACCCCAGGGTATTGAATGAGATGGCAGAAGAAAACTTTTTAACAAATTTCCAGAATCTTTAAAAATTCTTCCAAAACAGAAGTCCCAGAGGACTGGAGAAGAACAAGTGTTGTTCCTATCTTCAAAAAGTGGAAGAAGGTGGACACAGGGAACTACGCCTGTGAGCCTGACTTCTACACCAGAAAAGATCTTTGAACAAATTATTAAACAACATGTATGGCATGAGTAGAATGAAATGATTAACCAGAGCAAGCATGGATTGGTAACTAGTAACTAGTCAGACTGACTTAATTTCCTTTTATGATAGAGATTAACTGATTGGATGGATCAGGGATATGCAGTAGATATAATATATCTTGACTTCAGCAAAGCCATTGACAAAGTATCTCATACAATCCGTATTAAAAAAAATCATCAATTATTGAATGGACAAAGCAACTCTTAGGTGGAATCATAACTGGCATAGTGATTAGGGATGGGCGAATCTACTCGCTACTATTCGGGACTCGCCCGAATAGTAGCGGACTCGGGGGACTCGCTACTCGCCGAGCTTCCTTAGGAATTACTCGGGGTAGCGAGTCCCTGTACTTTTGCAGTGTATCTATACAGATACACTACAAAAGTACCCTAAAAGTTAATCTAAGGGGTTAAAAACAATAAACATTCATACTCACCTTCTGTGGGGCCTGTACCTTATGTACCGGGACCGGTACCGAAGACCTCCGGACGTCACAAGACCTCAGATCACCGGAGAAGATGGGCTGAAGGACCTGTGAGATTTCAGCCAATCAGCATGCGGCAGAGCGGTCACATGGGTTTGTCACGTGGCCGCACTGCCAGCCAATCAGATCGCTAGATCACTCATTGGCTGGCAGTGCGGCCACGTGACAAACCCATGTGACCGCTAGCCGCATGCTGATTGGCTGAAATCTCACAGGTCCTTCAGCCCATCTTCTCCCGGTGATCTGAGGTCTTGTGACGTCCGGAGGTCTTCGGTACCGGTCCTGGTACATAAGGTACAGGCCCCACAGTAGGTAAGTATGAATGTTTATTGTTTTTAACCCCTTAGATTAACTTTTAGGGTACTTTTGCAGTGTATCTGTATAGATACACTGCAAAAGTACAGGTTACTATTCGGACTCGCTGGACTCGCAACGAGTACCGAGTCTCGGACCCGGACTCGTTAGAGTCCAGCGATTCCGAGTATTTCAGGATTCGCCCATCCCTAATAGTGATCAGTCCCAAAGAGTGGTCATAAATCCTGCACATCCATTTGAAAGAATGTGTCAAGCTGTGTACCACTGGGCTCTGTCGTGTTTTGTTCAACATCTTTATCAATAATTTAGAGGAAGGTAAACTGATTAAATTTGCTGATAACACAAAGCTAGGAGGGATAGGTAATACTCGAGAAGAAAGAGGGAAGATTCAAAAAGATCTACAAAAAACTGGAACAGTGGACAGCAACTAACAGGATGGTTTTTAATAGTTAAAACTGCTAAGTGCAATATCTGGGCAAGAAAAATGAATAAAGCGTATACAGAATGGGATGAATAAAGCTAAGCAACATCATGTGTGAAAAAGACTACGGTAAACTAATAAACTGAACATGAGTCAACAATGTGATGCAGCAGCAAAAAAGGCAAACACAATTCTGGGATGTATTAACAGAATCATACAGTCTAGATCGCGTAAAGTCATTATCGCCCTCTACTCGTCTTTGGTCAACAAACCGGAGCTTTGATCTGCAAATTATATCCTATAAGGAATAGCTACAGGATCTGGGAATGTTTAGTTTCCAAAAAAGACTGAGAGGAGACTTAACAGCTGTCTACCAATATCTCAAGGGATGTCACACTGTAGAGGGATCAGTTTTATTCTCGTATTCACAAAGAAAGACTAGAAGCAATGGGAGGAATTAGATATTAGAAAAAAGTTTTTGACAGTGATTTGTTAACAAAAAAACCACCGCTATTGGTCTGACACTAACACACAGTGGATAGATTCCTTCAAGACTGTTGGAACACAAAAATTAATAGTATGGTGTGGTATATGGGATTCAAATATAGTGGGGCCATTCAATGGAAACCTCAATGCCACTGGATATCTGAAATTGCTACATGATTCAGATATCTAGTGGCATTGAGGTTTCCATTAGTGAAGAATGGCCCCACTATCTTTGTACCCCATATACCACACCATACCATCAATTTTTGTGTTCCAACAGTCTTGAAGGGATCTATCCACTGTGGGTTAGTGTCAGAATAATAGCGGTGGTTTGCATTGACAATCCAACACAATGGGCAGCACTTTGAACACATTTTATAAGTGGTCATGAATTTGCAAATAACTCATGAAAGAAAAAGTTATGTTAAAACCAAGCACACATTGTATTTCTTATGAAATTCTCAATAAGTTTGATGTGTCACATGACCCTCTTCCCACTGAAAAAAATAAAGTTGGATCCAAAATGTGCCACAAACAGGAAGTTGATATCACCAACCGTTCCCATTTTATTTAGGTGCTTCCATATAAATGGCCCACTCTGTGTATGAGCCTAAAGAGTGTTTTCACCAAATATTATCCAGCACATTATGGGAAATAAAAAGACTAGCTCTTCTTAGCATAAAATCCCTCCAAAACACCTTTGTATACTTTGATAGAGATTCCGGGGCTACCAGACTCATTTAAGGCTTTGCTCCCACACTGAGCTTTTGGTTAGTTTTTGATGCTGAATATTTTCATTGAGCCAACAACACTTTATTTTACAGTTCCAACAAAGTTGATGGTTGGATAGAAATCTCATGCACACTGTGCTTCTTTTCTACTCAGCGCAAATTCACCTACAGCTCAAATCTGCAACATGTCAGGTTCTCTTTCTAGCACAGTAAGTCTTATGATAGAATGGATATGCACACTGGAGGTAATATGAGGTGCAGACAAAGAGAGTCCTGGACCCCCTATATCATCCCGAAAGATTTGCCGCACTCTCTGTGTTGGAATACAACCTCTTTAATATTGTTTTCTCAACCATATGCAGAAATATGCAGAAATATGCAGAAATATGCAGAAATACAAAGATCTTGTGTATACAAGCAGAAGCGACTAAAGAGACGTTTCAACCCAAAATGAGTCTCTTTCAATTGCGACAGTAATGTGAGAGACTCGCATGAGTCTCTCGTCGCGTCACCAGCACGGCCGCTGGCTCTCCAGATTGGCAGCCACGTGTATTCCAATGCAGATGACATGTTCTTGTCTGTAGAGCCAGCTGCCATGAAGGGTAAGATGGGATGAGAGACTCATGCGAGTCTCACGCATTACTGTCGCCAGTGTGGCTCCAGTCATACAGGTGCTCTAGTCACATGGCCAGAATTTGCCTAAGTGCTGTCGCACTTTTTAAGTTGCCCCACACATAGCCAGTCTTATTCCTCAGCGCAGGTGCGCTCCTTCTTTTGTCATATCACCCTACAGCTTGGCCTTTATATACTTTAGAGCAATTTGGGTCTAATTATCACCTTTATTGTCCCCCTGTATACACAAGATCTTCATGTAGTTGAAATAACATTATTAAAAAAAAACTGCATTCCAACACAGAGTGTGCTGCAAATTTTTCTGTCTGCTGATTCTTAAATCCAAGGTTTTCCTATAGACTTGCATCAGATGTGAATAATCTGCAGGTAAAATCACAATACATTTATAGTGTGTTTCCCTGTGGAAATGCATCAAAAGTGCATGAAATCCAAACATAGCAATATCAATAAAGTTTTGTGAAAGTTAAATATCAGGAAGTATTAAAGACAAAGCAGCTTTGTTTAAAAGATGACATACCAACATGAGACCTAAATCGTAGTGTCAAGAACATGATAAAAATGCATTAACAAATGCAGGTAAGGCTAAGGTCACACTTGGACGATTCCAAGTTTCCTGCGTTGTTTGCAGAAAACTAGAATCTTTTTCTCACTACGCATCCTTCACGCAGGCTGCATAGCGGTGAATCCTGCCCCTAGCAACCCGCTGTGTTCCCTGGATACCAGCTACACGGCGGGCAGCAGGGAGGGCGATTTGCACCACGCACCGCGCACAGGGAAAAACAGCATGATGCTTCCCCTGTGCATGGTGCAAATCGCATCCCCGCAGCCTGCTGTGTAGCTGGTATCCAGGGAACACAGCGGTTGCTAGGGCCGCATTCACCGCTATGCAGCCTGCGTGAAGGATGCGTAGTGAGACAAAGATTCTACGTTTTCTGCAAACAACGCAGGAATCTTAGAATCGTCAAAGTGTGGCCCTAGCCTAACATGATTTACATAATAGGTGCAGAAATTCTGCAACATCAAGAGGTCAATAAAAAGCTCATTGTGGGAATATAGCCATAAAGGAGGGAATTCAGAATAACAGAAAATGCTACATAAAGTATTGTACCTGACAACAGAATGTGTGCAAACAATGAACTCAGGCTTGGAATTCCACTGATGATAAGTTATATAGTAATGAGTCTGCAGCCAGATCCACTGTTGACCTTTGGTAAGAAACCGATAGCAGCAAGACTTTCCTTTTCCAAACTGCATTACTTTTAAAAGAAATTTATAGGTATATGTTACTTTTTTTATTTAAACAAAGAATAACATTCCAATTTAATCTACTTTACCCCAAAACACATTTACAACACATATAACCGCACATTCCATTTGTCACACTTTAAAGAGTAACCGTCAGTTTCACAAATCAATAGTACAAGTAAAAATAAGAAATCGTCATATACTGTATATTATTAGATAAATTGTCTTCTTTATCATCCTGAACTGATCATTCATTTTTTAAATTCTCAATTCACAGGCAACATCTGTCTTAAGTGAATAGAGACTTTCCCATTACTGTATATAGTGGTATTAAAGTGTCTGCTCCCTTCCTAATTTCTTATTCCTTTGCATGTTTGTCACACTTAAATGTTTCAGATCACCAAAGAAATATAGGTATTAGACAAAGATAACCTAAGTAAATACAAAATGCAGATTATAAAGGAATATATTTCTCATTAAGGAGAAAGAAATCCAAACCTACAGGGTCCTGTGTAAAAAAGTGATTGCCCCCTAAACCTAATAACTAGTTGGGCCACCCTTAGCAGCAACAACAAGTGTTTTTAATAACTGGCAATGACTCTATTACAAAGCTCTGGGGGAGTTTTAGCCCACTCATCTTAGCAGGATTGTTCTAATTCAGCCACAATGGAGGGTATGAAGCGCCATTTTAAAGTCATGCCACAGCATCTTAATTGGATTAAGGTCAGGACTTTGACTAGGCCATTCCAAAGTCTGAACTTTGTTTTTCTTAAGCCATTCAGAGATGGTGGTGTGTTTTGGACCATTGTCCTGCTGCATAACCCAAGTGTGCTGCAGCTCAAAGGTCACAATCAGATTTTTTGGAAGAAAGCGGAATTCATGGTTCCCTTTTCCACAGCAAGTCTTCCAGGTCCTAAAGCAGCAAAACAACTCAAGACCATCACAATACCACCACTATATTTTACTGTTGGTATGATATTCCTTTTTGAAACACTGTGTTACTTCTACGCCAGATGTAATGAGACATACACTTTCCAAAAAGTTCAACTTTTGACTTGTCAATCTACATGGTATTATACCAAATGTCTTGGGGATTCTCAAGATGTTTTCTGGCAAATCATTTTGCACAGCAGTGTTTTTTGTCTTGAAACCATGCAATACCAGACAGGCCATTTTTATGCAGTCTCTTTCTTATGTTGCAGTCATGGAACTTAAGTGAGGCAAGTGAGGCCTGCAGATCCTTGGATGTAGTGACCTCTTGGATGAGTTATGCTGAACTCTTGGGGTAATTTTGATTGGCCAACCGCTACTGGAAAGGTTCACCATGGTTTTGTGTTTTAGCCACTTGCAGATAATGGCTCTCACTAGCGTTCACTAAACTCTCAAAGCTTTAGAAATGGCTTTATAACCCTTTCCAAACTGATATATCTTAATTAGGCTGGGGTCACACATAGAAATCCGTTTTTGGAAGTGATTTCCATGACCAATCCGTTTTTTTTTGGTGCTTTTTGAGCCTCCTACACCCCTGAACGTTTTGACTTAGTTATTTTTTGACCAAAAGTCTCAAAAAAACAGATCCGTTTTTTTAAGGCACCCCAAAAAAACGGATCCGTTTTTCCATAGGGCCCATGTTACAAAAAAAAAAATAATATTTATTTTTTTTTTAAAACGGACCCCAAAAACGTTGCTAGCAACGTTTTTGGCTCAAAAACGGACATAGCAATGTTTTTAAGTGCAGAAAAAAATGGACAGGGTGTTTATTACATCCAATCCGTTTTTCTATCAGTTTTTGGACTTAGAAAAAAAAAAGCCAAAAATGAAGCCAAAAACGGACCAAGGGCTTATGTGTGACCCTAGCCTTACTTTGTTTCTCATTTGTTCCTGAATTTCTTTAGATCGCGGAATGATATCTAGCTTTTGAGGATCTTTAGGTCTACTTCACTTTGTAAGGTTGGTCCTATTTAAGTGATTTCTTGATTGAGAACAGGTGTTGCAGTAATAAGGCTTTGGTATCACTAGGGAAATTAACCTCAGTTTCCCAAAGATGAGATAAACCACAGTCAATTTATGTTTTAAGGGGGAGGGGAATCACTTTTTCACACACGGCCCTGTAGGTATGGACTTCATTGTTCGTTAATAAGAAAGACCTTCATTTATAAACTGTATAAACTGAATTTTATGTTTAGTTGTGTTATCTTTGTCTAAAATTAAATTTTTTTTGTGATCTGACACATTAAGTGTGACAAATATGCAAAAGAATAAGAAATAAGGACGGGCAAACACTTTTTCTCACCATTGTATACAGCAGTTAGTGCTCATAAGAGTTCTATGGAAGACAGTGTTATTTCAGGAGAACTTACAGCAGAATATCTTTATGTGTCTCTCCATAGAATTTTACACACAACTGTCATCTCCCATATCCGTAATGGGAAAAATCTGTCTTCATCAAATACAAAAAGAAAAGAAGCACTTTTCTTTGACAACACATATTACAAATGTGTTTAATTTCATGTTACAATTGATTCATGAAATAAAAACTAAAAAGATGTTAACACATTAACAATATTACTGGAGAATGTGAATGAAAGATGTTTCCCTACTGCTGCATACACAGCCGTCTCTAAATAACTCTAAAGAGAATAGGCTTTCCATGTGGGTCGGTAGATTTTATTAAAATTCTTTTAACACATGGTATGCATGGCAACAAGTAGGCAATAAAAAAATGTGTGGCTGCATAGCAAATTATCAAAAATCTATATTTTACTCATTTTTAATTTAAAAATTAAAGATTAATAAATTTAGATTAATAAATATCATTTTTAAAAAATTCAGACTTCACTTTGATCACTTAATTCACATATGAAACATCAGTCATAATTCATTGATAATTTTATCTTGTAAACAGGTCAGGTCTTACCTACTGTATGTGTGACCACCATTCTAGTACTACTATGGCCTGACTGATATACCCCATCAACTTCACACAAGTGAACTACCATATCATACCGCATGGCATTACTTCCACCTCTCAGGACCTCAGTGATCACATATTGATCATGGATTCTCTGCGGGTCCAGTAGGCAGTCCTATACAGTGAACTGACAGCTATGCATAGACATGGGTCAATCATACAATCAATAAGCCTGATTACTATATTCTAAGACCGGCTTCACACCACGGTTTTCTGCTGTCAGGTTCTGTCCGATGTTTTGTAGGATGCACCAGACAGAACCTGACAGCACCAGATGAGCACAAAGTGAGGGCAAATATGCCTTCCAATCCTGTTTTTTGCAGGATTCGTTTGTGCTCCTGTCTGCTGCTGTCCACGGTGCTGAAATTTCAGCCCGCATGTGCAGTGCTGCTATCCGCGGTGCTGAAGTTTCAACCATCTGTGCAGTGGAGCTCTCCATGGTGCTGAACATTCAGTGGTGGCTCTGAAATGCTGCTGTTGTCCATGGTGCTGAATGAGCGCAGCTGCATTTCAGAGCCGTCACTGTTCAGTACAAGGCATCCGGGAAACATCCAATTTTTTGTCAGATCTGGGGCCATCGGAGCCCATAGACTCCCATGTTATGGGCGCCAGATCGCAAGGCATCCAGGAAAGGATCCAATTTTTTGTCCGATCTGGGCCAATCTGGCGCCCATAGACTCCCATGTTATGAGAGATAGATCGCCCCGGATCCAGGAGGATCCCGTTTTGTTTGTTTTTTGCACGGACACAAAAAATTATGCTGACTCTGATTTTGTGCAAAACCAGACAAAATCAGATCAGGGAGAAAATACAGCAAACCGGATTGCCAAATAGCACCAATCCGGCATCATAGGGATACATGGGGTAAAACCTGATCAGATACGGTCTGGTTCAAACTGGACCGGATCTGACAGGTGAAAGCCTTGGTGTGAAGCCAGCCTAAGTAAGCTGAGAAGAAATAGAAATTTCACTGAAAAGATTTCAATTCCAAAGATTCCAGAGCAAAGCAAAGATTCCAAAGCGTCCCATAAATGAGTGTATATGTAGATGTCATGACTATGACAAGTATATTCTATGATAAGAGCACTTACAATGTTCGTGACATTTGGCTAATATATCTAGGTCATCTACATGATAATAATCATATCCTGATGTTCCAAGGACCTCAAAAGGTAAGTATCCTATAATTGGTGGAGCCCTGTATGGAAGAAGAAACAAATGCTTAAGGGATTGTTTTTTCTTTTCGTTATATAAGTATAAGGTCTATTCTAGTATTAGATCATTATCACTATTATAGTATTACTGTACAAAATACAAAGGTAGCTATAATATCACTCAACTGTTAGAATCTGAAACAATGGACTGAGAAGTTTACAAGTATAGTTAGACAGAATAATCAGCTCTCTGGTCCATAGACTTATACTCACCTGTGATCAAGAGAGAGAAATTTCCATTCAAGACTGTGTCTTGATGTAAATTCTTCAAATGCATCCTCCACAGTGCACATTTCCTAGAAAGTAAAGACACAAGCCGTGTCCTTATTTTTTTATTGCACAAGAAAACATCTAGCTGAAATCATTATCACAGGATACATGGTCAAAAACTGGACAACGCTACATTCAACTTGGACAAGTCTTTACTTCTATGATTTTTTTTGCAATAAGAGAAATAGTATCTTTTTTAGTATATTCTAACCAGTGATAGGGAGAAGTCTACTACTAAGTCTAGAACTACAGCTCTACCCTAAACAATGAACTTGGGGAGGTGGGGACTGCAGCACATGATTCAACAATGTGGATGAAGAAGGATCCTGTGTTGGGTTTTCAGGTAAAATTGCTATTTTTGAAGGGCAATCTCCAACATATGTGTACAGATGAAATTTGCCCATAAATAGTTCTATAATCCTAATGATATTGCTGATAAGGTGTCATATGTAAATCTTTACCCTTAGTAGGGCTAACAGTGTGTAAGTAATACATGAACCATTACTCACCTTTAGAAACTGTGGTGTTGCAAGTCGGACTGTAGCAATGAAGCACACTTGTTTACCAAGCTGTGCACGATACGTTCTTGAAACAGCCCCTTCAAAGCCATTACATGAAGACAGAGGCACTGAAATGACATCATATAAAGATATATGTTAACTAGTGCAAACACACATATTTTTGTATATTATATAAATGTATGTGACCAGGATATATACATATATATATATATATATATATATATATATATTCAGGTTACATACATTCATAATCTAGGCAAATATTACATTAGCACCCTTCTTAAGACATGAGTAAAAAATATCCTGATATATTGTGTTATGAAAGAATGTGAGTTGTGGAGGAGCAGCACTGTAGCAAGGTACTTCACAAAGTATAGGTGCAAAATGCTTGCAATGGTTAGAGTTGAAGGCTTCTTAATGGCCGGGTCAAACTTGGCCTGACATTAAGAATCTGGGGCTTAATACCAGCTTGTATAACAAAGCTGGTATTAAGCCCTTTATTACCCAGCATGCCACCGCCACCAGGGCCGCTGAAAGAGCCTGGTAAGGTGCCTGGAAATGGCGCTTATTAATGCGCCATTTTCAGGGGCGGCTGTGGCCTGTTGATCTTTAGCATGGGGGCCTTATAACAATGGACCCTTACCTCACTGGAAATACCAGCCCTCAGCTGCCTAGTTTTACCTTGGCGGGCATTGAAAAATAGGACGAAGACCACACTTTTTTTTTTGCCAGCCAAGGGAAAATTAGGCAGCTGACGATGCCAGCTCACAGCTGTCTGCTTTCATTGGGCTAGACTTAAAATTGCTGTAAAGCCCCACGCATTTTTTTCTTTAATAATTATTAATTTCACACCCTATAACGCAAGGTTGTTTGCCCTACACTAATGTGTCTGGCAACCAAACAGAATCACTGTCCAGATTGAGAAAAAGCACTCTGACTACAACAGCCAATCACAGAAGCTCTCAAAGTGTGAACTTCTCTGATTGGCTATTTGTCTGACAGTGCAGTGAATATGTAATTAGCCTAATAGGCGTCCCCAGAAGTAGCAGTGGGAGACAGGTGAACCCAATCTAGCTATTCTATCCTATCTATCCTGTCTATTGTATTCACTCTATTCTGTCAGCTCTTTTCTCACTTTATACAGCATGAGAAATGCCATGTTAAAATCGCATTACACATGGACAACACATGGACAGCACTCGGATGTGATCCAAGAAAATGTTGGACAGTCGCATAGCAGTTGGATGCAAAACGGAGCAAAACTCAGAGGATTCTCATCCAACTCTCGGATCCGTGAAGCGGACCGTTTTTTTACTCGCCAGTGTGTTTTCAGCCTAACAGAAAAAAAAAACACTTGAAATAGATCACTCTGTGTGTAATGACTCAATGTAATATATGTGTTTGACTTTATGTATTGAATTACTGAAATAAATTAACTTTTTGATGATATTCTAATTTAGACAGAGGCACCTGTATAATATATAGGCTGCAGGCTGTATGTATATATGTAATATATAAATATATATATATTATGGAGGCTGCATGCAGTGTCTCTGCGCTGCCTCTCCCTTATGTGCTGTCTCTCCCCCCCCGTGCACTGTGTCTCTCACCCATGTGCACTATGTCTTTCTTTCTTGACAGGGGGCCCCTGTGTGCTGTCTTTCTTCCCTTGACAGAGGGCCCCTATGCACTGTCTTCCCCCTAACAGGGGGCCACAGTGCGCTGTTACGCTCCCCCTGACAGGGCTCCCTGTGCACTCTTCCTCCCCTCCCTGCACTACCTACTTCCTCCTGTGCTGTGCGATGAGCGCAGCATTCCACTGTTGGTGACTTATGAATAAGCCACCAGCAAATCTGTGCCATTATCCCTGGCACTGATCTCCTTTGCCACTGGGTATAGTGACACCACTGCCAACTTAATACAGAAGCTGCCAGCAGTTGAATTCTGCACTCATCGCATAGTGCAGGAGGGAAGAAGTGCAAGGACAAGAGACACAATCTGGCAAGTGGCACTGCCAGTGTCCCTGACGGCGAGTGGGCCCTCCCGGGTGTCTAGGGCACTGGCACTTGACCAGGTGCTGTCGCCGGGACTGACGGAATATCCCTGAGTATAACTGATTCATAATACAATGGTTTACACAAGAGGAACCCTTACTTTTGTATATAACAAGTATTATTGGATACAAGCTTTAAGTAGTTGTGTCATGTAAAATAAGAATAAGTTGCCTACAACAATGAATTATTTACAACAAAATTTGGATTCTTGGGTAAACATAAACCAAAGTATAAATTTAAGAATCAGAACCAAATTCTCTTATGCAAACACTTCTTTTTACCACACAGGGCTGCAGCTCTCAGTAGACTAATATGCATTCCTCCCACACTTTCTTCTTTACATGCTATAAACATGCTTTAGGCCTCAGAGGTGAAATGAGGGCAATGAATATCACTGCCTAAAGGGGATGGGAAGGAAATGCAGTTGTGGTTTCTGGAAGGCACACTGAGGAATTTCTACAGAGGATGACCTATTTGGAAAGACACCAGTGGCATTACAATTGCTTGTATATGGAATAAGGCGCAGTAACAAAGAATAGACAATTATAATCAGATTACTCACTAGCTGATGTTATAGTCATAGGAAAAGAATGTTTCTGACGACAAGTGCAAAAGTGTCCTTAACTGGTGACCCGTGTAAGTAACACAATGCAACAAGGATCGCCATTTAGATTTCTACTACCTACATTAATAAACCAAATAGGTAAAGTCATAAAACTATATATTAAGGAACATGAGGCTACAAACAAGATGGCTTAAGTGGTTGTCCAATCTTCTAATGAAACTCTGCAGACCTCTGAATCCTTATGTATACACTGCATACTGTCAGGATTATCCAGTACTGCTGGCAAGAGTGGACATTTATGTGACCGCAAGTATGCAATTTGTATACTTCCAGCCATACTTGGACTAGACGTGTTTGGCTTGTATTGAGCTTGGCCAAGTGCATGTCCAGTCCTCACGTGACCTCATGTGTGAAAATCGCATATTCTCGCCCATTTGAACACTCTCACCAATAAAATATATTTTCCCTTTAGGCATAGACATATTGTATACCAGATCCTAGCCTCAACAAGGATCTTAATAGCCTCAAAGGTGAAAACAACATATCCCACCATCTATATCAGACATCAGAGATAGGGTTAGCCTTCATAATGTTTATGAGTTTAATTACACTCTGAGAAATAAGGCATACAGGTGCTACAATCTAAAATGGGATTCTAGGACGAAGATATATACCCCATCCTATGTATTTTGGAGCCTATATTACGTTCAGTGTAGCACCACAATCTGTTTAGTTCATTGTTTAATTTTAGGGAATTCTAACTTTTCATTCTTATGAGTGGCATATTGTCAAACCATTTTAGTTTATTTATTGTATTGCTTCTCATTGCCTTATATAACTATTACCCCTCCCTGCCTTCCCTTTCGTTCTGTTCCTATTCCTTGTTTGCAGTTAGAAAAATCTCAATAAAAATATTTTTAAATCCAATAAAATATAAGAATCCCAAAAGCAAGCAATGCATGCACTGTAAGGATGCAAAAGTCTACAGTCACATAGAGTGACTGCAGACTTTCATCGGAAGACCAGACAATCCCTTTAAAAATAATTATTAAATATGTTGACAATTATCACTTTTTGCTATGATTTCCCATACTATATTCTTGAGCAGTTAGGGTACCTGCACACGATTAGGATTAGCGAGCTTCCTATTCACAGAATGCTTTTATTCTCCTGCACCAGAGTACACAGCAAAAATACGCTGCATGCAGAATGCTCTCCAATTCTGAGGCACACGTATACCCTCAGACAACTGTCGTAGGAAGTCTGTCAAGGACAATGTATCCATGCTGTATTGTTAGTGTGAAATTTTCAGGCAAACTTTCTACCACAAGCACTGTACCAGCAGATCTGTTAAAAAAATTGTCATGCAGTCAGACACAGATCCCACTTTCGAAACAACAAATCTTTGTTTTTGCAGCAACCTATTGTCTTTTGAAGTATGAGCCGCTGCACAGGACTCTCCACTCTACATAAACCTGCATCTTGGGACTCCAAATATATAAATCTTTGTCAGAGAGTCTACTGAGCTATTATTTCCAAAGAAAATAAGGTCCTGATTCTTCGAGCATTAGGGTGCTTTCACAATGTGATTTTCTGGCTTCCGTGGCTGTCCCTTGTAAAACGGACAGCCACGGATCAGGTTTGGCCCCCTTGTGTCCCTACGGGCAACGGATCTAATCGGATTTGGCCTTACTGCCATCCAGTTTGTGTCAAATCCAATTCTGTCCGATTTTTTGCTGTACCCAAAATCGGAGACTGCTCCGATTTTGGGCACAGCGGACCAAATCGGACAAAATAGGGGCCGACACGATCCGCCGCCATTAACATGTGGCCTATGGAGCATGGGTCCGAGAAAACAGCTGATCGTTTCTCTGACCCGATTTTAGTGTACTGAACATGTTCAGTACACTAAAACGGCTCTTTACCATCCAAATTCACTTCCATAATGTATAAACATACATTGCGGAAGTGAAATTAAGTAAAACAAGTGTTAAAAATAAATATATATTCTCACCTCACCGTCGTGTCCCCCGATGCACACCATCTAGCTCTTAGGGCAGGACCTGGTGTTGCGTGGCAACCCCCCTATCAGCTGATCGTAGTTGACCGCAGTAACCAGTCATGTGACCGATCAGCTGATCGGGTTGCCCCGCAACGACAGGTCCTCAAGCCCTCTAGGAACTAGAAGGCGCGCATCGGAGGTGGAGGTGGAGAGAGCTGGCAGACAGGTGAGAAATCCTCACTGAGGATTTTTTTTTTGCCATACCGGAGGAGCGGGGAGACAGGAGAGATGGAGGAGCGGGGAGACAGGAGAGATGGAGGAGCGGGGAGACAGGAGAGATGGAGGAGAGGGGAGAGGAGGAGAGGATCAAACCACACAGATCCTGCAAAAAATCAGAAATGGATGCCGATTTGTAATCTGATTGCAGGCATCCATTTGGATCCGTTGCTGTCCGGGGGATCCTGCAAAAAGAAGGATCACCTCGGGCAGCAAAAAATCGCAGCCTTAGAATATTCTGTGCAGAGAAAGAAACATTCAGAATCCTGACATTGGCCAACGTTTATGCTAAAACAATCAACTTTGCTATTTTTTTTTTTCTTTTAAGTCTGCTGTTCTGTTTGGTCAAAAATAACCGAATTAGAAAATTTTTATTTCATTTTTCATTTGTTTGTGAACAACCAGGTTCACAATAAATTCAACAGGTATTCAAATAAAACACTTAAATTAGGTAGAATTCAAAACTTCAAAAGTTTCGGTCAAAAATGACCAGAACATTATCTACTATATAATTGTCTAAGGCATCTGTCGGCCACAAAAATCGCACGCCAGACAGAGGCCGCTCATTGGTGCCCGCAGGAGGTGGCCACCAATGAGCGCAGACTATGCAAATAGGCACGCAAATTCAAAAATTGAATTTCGCGGCAATTTGCAGCCCGGGCGACAGCAGCACGTTAGATACTTACAGATACATGGGTCCGTCCGACAGTGGCCGCAGCGCGCGAGTCAGCTGGGAGAGCCGCTGACCGGAGCTCAGCCACGGCTACCTGCGGCACAGAGGTCCGAGGCGAGCCAGCCGGGAGATGACCGGCGTCTCCCGGCTGGCGAGCCGCTGACCTCTGTGCAGCAGTAGCCGCAGCTGAGCTCCGGTGAGCGGTGAGCTCGCAGCGGTGGTGCCCCTCACAGCATTCAAACCGCGCGCCAAGCTGCAGTACTCTTCTGATTGGTCACCGCGGCTGCGGTGACCAATCAGAGAGGTAGCGCGGCTTGGTGCGGTTTGAATTCCGCGTCTCTGATTGGTCGCCGTGGTCAACCAATCAGAAGAGTACTGCGGCTTGGTGTGCGATTTGAATGCAAGCCCCATCCTTGCAGCCTCCTCCATCCCCTCAGCCTCCTCCGTCCTCACAGCCTGCTCCATCCCCTCAGCTTCCCCATCCTCACAGCCTCCTCCATCCTCACAGCTTCCTCCATCCCCTCAACCTCCCCATCCGCACAGCCTCCTCCATCCTCACAGCCTCCTCCATCCTCACAGCCTCCTCCATCCTCACAGCCTACTCCATCCCCTCAGCCTCCCCATCCTCACAGCCTCCTCCATCCCTCAGCCTCCTCCATCCTCACAGCCTACTCCATCCTCACAGCCTACTCCATCCCCTCAGCCTCCCCATCCTCACAGCCTCCCATCTTCACAGCCACCCCATCCTTACAGCCTCCCCATCCTCACAGACTCCTCCATCTCTTCAGCCTTCCCATCCTCACAGCCTCCTCCATCCCCTCAGCCTCCTCCATCCTCACAGCCTACTTAAGCCTCACTGTCTCCTCAATCCCCTCAGCCCCCCATCCTTACAGCCTCCCCATCCTCACAGCCTCCTCCACCCTCACAGCTTCCCCATCCTCACAGCCTCCCCATCCTCACAGACTCCTCCATCCCCTCAGCCTCCTCCATCCTCACAGCCTACTCCATCCCTCAGCCTCCCCATCCTCACAGCCTCCCCATCCTCACAGCCTCCTATACCCTCACAGCATCTCCATCATCACAGCCTACTCCATCCTCACTGCCTCCTCAATCCCTCAGCCTCCCCATCCTCACAGCCTCCCCATTCTCACAGCCTCCCCATCCTTACAGCCTCCCCATCCTCACAGCCTCCTATACCCTCACAGCATCTCCATCATCACAGCCTCCTCCATCCTCACAGCCTCCCATTCTCACAGCCTCCTCATCTCACTCCTTACTCCTGTCTATTAGGTCTGTCAGTCAGTGTGACACAGTTTACTCCTGTCTATAAGGTCTGTCAGTCAGTGTGACACAGTTTACTCCTGTCTACAAGGTCTGTCAGTCAGTGTGATGAACTTCACTCCTGTCTATAAGGCTGTCAGTCAGTGTCACGAACTTCACTCCTGTCTACAAGGCTGTCAGTTAGTGTGACGAATTTCACTCCTGTCTACAAGGTTGTCAGTCAGTGTCACGAACTTTACTCCTGTCTACAAGGCTGTCAGTCAGTGTGACGAACTTCACTCCTGTATATAAGGCTGTCAGTCAGTGTGACGCACATCACTCCTGTCTACAAGGCTGTCAGTCAGTGTGACGCAGTTAACTCCTGTCTATAAAGGCTGTCAGTCAGTGTGACGAACTTTACTCTTGTCTACAAGGCTGTCAGTCAGTGTGATGAACTTCACTCTTGTCTACAAGGCTGTCAGTCAGTGTGACACACTTCACTCCTGTCTACAAGGCTGTCAGTCAGTGTGACGCACTTCACTCCTGTTTACAAGGTATTCTAGAATACCCTATGCGCTAGAATCGGGCCACCATCTAGTAAATGTATAGTTGACCTGAACAGAAGAGCAGGGTTAAATGCGCCCCTGTTCTATAGATAACCCTCTGTTAGTATTTTAGGTTTTCATCTCCTTGTCAAGGTGACTGGCCACTGCTGCTGTCCTGCAGTGACAGAATATCCACAGTGATTACAAGCTCTACTTAATGAGCTTGTAAGCACTGCTTTTAGGCTGACCAGAATGTCTGGAGTGAGTTTAGTTCCTAATTAAAATTTTAGTCAGTCATATACATTTTTTTTCACTTACTTTCTACCTTAAAGTACCATACATATATGAATATGTTCAATATGTATCTCAAAGGGACACTTAATTTAAAATCCTAACACGTCTAACTTTATACTGATTCTCCAGCACCTTTGAAGCTTATTTATTTTTCCACTGTCCAATTGCAGATACTAATGCCCTCTTCTGAATGCCAGATGTGCAGTTTTATATTCACTGATACGTGACATGCTTTTCAATAATTAATTTAAAAATGAGTGGTAATAGAGTGTAGTGCAATGAATAAAAAACAATCTGAAAAATAACAGAATGTGGTACTTACCATTGCTACAAGAGCGGAAGTTTCCTATAAACTTTATATATTCATATGTTGGAAATTCTTTGGAATTTAGAGTTCCTCTCAAAAGATGACAACAAAATTCCAGGCTGTTGTCAGCTTTATAGAAATGAAAATAACTTCATTAGAAAAGCAAAAAAAATATGCAATTAAATGCATAAAAAAACATATAAAGAAAACATTTTCAAATGTGTGAGCATATTAGCTGTTGTCATTATATAACTTTAATATTGTTGTATGGTTAATGTAGGTGCAAACGAACAATTGTGTCTTCAGCTACCTGAGCTCGTTATATTAAATACCTTTATCAGTACTCTGCAATTGACCCAATCACATCTATCAAAGAGTGATGTCCCATTTGTAAAATACTAAGGTATTATAATTCTATGATAAGATTTAAGAGAGGTTTCCTGAATAAAGGTATAAATAAAAGTGTAAATTTACTTGTGATGGTGTGATATGGGGGGTTATATTTTACTGCATTTTACAAGTGTTGTTGCTATACTGTGTATTCTGCCCTTCCCCACTTTCTGTTTACTTATTACACTCCAAACAGTTGAATTACTGTGGACATAGCCTTACTTGGTCTAGTCCTATAGATGTTTGTATTCACCCCCCATCGAGTGTGTCAATACACTGTGTTTCAAATTATTATGCAAATGTTCTTTTTTTCTGATTTTCCTAAATGGTCGGTGCAAATGACGATCAGTGTAATAAAAGTCACCACCCGTTAGAGTATACATCAAATTTTATTGAAGAAAACTCCCAATGATAGCAGTATAATCTTCAAAATTAAAAAAAAACTCTAAATGCACTGTTCCAAATGATTAGGCACAGTAGAGTTTCTAAACATTTGATATGTTTGAAAGAACTGAAATGCTCATTTGTTGAATTTGCAGCAGTAACAGGTCACATTCACTAAAATAAAAAGCTATTTAACTCCAAAACATCCTAACAGACCTGTTTCATGTTAACATAGGAACTCTTCTTTGATATCACCTTCACAATTCTAGCATCCATTGATATTGTGAGTTTCCGGAGAGTTTCTGCTTGTATTTCTTTGAATGATGTCAGAATAGCCTCCCAGAGCTGCTGTTTTGATGTGAACTGCCTCCCACCCTCATAGATCTTTTGCTTGATTATACTCCTAAGGTTCTCTATAGGGTTGAGGTCGGGGGAAGATGGTGGCCACACCATGAGTTTATTTCCTTTTATGCATATAGAAGCCAATGACACAGAGGTATTCTTAGTAGCATGAGATGGTGCATTGACATGCAGGAGGATGATTTTGCTCCTAAAGGCACATTTTTGCTTTTTGTACCATGGAAGAAATTTCTCAGTTGGAAACTCTATATACATTGCAGAGGTCATTTTCACACCTTCAGGAACCTTAAAGGGGCCTACCAGCTGTTTCCCAATGATTCCAGTCCAAAACATGACTCCTCCACCTCCTTGCTGACGTCGCAGCCTTGTTGGGACATGGTGGCATCCACCAACCATCCACTACTCTATTCATCTGGACCATCCAGGGTTGCTCGGCACTCATCAGTAAACAAGACTGTTTGAAAATTAGTCTTCATGTATATCTGGACCCACTGCAACTGTTTCTGCTTGTGAGCACTGTTTAGGGGTGGCCGAATAGTAAGTTTATGCACCACAGCAAGCCTTTAAAGGATCCTACACTTTGAGGTTCGAGGGACTCCAGAGGCACCAGCAGCCTCAAATATCTGTTTGTTGGTTTGTAAGACCTTTTTAGCAGCTGCTCTCTTAATCTGATGAACTTGCCTGGCAGAAACCTTCCTCATTCTGCCTTTATCTGCACGAACACATCAGTGCTCAGAATCAGCCACAAATCTCTTCAAAATACGATGATCACGCTTAACATTTCGTGCAATATGAAATGTTTTCATCCCTTGTCCAAGGCATTGCACTATTTGTTGCTTTTCGGCAGCAGTGATATCCTTTTTCTTTCCCATGTTACTTGAAAACTGTGGCTGCGTAATATTGTGGAACACCCAGTTTTCCTTTTATTTGGGCTCACCTGCCAAATTAATTATCACAGATATCTGAGATTGATTTCAATGATCCAAAGAACCCTGAAACACAATCCCATCAATGGGTTTCATTGAAAAAAAAATAAAAATAAAACCCTATGACACTTAAAACCAATTTGCATAATAATTTGGAACACAGTGTAGACCTGGTTGGGATTTGGGAGGTGGTTGGGTTGAGGAGAAGCAGTACGATTCAGTCTTTTGTGTGGGACGCTGAAGTCGAGGTGATCTCTCCAGAGGCATGGAAGAGTCACCTGGATTACCTGGATATACAGTATTCTAATGGAATGTTTTATGGATTTTTACGTTTTTCAAGCAATAAAGGTTCTTGGGCTGTTCAAAAAAGATACATTTAAAGGGAACCTGTCAAGTCCTCTGTGCCCCCAGAACCTCCAGCAGTTGTGTGCACATATCTATAATCCTTGCCAAACATTCCCTTCATGTATTTGCATACATAAACAGATCTTTAGAAAAAGTATTTCTAAAGTCAGGTCATGATATGCAAAATAGGGCTTTGACTTGTCGAGGGAGCGTTAGTTCCCTGGTTAGTCAGCCCACTTAACATGTTATTCCATCCCTTTGGGTGTGATAACATGACTTACAAAAGCCGACGCCATTGGCAGCACTATACAAAGCTAGCCACATTGTTCCCTCACAGAGCTTCAGAGAAGGTGCACTGCGTATGACCGGAAGTTGTCCGAACGGGTACACTTTGCTTCATAAGCTCAATGCGGAGAGGGAACAAAAATGCACGCTTGTGCAAGCTTTATATGTCACTGGCGAGGATGCCTCGTTTTGTACGTGATGTTATCATGACAACAGGGGTATGATAACATGTTAAGTGGCCTGACTAGTCAGGGAACTATTGCCCTCTCGACTAGTCAAAGGTCTTATTAGCATATCATAAACAGATTTTTGAAATGCTCTTTCTAAAGATCTGTTTATTCATGCAATTAAATGAAGGGACTGTTGTGTAGGGAATTTTGATATGCGCCCACAACTGTTGATGGATCTGGGGACACAGAGGACCTGACAGGTTCCCTTTAAAGAGTGAAATATTCAGAACATATGTTGATTGGGCATGACGACACCCATAAATTACCTGTGCATTGAAATGCATTGTTCAAATCTGTAGAGCAGCTCAATTTATGCAGTGGATTTTCTCCACAGTGTTTGAATGATATTTTCTGAAATCTCATTTACAGTGCTGCTAATTAATATGCAGTAAATTTGTCCCAGAAAATCCCAGCAGAAAATCTACTATGTTGGCATGCTGTCAGTGAATCTGTCATCAGGATTTCACATGCCAAACAACTTTTATGGACATGTAGCTCTTTCAAAGACATGTCCGTCCAGCAATACCTCTACATGGCTAGTCCATTCCCCCCTTGCTGAGAAATCAACACTTAAATTGATGAGCATATACGGCTGAAAAGCTATTTGTAAATCTGAAGTCTCTGTCAATCCAGCTCTATTCACTTGACTGACAGTCTCTGTGTTATGTGATTTCATGCAAAGGAGCGGTTGGTAAAGCAAGGGCAGGTGGCTCAGCACAGGGAATAGAGCTGGAGTGGCAGAGGTTTCAGATCTATTGCTTCTTTTTCAAATAAATTTGAATGCTAATTTCTCAGTATTGGAGGATAAAACTGACCATGTAAATATATAGCTGGACTTTCTTTGGCTAGGATCACACTTGGCATGACATCAGCGACTACATTGTAACGGAACATAACCAGCGGTTTTATTGTCTTTTGTCATAAACCGCTTTCATCACATAAATCATAACACCGTATTTATATTTTCACATATAATATGCACCTCGTTACATTGCACTATATGACATTCACATATGACACTACACCATGTCTACAGTCACATTAGACTTACGTTTTCCCCAGAACTTCAAGGTGTCACCCACCGACCCTTGCAGACCTCAGTCTGGTTCTAAAGACGGCTATCACCGTCTATCACCCTGACAGGGATCTCTCCCCATCCTGCTGTAGGGATCCTCAACCTACTCCTATGGAGTCTCAACCCACACTGCATCATACACATCATACATAGTCAACGGGACCATATCATGACTAGCACAGTCAGTCAAAAAGTCGGCTATACCTATGACCGCCTGGCCCTTGAGCCGTCCTTGGTCTCTCTCGCCATCCATATGACCGACTGGCCCTTGAGCTGTCTTTGGTCCTCATCACTGGCTGGCATGCACACATCAGGTGCACCGGCATGGAACTGGCAGGCTCCCTTCACTTCCCCCACCGGGGACAGATCACTTCTAGCACGTCCTCACTTGGCAGTGGTCTGGACTGCTCTGACTCCCATCGTCCTCTCTCTCATTCAGACTTATCCAGGCTGCCTCACCCACAGCTGCAACCCAGTGAGTCAATCAGCACATCTCACACACGGACCTGAGATGTGATTAACCCCCTGTGCACCATTCAGGTTTAGCCCAGCAAAGCACTCATACATACAGGTTCAGCAGCTCATTTAGATCATGAAAACCCTACAGCTGTTAACCAACTGTACACCTGGACAGGTTTCACACAGCACACACACACAGAAAAACCGGCCCATGTGAACAGAGACCTGCACTGACAACCCGTGCGATGCACCTGGCCAGGGGCCACATCACCACAATATATAAATATACACTGTCAATTATTTCAAAATTGGTAACATATCTAGATCAGGAAAGGCTGCTTTCACACTGGCAAATTTGCAAATCCATGGCCATCAGTTTTGAAACTAATGGCCTCAGATCCTCAGATCTATCATGGCCTCCCATGTTATCCTATGGGCACAGATTGGTCCTAAAGTGGCCATCCGTCTGTGTCCATTTTGTCACAGATCAGTTAGTGTCCGCATTTTTCATGAACCCAGAAACAGAAACTGTTCTGTTTCTTGGCTTCCTCAAAAATCGCGGACACCAACAGACAGACACAAATTTGTATGTGTTCGTATGAAATTAACATGGAGCTTCGTGGAGCACGGATCCGTACACATCTGTGAAAAAAACGGATCCATGAAATGGATCCATTTTGCTGTGATGAGCATGCTCAGAAGCAAGGTACATCTCCTCCCACCTCTATCCCTGGTAACTGATGACGGATCCGTTAAAAAATGTTCTGTGAACTTCTGTTGGCATCCTTTTGTATCGATCCGTGCCTGTCCATGACTATACATGAATTTCATGTAACCACACGGATTTGAAAATATGCCAGTGTGAAAGCAGTAGAAGACTTATCTTTAATGGTACCTTTACACGCCGCTACAGAAGGTTAGAAACAAGCAGGTGTCGAAAACAATTGTATCTTGCACCGTCAAAACACCGCGAGGTAGCGGCGTGTAAATCAGGTTGTTGCCACCGGTCACTGTCGACACCTGTTTTTCAGCAGTGCTCAAAAACAGGTTGGTTTCAACCCGATGGTAGCGGCATCTAAATGAGGTACAGGATGGTTTTTGCGACACCTAGTGAACTCCCTGGGGCGTGACACAGCCTCCGGGATACCGCCCCCCCTTCAGCGATCATTGGTGGAAGCTCCTGCATTACGATTGGTTGTCTCTGCATAGGGCGGCATATTTAAGGAGCTGACCAGTCACACTACACAATTGCAATAGCATCATGTATTAGCCAGCCTTCCTGCGCTGGCTGGCCAATCATGATGTTATTGCATTGTCCAATCACCGTACGAGCGTCTCGTAATCCACAACTCTGGCACACCTATGTGTTGTCCCTCCTGCCCCAGGTCCTCCCATATTCCCTTGTGGTAGCGGCGTGTAAATGAGGGAAGGTGCTCTACAGAAGGTAACCTGCGGCACCCGTCGGTGCCTCCAGGGATAGAAAAAACCTTCTGTAGAGCACCTTGTAGTGGCGTGTAAATGCGGTATCAGGTACCGTTAGGAACCGTTGAAACGTGCTTGTGCACGTAAAACACCCGGTTGTTTCTAACCTTCTGTAGCGGCGTGTAAAGGTACCATAAAGGTGTTGCATAGAACGCACGTATTGATGGATCAGATAGGTAACGAATATAAGAATGGTGGGGGTCCTCTGGCACCCCACTAATCAGCTGATATCTGCCCAAGCAGTAGTTGAAAATAGAGCACTACAGTTCCAGTCATTGTTAAGTGGTTGTTACAGGGTACTACAGTTTATCACTCATTAAAACTGATTATAATGAGACTCGATGTGGGCCCAATGCTTTCGCATCGGGAGGGCGGTCTCTGTGCGCTGTCTCCCCTCCCTGTGCCTGTCTCTCACCTGTGCATTGTCTCTCTTCTCTGACTGTCTCTTCTCTCTGTGCCTGTCTCCTCTCTGTGCCTTTCTCTCCCCTCTGTAGTTGTCTGTCCCCTCTGTGGCTGTGTGCTTTCCCCCCAGCTCCTTCTCCTACCCAGTGCGGCTGAGTGTAGTGTGACTTTCACGTCAGTGACGTGAATCTGGCTCTGGCTGGTCACATGACTGATCACATGACTGTGACATCACACAGGTTCTTTATCCCTCTGGTAAGTCGGAGGGAGGTGGGAGGCAGGGGCTGCATGCGAGGTGCGGCTGCAGGTGTTCAGCATGAGGCAGGTGGCATGTGGAGTGTCGGCATTAGGTGTCTGGCGCAAGATTAGCATACTCATTACTTGGGTGTGCTAATATGGAGTGGTTTCCGGCGGTGCAGCAAATTCTGGGATTTGGTGACAACACCTCAGAAGTCAATGACGGACACCACTATGTAAGCATATACTAGATAAGTGAAAATGAATAACCATTCTTAAAGGAATGTTTTAGTAAACATAAGTTATCACTTATTTACATGAGAGGCAATAACTTACAGATTAGTGGTATTAAACAGATGGAACCCACTCTGAACGGTAGAATGAGATACTTTTATCCCAGTAAGAATGAAGTAGAGGTGTGCATGACTGACCGCCACACCAATCTCTACCGGGATTTTGAGCATTGCTCTTGGTTTTTCAAACAGTCCTATAGAAAATTAATGGAGCGATAGTCAGGGTTGAATAATTCCATGTTCTGCCAATTGGTGTGGGTTCCAACAGTCAGACCCCCATTGATCGATCACATATCTCGCAGATAGTTGTTAATTGATCTTCACCGGACAACCTAATCCCAAGTATATTGTTCTTTTCTGTTTGAGCACATAGGAAGGAGCATTAAACTCACCATTTAGATAGCTGAGAGATGCAGAATCTGTTACAAGCAAATGTGAAGACAGAATTTTATAGATGTCAGAATGCTCTTGCTCTGGTAAAAAGTTCAACAGATTTTGATCCAAGATATCTGACTGTAGAGAGAAAAATAAGTAGGTGGGTCAGCATGTAATGTAATGGATTTATGTATAGATGTAGTTTTATATATATAGTTGTATGAACTAAATAAAAATCTAATATTAGAATGATATAAAAAGAAATATTATCTGGTGCCTATTTCTACATAACAATATGTCCTTATAGGTATTCTTATTGGTATCCTTATACACAGCCTGGGCCTTTTTCAGGTCCTGATCAGTTTTCATGGTGCTGCAAGCTTGGCAATACCCGAGACGAGAGCTCTCCAATTGTTTTAAAATGCTGATATCAGAGACATTAAAGGGGTATTCCCCAAGATCCTCTCCTAATATGTTGTAGGTGTAATAATATTAATAATAGAAAATACCTTCAATAGAAATGTACGGTAGTTCGGGCATTTTGATGTGTTCCTCACGCGAGTCATACACTCGTGTAACTCCAGCCTATCATAAAGTGTGATTTTATGCTTTGATCTTTGAACTATTAATTATAAAGAAAATGTATTCACATTACATAATTGACAACTTTCAGTAAAGAAGATAATAATGAGCGGCACTCATTATTGCACTCATTATTGCCGCTCATTATTATCTTCTTTACTGAAAGTTGTCTATTGAACTTATCTGAAGTGTGCACCACCATTTGGAGTATCCGCACCTTGGACATATGTGAATGACCGTACAGCAATACAGGGTAATTATTGCAGTGCCCAGCGCTACTACTCACTGACATTACATAATTGAGTACAAAGTGTTGTAACTAAAAACCTTTCTCCCAATTACACATGCTGTTTTAAAGTATGGAATAGTGCAGTGTTCTCCGACTCAAGTCTTCAAGAGTCACTGACAGTGAATGTTTTCAGAATTCCCATAATATTGCCCCGGTGATTACATTTTCACCCTTGTAACGGATAGGAGATCCTGAAGAACTGAGGACTGGAGTAGGAAACATTGGAATAGCACATCAGTTTTTTCTAGCAGTAAAAGGTATATAAAGACCAAGGGGATGCATACAGCTAACAGATACTGCAACATGCAGTGATAACCCACACTGAGGCCTCATTCACACGTAAGTATTCTTGTATAAAGGCAGAGATACAGTATGCTAGATGCATACGAGATACTCGCATGACTCTCCCGGAATGGCCCCTACCTCTCTGGATGGGCGTATGTCAGCTACTTGTATTTCTATGCAGCTCCACGTTCCTATTCAGAGAGACAGGGGATGTTCTGGGTGAGTCATGCGAGTATCAGATCTGAATTTCACATACTGTGTCTCATCTCTCAGTGTTTGTATGCCAAAGCCAGGAGTGCGACTTTCATAGAAAAACTAAAATTGAAAGATTGACACCTTTTCTATGTTTTGAAGACACTCAGGGGTTTGGCAAACAAATAATGATGTCACATGCTAGATTGCGCCGACTTTGCTGGATGCTGCTGTGTGTGTTGTGTTTGCATTTCTCCTAGAGCTGCATAAGGTATGGATGGGAAGGTTTTGTGCTCAGCTGCTGGTTGAGGGGTTGATGTGAGGCTTGGGTGTGACTCACCTGGAATTCCCGCCCCCTGGCTTTAGAAAGCTTTTCTCCTCTTCTGTCAGGTGCCGCTGATAGAGTTATTTACTCCTGGTCTTTGTGTTGTGCTTATGCTTTGTTGCTGTGCTGAAGTCTTTGCTTTGGGAGTAGCTGTGATCCCGGAGGAGGTAGGGTCCCTTTTTTCCTGAGCCCCTTAGCCCCTAGGACTAATCAGGGGCTCAGGAAAACAGGGTAGAAACTCGGACCTCCTCGCCTTCAAAGGTACCTCCGAGAGCAGGGTGAACTAGGGACACCCAGAGTAAGGGTCAGATAAATTCCCCCTGAATCTCCTCGGCCCTCTCACCATTCAGTTACCTGATTCTCTCACCTCCTAAGCGTGACAAATGATCACAAGTACCGCTGTGTGAATGAGGCCTCAGTGAGTACACTGCTCTGCTTATAATTAAATGCAGTTATCTCTAGCTCTTTGCCCATTACAATCCAGTAATGGTAAAAACCCACTTATGTTCAAGTCCTGACATTACTGACCTTCATAGAGCTGGATGGGCTGGCAAATGAGTCATATTAAACTCATGGAAGAAATGAATTACGCTAGCACTGATTTTTTTAAAGAAAAATTCAATTGCAAGTAAAAGTATTTTACTTTTTCGAGCTATTAAGTGTAAATAACAGCTGTGCCAATAATTTACCAGCCAGGTTGAGTAGTTGTTCATTGTGGGTAATTATTAGAGTTGGTGAAGATATGTTTGCAGGCTATGTCCATTGGCTATGTCAGTAATCTGTGGTTACAGGATGGGAGCCCTGAAAATCTGACTTCATCTTCGGCTCTTTTATTGATTTTCCAGCCTTGCTCAAAGTCACATGGCCATCATGTCACAACTATGTATTGTATTAAACGATATTCTGGCACATTGAATAAGAACACTCCACTTTTTGTGGACACAAAATACAACACTTTTTGTAAAATGTATTTGCTGACATGAAAATATCTCCATTCAGTGCTTTATATCTTCTTTCTTGGCAGCTGCGCTATTCATTCAGCTTTAATCTTAAGATAGGGCCTAGCAAATGTCCAGGGGCAGACATATTATTGGTGCAACAAGTGCAGCCACACAGGGGCACAAGAGGTCAGAGGGGTCTAATGAACCCCCATAGCAGGAGAAGTGATGTACACTGTGTGCAGAATTATTGGGCGCATTAGTATTTTGATCACATGATACTTTATATACATGTTGTTCTACTCCAAGCTTTATAGGCTTGAGAGCCAACTACCAATTAAGTAAATCAGGTGATGTGCATCTCTGTAATGAGGAGGGGTGTGGTGTAATGACATCAACACCCTATATAAGGTGTGCTTAATTATTAGGCAAATGACTTTCCTTAGGTAAAATGGGTCAGAAGAGAAATTTGACGGGCTCTGAAAAGTGAGATGTCTTGCAGAGGGATGCAGCAGTCTTGAAACTGCCAAACGTTTGAAGAGTGATCACCGAACAATCAAGCGTTTCATGGCAAATAGCCAACAGGGTCGCAAGAAGCTTGTTGAGTAAAAAAGGCGCAAAATAACTGCCCATGAATTTAGGAAAATCAAGCGTGAAGCTGCCAAGATGCCATTTGCCACCAGTTTTGCAATATTTCAGAGCTGCAACATTACTGGAGTATCAAAAGCACAAGGTGCTCAGGGACATGGCCAAGGTAGCCACCTTTGAACAAGAAACATGAGATAAAACGTCAAGACTGGGCCAAGAAATATGATAAGACTGATTTTTCAAAGGTTTTATGGACTGATGAAATGAGAGTGACTCTTGATGGGTCAGATAGATGGGCCAGATGCTGAATCAGTAAAGGGCAGAGAGCGCCACTCCGACTCAGACGCCAGCAAGGTGGAGGTGGGGTACTGGTATGGGCTGGTATCATCAAAGATGGCCTTGTGGGACCTTTTCGGGTTGAGGATGGAGTGAAGCTCAACTCCCGAACCTACTGCCAGTTTCTGGAAGACAACTTCTTCAAGCAGTGGTACAGGAAGAAGTCGGTATCATTCAAGAAAAACATGATTTTCATGCAGGACAATGCTCCATCACATGCATCCAACTACTCCACAGCGTGGCTGGCCAGTAAAGGTCTAAAAGAAGAAAAATAATGACATGGCCCCCTTGTTTACCTGATCTGAACCCCATAGAGAACCTGTGGTCCCTCATAAAATGTGAGATCTGCAGGGCGGGATAACAGTACACCTCTCGGAACACTGTCTGGAAGGCTGTGGTGGCTGCTGCACACAATGTTGATCGTAAACAGATCAAGCAACTGACCGATTCTATGCATGGAAGGCTGTTGAGTGTCATCATAAAGAAAGGTGGCTATATTGGTCACTAATTTTTTGGGGTTTTCTTTTTGCAAATGTTTATTTCTAAATGTTGTGCAGTTATATTAGTTTACCTGGTGAAAATAAAAAAGTGAGATGGGAATATATTTGGTTTTTATTAAGTTGCCTAATAATTCTGCACAGTAATAGTTACCTGCACAAACAGATATCCTCCTAAGGCCCCTTTCACATCAGAGGTAATCACTGATCGCGGCTTTTGCGGTGAAAAAAATGCATCTGCCGCGATTACCGCATACCGGCTGCACTTGCGGCACGGTTGCGGCAAGCCCCATACAAAGTATAGGCGGGCTTGCGGCAGCTGCGGCAAGTGCGGTTCTGGCACTTGCGGTAGGTGCGGCCGCGAAAAAAAACGCGGTCAGCCGCGGTTTTTTCGCGGCCGCACCTGCCGCAAGTGCCAAAACCGCACTTGCCGCACCTGCTGCAAGCCCGCCTATACATTGTATGGGGCTTGCCGCAACCGTGCCGCAAGTGCAGCCGGTATGCGGTAATCGCGGCAGATGCGTTTTTTTCACCGCATCTGCCGCGATTTGAAAAAAACGCTGATGTGAAAGGGCCCTTAGATAGCCAAATCTAAAAAACAAACACTCCAACTTCCAAAAACATTAAGCTTTGATATTTATGAGTCTTTTGGGTTGATTGAGAACATAGTTGTTGAGCAATAATAAAAATAATCCTCTACAATATACCGTAACATGCCTAATAATTCTGCACACAGTGTATTAGGAAGAATAGTTGGGTTTCAAAGGGCCCATATATTGTTCTTGCACAGGGTCCTCCTCTGTCTGTGTTGCCACCAGTGCATATGACCATGTGTTTTTCACATATAAAAGTTTGTGATATGATGAGCAAAACAGATGCTATTACAAGTATATGTAACACAGGTATTATTTTTGGTAAAAAAGAAAAAGTACTTACTGGTAAATGCCCGAGTAATGGTGTGATGCTATCAGAGACATAGATGATACTCCCATCTGTTGTAACCACTATAATAAAGCCATCAAGTGCCTACAATCAAGGGAACAACAGCTTGTTATCATTAGAGAGCGGAAATCAAGAGTTTGACCTTTTTTGTTTTGTATGTTACATTAAAGCTATTACAAGCCACATAAAATGATAGAAAAGAGAGAAAACCGTGTATATGAACTAATTTTACTGTGTAAAGGGGAACTCTCTCTAGTAATCACAATAAGTTAATTCACTGAATACATTGCAGAGGATTTCTATTGACTGGACTGTCCTATTTTGTATAAAGAAGCACATCAGGCAAAAATTGTAGCCCCTATAATAATAATCATAATAATCTTTATCTATATAGCACCAACATATTCTGCAGCGCTTTATAATACAGAGGATCATATCTATTTATATAATCCGCAGTTTGGAATTCGGGCACTGTAGCCGAATCCCAGAATGCTTTGCGCCACTGCGAGCGATGACGCGTAGCGTCATCGCGAGAAGCAGCCGCAGTGCACCTCCGGGACAACAAACCCCACACACGACACAGGAGACCCGGCCAGAGAGGGAGAGGAGCTCCGGCCCGCACACTCCATCCCCCGGGACAGCAACCCCCACACACAGACACAGGAGACCCGGCCAGAGAGAGAGGGAGAGGAGCTCCGGCCCCGCACACTCCATCCCCCGGGACAGCAACCCCCACACACAGACACAGGAGACCCGGCCAGAGAGAGAGGGAGAGGAGCTCCGGCCCCGCACACTCCATCCCCCGGGACAGCAACCCCCACACACAGACACAGGAGACCCGGCCAGAGAGAGAGGGAGAGGAGCTCCGGCCCCGCACACTCCATCCCCCGGGACAGCAACCCCCACACACAGACACAGGAGACCCGGCCAGAGAGAGAGGGAGAGGAGCTCCGGCCCCGCACACTCCATCCCCCGGGACAGCAACCCCCACACACAGCAGCTGACAGCCGCAGCCGCACTGCACCTCCCGGAGAACTACCCCCCGCCTGCACACCCCCGCCAGCCGTAGATCCCCCCCACCTCTCCTGCTGCTCCGGCACACTCCCGCATCTCTCTCTGCTCCGATCATCTTCGCTACAAGGCTAAAGGACCTTTGGTGATGTCAGAGTCATGTGATCATTCACATGACTCAGACATCACTGCAGGCCCTCTATCAATCGATCAGAGCTGGGAAGAAGGGTAAGAAGCCACACAGGGGGCAAGGCGAGTTAAGACACTGCAGGGGCAAATAGAGCCCAGGGGAAACAGGGGGGAGGGAGCCCATTCTGCCCCTCTACAGTCTACCCCTGCTCTGCTTCGGCCCCACACCCTGCACCTCCCCCACACACAGCAGCTGAGAGACAGAGAGGAGATCTGGGGAGAGACACACCACAGGGGACAAAAATCCCCCCACACACAGGACGACTAACCAGCAGCACAACATACACATGTACATACATACACTCTATATACATACATACACTATATATACATACATATACACTCTATATACATACATACACTCTATATACATATACACTATTTCAACACACACATATAGATATAGAGTATCTACACATACCTTATATACACATAAATATATTGATATACTGTATATACACATAGATACACACTATATACACATATATATATTGATATACTGTATATAAACACATACACATATACATATAGCGTATATACACATATATACATACATGCACATATACAGTCTATACACACATATATAGATATACAGTATATACACAGATAGATATACACTATATACACATATATACATATACAGTATATACACATCTATACATATATATATACATATACAGTATCTACACATACACTTAGATATACACTATATACACACAGATACATATACACTATATACACATATATACATAGATGTACATATACAGTATATACACACATATATACATACACAGTATATACACACAGATACATATACATATACAGTATTTTCACATATATAGATGTAGATATAGTTTATATACACATATATATAGAGATATATAGTATGTACACATATATACATATCCTGTATATACACATATCGCTATACAGTATATACACATATATACATACATATACAGTATGTACACACACATACATATACAGTATATACACATATATACATGTAGATCTACACTATATACACACATATTGATAGATACACAGTATATACACATACATAGATATACAGTATATACACATATACAGATATACAGTGTATACTCACATATAGATATACAGTATATACACAGACATACACTATATACCCACATATACATATACATTATATACACAACACATATATAGATATACAGTATATACACATATATATATACAGTATATACACATATACACAGATATATATATACAGTATATACACATATATAGATAGATGTACATATACTGTATATACACATATATAGATAGATGTACATATACAGTTTATACACATATCGACTTATATAATCACCAGTTTGGGATTCGCCCGTTGAAGCCGAATCCCATAATCCTTTGTGGCACTGCGAGCGATGACGCTTGCGTCATCGCGAGCCGCAGCTGCACTACCTCACACCACCGCCATCCTGCCAACCATTGGCCCCGCCACGAAGTCGACGCTGCCCGGATGCCGCCGGTGCCTTCCGCCCCTCGCTCACCGCTGGGGCCTCGCTGCTGCTGGACTTGCCGTGTAGGGCCTGTGGCCGCCTGCCGCAACCCACTGACGTCGTCCTGTGCCCGGCGCCAGCCAATGGGAGTGAGCGGGGCGTCTCTGCCTCCAAAGCCTCACACGCCCCGCTCACTCCCATTGGCCGCCGCCGCCCCTGCAAGCGGATTGGGCACTGTGTTGTAAACACAGCACGCCCATCCAATTGACCAGGACTCGGCGTCCTGGACCAATCGGATGCCCCTCCAGCCCAGAGCCGCTTCTTTACTCACCCCTCCAGCCCAGAGCCGCTTCTCTCCTAACCCCTCCAGCCCAGAGCCGCTTCTCTCCTCACCCCTCCAGCCCAGAGCCGCTTCTCTCCTCACCCCTCCAGCCCAGAGCCACTTCTCTCCTCACCCCTCCAGCCCAGAGCCGCTTCTCTCCTCACCCCTCCAGCCTGGAGCCACTTCTCTCCTCACCCCTCCACCCCAGAGCCGCTTCTCTCCTCACCCCTCCAGCCCAGAGCCGCTTCTCTCCTCACCCCTCCCAGCCCAGAGCCGCTTCTCTCCTCACCCCTCCAGCCCAGAGCCGCTTCTCTCCTCACCCCTCCAGCCCGGAGCCGCTTCTCTCCTCACCCCTCCACCCCAGACCCGCTTCTCTCCTCACCCCTCCAGCCCAGAGCCGCTTCTCTCCTCACCCCTCCAGCCCAGAGCCGCTTCTCTCCTCACCCCTCCAGCCCAGAGCCGCTTCTCTCCTCACCCCTCCAGCCCAGAGCCGCTTCTCTCCTCACCCCTCCAGGCCAGAGCCGCTTCTCTCCTCACCCCTCCAGGCCAGAGCCGCTTCTCTCCTCACCCCTCCAGGCCAGAGCCGCTTCTCTCCTCACCCCTCCGCCACAGAGCCGCTTCTCTCCTCACCCCTCCGCCACAGAGCCGCTTCTCTCCTCACCCCTCCGCCACAGAGCCGCTTCTCTCCTCACCCCTCCAACACAGAGCCGCTTCTCTCCTCACCCCTCCACCACAGAGCCGCTTCTCTCCTCACCCCTCCAGCCCACACCCGCTTCTCTCCTCACCCCTCCAGCCCAGAGCCGCTTCTCTCCTCACCCCTCCAGACCAGAGCCGCTTCTCTCCTCACCCCTCCAGCCCAGAGCCGCTTCTCTCCTCACCCCTCCAGCCCAGAGCCGCTTCTCTCCTCACCCCTCCGCCACAGAGCCGCTTCTCTCCTCACCCCTCCGCCACAGAGCCGCTTCTCTCCTCACCCCTCCGCCACAGAGCCGCTTCTCTCCTCACCCCTCCGCCACAGAGCCGCTTCTCTCCTCACCCCTCCACCACAGAGCCGCTTCTCTCCTCACCCCTCCACCACAGAGCCGCTTCTCTCCTCACCCCTCCAGCCCACACCCGCTTCTCTCCTCACCCCTCCAGCCCAGAGCCGCTTCTCTCCTCACCCCTCCAGACCAGAGCCGCTTCTCTCCTCACCCCTCCACCCCAGAGCCGCTTCTCTCCTCACCCCTCCAGCCCAGAGCCGCTTCTCTCCTCACCCCTCCACCACAGAGCCGCTTCTCTCCTCACCCCTCCAGCCAGACCCGCTTCTCTCCTTACCCCTCCAGGCCAGAGCCGCTTCTCTCCTCACCCCTCCAGGCCAGAGCCGCTTCTCTCCTCACCCCTCCAGGCCAGAGCCGCTTCTCTCCTCACCCCTCCAGGCCAGAGCCGCTTCTCTCCTCACCCCTCCAGGCCAGAGCCGCTTCTCTCCTCACCCCTCCACCACAGAGTCGCTTCTCTCCTCACCCCTCCACCACAGAGCCGCTTCTCTCCTCACCCCTCCACCACAGAGCCGTTTCTCCCCTCACCCCTCCACCACTGAGCCGCTTCTCCCCTCACCCCTCACCACTGAGCCGCTTCTCTCCTCACCCCTCCACCACTGAGCCGCATCTCTCCTCACCCCTCCACCACTGAGCCGCTTCTCTCCTCACCCCTCCACCACTGAGCCGCTTCTCTCCTCACCCCTCCACCACAGAGCCGCTTCTCTCCTCACCCCTCCAGCCCACACCCGCTTCTCTCCTCACCCCTCCAGCCCAGAGCCGCTTCTCTCCTCACCCCTCCAGACCAGAGCCGCTTCTCTCCTCACCCCTCCACCCCAGAGCCGCTTCTCTCCTCACCCCTCCATCCCAGAGCCGCTTCTCTCCTCACCCCTCCACCACAGAGCCGCTTCTCTCCTCACCCCTCCAGCCCAGACCCACTTCTCTCCTCACCCCTCCAGGCCAGACCCGCTTCTCTCCTCACCCCTCCACCACAGAGTCGCTTCTCTCCTCACCCCTCCACCACAGAGCCGCTTCTCTCCTCACCCCTCCACCACAGAGCCGTTTCTCCCCTCACCCCTCCACCACTGAGCCGCTTCTCCCCTCACCCCTCCACCACTGAGCCGCTTCTCTCCTCACCCCTCCACCACTGAGCCGCATCTCTCCTCACCCCTCCACCACTGAGCCGCTTCTCTCCTCACCCCTCCATCACTGAGCCGCTTCTCTCCTCACCCCTCCACCACAAAGCCGCTTCTCTCCTCACCCCTCCACCACAGAGATGCTTCTCTCCTCACCAACCCACCACAGAGCCGCTTCTCTCCTCACCCCTCCACCACAGAGCCGCCTCTATACTCTGCTACCACAGAACCGCCTCTATACTCTGCTACCCACAGAGCCGCCTCTATACTCTCCTACCCACACAGCCGCCTCTATACTCTGCTACCCGCAGAGCCCCCTCTATACTCTTCTACCCACAGAGCCGCCTGTATACTCTGCTACCCACAGAGCCGCCTGCATACTCTGCTACTGACAGAGCAGCCTGCATACTCTGCTACCGACAGAGCAGCCTGCATACTCTGCTACCGACAGAGCAGCCTGCATACTCTGCTACCGACAGAGCAGCCTGCATACTCTGCTACCCACAGAGCCGCCTCCATACTCTGCTACCCACAGAGCCGCCTCCATACTCTGCTACCCACAGAGCCGCCGGTATACTCTGCTACCCACACAGCCGCCTATATACTCTGCTACCCACAGAGCCGCCTCTATACTCTGCTACCCACAGAGCCGCCTCTATACTCTGCTACCCACAGAGCCGCCTGTATACTCTGATACCCACAGAACCGCCTGTATACTCTGCTACCCACAGAGTCGCCTGTATACTCTGCTACCCACACAGCCGCCTGCATACTCTGCTACCCACAGACCCGCCTGTATACTCTGCTACCCACAGAGCCGCCTGCATACTCTGCTACCCACAGAGCCCCCTGTATACTCTGCTACCCACTGACCCGCCTGTATACACACAATTCATTTCACCGCGCTCCCGATGCAATTGCATCGGGCCTTTTTACTAGTTTAACTATAAGAAACAGTTATCAGAAAATACAATACAGTACAAAAAACAATACAGAGCATAATACAATACAATAATTAGAGCAAAATAATGACAGCCCTGCTCATAAGAGCTTACAATCTAACAATGAGGTGGGGGTGACACAAAGTACAGGTGCTTATTTACAGTCATGGTATAATCAACTTAAGGAGATGGGGAACTGATAAGAACAGCATAAATGGCCACCAACCATTATTTGTGATCCACTTGAGACTGGTGGAGCTGGTAGGCTATGTCTAGATGACTTTAAATAGGGATCATGATAGGCCACCCTAAAAAGATGTGTTTTTAAGGGATCGCCTGAAATTATGTAAATTGTGGATACATCTAATTTCTTGTGGTAGAGCATTCCAGAGGTTTGCTGCACCTCTGGAGAAGTCTTGGAGCCGGGAGTGGGAGGTTCGGATTAATGCAGAAGTATACAGTCACTTCCAGAGCGGAAAGAATGGGTGGGGTGATAGACAGAGATGAGGGTAGAGAGGCAGGGAGATGCTGCACTGTGAAGAGCTTTGTGGGTGAGAACAAGCAGCTTGAATTGGATCCTATAGTGTATAGGCAGCCAGTGCAGTGATTGGCATAGACTAGAAGCGTCTGAGTAACGGTTAGCTAGATAGGTAATCCTGGCTGCTGCATTAAGGATGGACAGGACAGGGGAGAGTCTAGAGCGGGGAAGTCCAATTAAAAGAGAATTTTCTAAACCTGTCTATAGTGTAGCATAAGTGTATTAATATACTTCTCAATCACTGCCTTACCAGTTTCAACGTCGACCCTCTTTTGGGTCACATGACTTTAAAATCAGACTAGCCGGATCATACAGGGTTTTATGCGAGAACTGGAAGTTGCTTTCACAATATAAGTGTATAGAGCCTCATTCTAAGCTTCGTTAGATTTATATTGGTATAGTACCGGTGAAGAATCATTGCACCACATAGCAGACCTTGTCAGAGCAGGCAGAGACGAATGGTTTATACGCTCATGTGTCACAAAAAGGACCAGAGCGGTGCTTAAAATGGGAAAAAACGTCGATCAATAAGCATGATAATACACTACATTACATACGGTACATATCTAGAAGAAATAAAGTGATAACATCTTTTTTTGTTGTATGTGCTTCTTTAAGTATGTAGCCAATGTTATATTCAATGCTATGAAAAGGTATGTTTGTTATACAGGCAAAAAAAATATTTCCCAAATAAATAGCAGCATTAGCAGTCCCCTTACTGGATGGCTAACATAGTGCCTGGAAATATCAGCCCTGACTCCATCAGCAAAGCCTGTTGTGATGTGGTGCGGACGCACTTATGCTAGCACTTGGAGTTGGAAGTGTACATGTATGGCTTTATAATGGGTAACAGTTTGTTACACGTAGAGGGATCTTTAAGACTTTTAGGACTTACATTTGTGATTTTTTTAAACACTTTTAATACATACTGCAATACTATGTACTGAAAATAACTATATACAGTATTGTCAAAGGGAATCTGTTTGCAGATTATTGCTATGTAATATGATGACAGCAGGAGATATGCATTGAAAACAGATTTCAATGATGTGCACCTATCCAGTTTTGTGCTGTGGTTTACTTACAATGAAGGTTTTATTACCAGGAGATTATTACCACCTTAACCACACGGCTTGTGTGAAGTTGTCCAACTACATCCCAGCCTCTGATAAGCAGCTTGCTGCCAATGGACAATATACATACAAAGCTGTGGTGTGGGCTGGGGAAACTTTCTGAGCTCTGCTGCATGCTACATCTAAAAACTCTGTGCCACAACTCATTCATCCAGTAAACTAAGTGGAATCAGGGTTTCTTTTCCTACATTATGCTGCTGTCAGATGAGTTTGCAAAACCTGGTGACAGATTCCCTTTAAGGGCCCTTTCACATCAGCGTTTTTTGAAATTTGCGGCAGATGCGGTGAAAAAACCGCATCTGCCGCAATTACCGCATACCGGCTGCACTTGCGGCGCGGTTACGGTAAACGCCATGCAAAGTATAGGCGTACTTGCAGCATGTGCGACAAGTGCGGTTTTGCACTTGCGGCAGGTGCGGCAGCGAAAAAAAACGCGGTTTTTTTCGCTGCCGCACCTGCCACAAGTGCAAAACCGCACTCGCCGCACCTGCCGCAAGTACTCCTATACTTTGCATGGCGTTTACCGCAACTGCGCCGCAACCGTGCCGCAAGTGCAGCCGGTATGCAGTAATTGCGGCAGATGCGGTTTTTTTCACCGCATCTGCCGCAAATTTCAAAAAACGCTGATGTGAAAGGGCCCTAAGCCTAATTATGTTTGAAGACACACATAAGTAAAATAAAAATAACTACCGTAATTGAATTATTTTGCGTTAAAGGGAATCTGTCATCACTTTGACCTATCTAAACTATTAACATGGGCATACAGGTTATAGAATGCTGAAAATAGCCCTATCTGTATTCTCATATCAGATGTCTTGTTATTGATAAATCATCCCTTTTTGTAAATGATCTGTTCTAGACAATGGGGCGGGTTCTACCTAGAAGAAAAGTCCACCTTCACAGCTTATCTAATATATAAAGCTGAATGTGTGTGTGTGTGTGTGTGTGTGTATGTCCGGGATTGGCATCTACACTGTCGCAACTACAGCCACAAATGTTTGCACAGTCACACGTCTGGACCCCGAGAGCATCATAGGCTATGTTGTGAGGCGAAATTTTAACCGTTCCAATTCATCAAACAATTTTGGCCCTATCTACATAATGGAGAGAGAGTGACACTTACCAGTTGACAGTTGTGAATGAGAGGGGCTTAATGACAGCACCAAAGACTAACAGCATATACCAGCATATAGTCACTAAGGTGGGGCCCTGACATGGAATATTCACCATGCACGGGGACATGTATACACACCACATGCACACAAAGAGTAACAGCTAAGGTGGAGCCCCAACATTGGATACTCACCATGCACCCGAACACAAACACACACACCACAAAGAGACACACACAACACAGAGACACACACCACACAGACATCCCCCCTACAGGGACACACACACATACACACCCTATAGGGACACATGCACTCACCCCACAGGGACACACACACACCACAGGAACATACACACATACACACCCCATAGGGACACAGAGACACACATACACACCCCACAGGAACACACAGACCCCATAGGGATGGACACACACCACAGAGACACCCCTCCCCCCACAAGGACACACACCATAGGACACACATCATTCCACTTGAGAAAGACGGCACTATACCGTCGAAACATGTCGTGGCGGATGGAGGATTTCTAATAAAAGGACTTTCCACCAAGCAGAGTCCCTGGCTTTAATCAGAGCGCCCAGCACGAGACCGTGTAATTGAATCTACAGAAGCAAAGCACTGCACCACCCATTCTGTTCAGGATTCTCTCTCTCCAGACCTCACATTACCATTATGTCCTATCGCTATCGCAATTGCTAATGCTCTTCTGTGGTAAAATCGCATCCGTCAAAAACAAGGATCTGAGGACATAAGTGCCACCAGTTTGCACACATCCATGTCTGTCCGTCTGGTCCTTCAAATTAAAGGATCTACACGGACAGGCAAAAAATGTGGTGGGAAGGGGGCCATATAGGCCAACAGGGTAACAACATTGTTGCAATACAACAGTACTCAGTGAACTGCAAAAAATGTATTTGGAAGAAATTAAATTTAATTTCTCCTGTACTTTGTCAGATACTTGTCTCACACTGGTAACTCCTCTTTTATTTAATAAAAGCCCTGAAGACAGAGTAAGGGACCTTTCACATCAGCGTTTTTTTCATAATAGCGGCAGATCCAGCAGATTTCGCCGCATTTGCGGCAAGTGTGATTTTGCTGGATCCGTCAAATCTAGTACTTGTGGCCGCGCAAAAAAAGCACTGCTATCAGCATTTTTTTCGCCTGGCTGCAAGTGCCGCAAGTGCCAAATCCGGCAAAACCGCACTTACCGCACCTGATCGGAAGTCCCATAGAGAATGAATGGGGTTGCTGGATTCGTGCCGCAAGTCGACCATTACATGGCAGATGTGGCGAAATCTGCCGCTATTATGAAAAAAATGCTCATGTAAAAGCAGCCTTATCTTCCAAGCACAGGCAACATCCACCCCACAGCCTTGAAGAGATCATTTACAGTTGAAACTAGAAGTTTACATAAACTAGATAAGACACATATTCATGTTTTTTTTCACTATCTGACATGAAATCAGAATAAACCCTTCCCATTATTGGTCACTTACCATAATTATTTATATTTGCTAAATGCCAAAATAATGAAAGAAAGAATGTTTTTAGGCATTTTTATTACTTTCTGCAAAGTTCCAAGTTTACATTCACTAAGATTACTATACCTTTAAACAATTTTGATCAGTCCATATAATGATGTCATGTGTTCGGAAGCTTCTGATAGGTTTATTGGCAACATCTGAGTTAATTAGAGAAACACCTGTGGATTTATTTTAATACACATCTGAAACACACTGCTTTTTTGTGTAGCGTCATGGGAAGGTCTAAAGGAATCAGCCAAGATATCAAGAAAAGAATTATGGACTTGCACGACTTCGGTTCATCCTTGGGTTCAATCGCCAGACACCTGAAGTTGCCTCATTCATCTGAACAAACAATTATACGCAAATACAAACAAGATGGGAATGTCCAGCGATCATACTGCTCAGGAAGGAGATGGGTTATCTGTCCCAGAAATAAATGTGCTTTAGTCCGACATAGTAACATAGTAACATAGTAACATAGTTTTTAAGGTTGAAGGAAGACTTTAAGTCCATCTAGTTCAACCCATAGCCTAACATGTTGATCCAGAGGAAGGCAAAAAAAAAACCCATGTGCATATCAATGAAATAGTAAAGAAAAATTCCAGTTCACTGCTTGCGCCAGTAAGTCCTTCTCACACAGCCCAGAACAAGGCACTGCTACCACCAGACAAATTCAGAAAATGAAGATAATCCAGCCTGTGTGGAGACTTTTTAATGACTTTCTTCTCAGTGTGTTACATGGAACAAGGTAGCATGAATAGCATTAGGAAATGTGTTTCACGTGACTGAAGGCACGCTTATTCATGACTTTTGCCACAAGCTGGATTTTCTTCATTTCCTGAATGTGCATATCAACCCAAGTACAAAAGCAAAATACCTTGTGAGGATGATGGTGGAAGCTGGTAAGATTGTGTCATTATTAACAGAGAAACAAGTACTGTGTCAACATGGGCCGAAATGCCACTCTGCCAGGAAGCAGCGATTACTCCAAAACAAATATAAAAAAGCCAGTTTTATTTTTGCAAATGCAAAGACCTAAATTATTATTTTGTAATCTTGGTTCTTTCCCCTACTATGCTATGTATAGACATTGGTTATAATGGGTGCCTCCCCCTTTTTTCTAAAGGAATGGATGTGGGCTTGGATCCTTCTGTAAGTGCAATTCAACCGAGTCATTGACCCGGTTGTAAGGACTCTTACAATTTCTTCTGACCAGTGCACGTGTGGTGGCTTTGCTACTGCACCCTGTTCTGGTCAGTTGAAGTTGAATTCCAAAATAATCCTTTTATGAGCATAATGATTTGTTCTAATACTTAGGCTCTTTGTCCAAAACTATCCATCGGATTTCCTTTTTATTCCTGGAATACAGGACGATCCCCATCTGAATCATACTGTATTGGTGAGGGACGTTATGTTTAGAAATGTTACCATAGGGATGTGTCCTTTGGGCCGTGCGCTCCGGACGCATGCGCTGTGTGTCTCTCGTCGCACCTCGCTCTGGAGCGTTGCCGGGGTGACGCGTCGGATGACTCGCTCCTCCGCCGCATCACTTCCGGTGCGCTCCGTGGGCGGTGGGTGATGGTGTGGCACACATCATGCGCTACGAGCGCCGTGTTAATGGCCACACGATTACTTTAGGTGTCAGTGCTTGTAATTGATTAATGTCTATTGGTGCCTGGTGATTGGCCAGGCTAGGTCTAGACACATGTGTCTTCTCTATGTAATCTGTATGCAAACTAGCAGTATTGTGGGTATGGTGCCATCATTATTACATACACATGGTAGGAGAGCTATAAGAGGAAGTGCAATATCAGTCTTAGTTAGCCTCCTGACGAAGCCTGACGGAGAAACACGTGTCGAGGCTGGGGTTTCTGCATCTGTGGAGCCATTATGTCACAAGGTATGGAGTGTAGTTACTCTTGTGTATGTTTTCATGATGGTTAATAGAACAAAGCATTATATATAGTGGACTTGTCTGGCTGATCACCAGTGCTGCTCAGGTCTGTTTTTTGCGGACCTGGTGGGGCAGACATCTTTATGCCTAAATGCTGCAGTTAATAATACTTGATGTCTGATGAATTTTGCCTCCTGGCAGTGTAGTTAATTCATTAACTTTTGGATGACTCTAGTCCACAATAGTGGCTTTGTAGTTCAAACTTATTGTTAACCTTATATATACCATAATGTGACTCCTGTGCAGAGTACCCCTTACCCCCTACATGATACTTTGGTTTTAATGCTCCTACTCCTGTTTTTCCTCTCTTTCACTGTGTGTAATTTTTTGATAATATTGTATGATCCCATTTTGATACAATAAAATATATGCAAATGGATTAGTTTGGCACTTTTCCTTTATAAAATGGAGTTTGGTGCCTACTCTATAGGTTATAATATTATTTCAAACATGTCCTGTGGTCTGACAAAACTAAAATTGAACTATTAGGTCATAATGACCGTTGTTACATTTGTATGAAAAAGGGAGAATCTTGGAAGCCTAAGAACACCATCCCAACTGTGAAACATGGGTGTAGCAGCATCATGTTGTTGAGTTGTTTTGCTGGTGCACGTCACAAAATAGGTGGCATCATGAGGAAAGAAGATTAGGTGGCAATACTGAAGCAACATCTCAGGACTCAAGCCAGGAAGATATAGATTGGACAGAAATGGGTCTTCCAAATGGACAATGACCTGAAGCATACTGCCAAACCGGTTACAGAGTGACTCAAGGATAAAGTCAATGTTTTGGAGTGACCATCACAAAGCCCTGTTCTCTAAGCTGTTGAAAATCTATGGGCAAAGTTGAAAAGGCAGCTGCGAGCAAGGCGACCTACAAATATGGCTCAACTACACCAGTTCTGTTAGGAGGAATGGGCTTACATTCCTACCAACTATTGTGAGAAGCTTGTGGAAGGATATCTAAAATGTTGACCCAAGTCATACAGTTTAAGGGCAATGGTACCAAATACTAATGAAATGCATGGAAACTTGTGATTGTAGAAAGTAATAAAATGACTTAAAACATTCTGGAAAATATATTCTGGCAACATATTTGGCAAATATAATTAATTATGTTAATCCTAATTGACCTAAAATGGGAAAGGTTTATTCTGATTTCATGTCAGATAGTGAGAAAACCATGCATATGTGTCTTTTTATATAGTGTATGTAAACTTCTAGTTTCAACTATACATAAAGTGATAAAAGATTATTTATCCACAACAAGACATCTGATAAGAGGCACACAGGTATGATTTTTTTTCAGCCTTCTATAACTGGTATGTCCATATTAATAGGTTAGAAAGGTCAAAGTCCTGACAGATACCCTTTAATGTTATTTTGAGTTAACAAAAGAGATTACAGTTATAAGTCTGCAGAGCAAAATTGCTGACAAGATATATTCGTGTAGTAGAAACACTTTCTTTATGGGCACAAGCACGTATTCATAAGGAATCTTGCTCTAATACCAGCTCTAGCTGTGCATTTGAGGCCCATGCAACAAAAAATAATAGTATAAATGGCTATTTCTATAGTAATTTACGTGTATGAAATACTTTGCCTTTTTGACCTTGTTTTTCGGAGATCCCTTTAAATGTTCAGAAAGATTAGAAAAGTTTTTAACATAGGTAATTGTATCCAAATATATACCACATACATACACTTGCTTACATAATTTATTGTCTGTTTATGTGAAGTGATCATGATTCACGCTGTACACCATGCATTATTAAATTACTTTTTTTAATGAGAGATTAAAGCTACCATCACACGCAGCAATATTGCTGGGCAATTTCACTGGCAATTTGCTGGTTGCAGTGAAATCATGGACACATTGTTACATTTGTACACAGCAACAAAATAGAACAATGTGTCCATGATTTCACTGCAACCAGCAAATTGCCAGTGAAATTGCATGCAATGTTGCCGCGTGTGATGGTACCTTAATAGTTTGTCACCGAACTATGCTCCACTAAAAATAATGACATCAGAGTCAAACTTTTGTATTCTAATGATTGTCTCTGAATTTACAAATTTCACGTACATGAATAGGAAAAATTATATTAAATTTAAATACCAGTTATAATTTTTTCAAACTCTTTGAATTATGTTCATAATAGTCATGGCTTTAAGAACATCAACAATCATCGTTATAAAGGATATAAAAAGATGGCCACCAATAGCTAAATCATAAACCCAATACTTGTCCAACACTAAAGTTTTGGAACTATCGGCTATAGGTTGAATTTGCAGCTATATCGTTAATAAAACTCCGGTTCTCAGCCCTTACCTCCAGCATCAATTGGGTGAACTCTTCATTACTAAGGAACGATGGTTTCCAGTCTGGATGGATATCACTGCCCTCTGTTTCAGCTGTAATTTCTGCACCAGGAGACAACATATAAAAACGTATATATAATACAAGGTAAAGAATATTTATACCGTGTTAGCCTGTAGATAGAAAAATATTAGAATCTGAGAGTCCTCAGTGGTTGATACCTTTTAATGGCTAACTGGAAAGATGGTAAACATAGCAAGCTTTCGGGATACTATGGCCCCTTCATCAGGCTGGTATATATAATATATAATCTTAGATTATGTACTTCAGTGCAAACATTTACTTTGAAGGGGCTGTTTTCAATAAAGTTATTTAAAAAGAAAAAAGTGTCCATATTTAAAGCACAACAGAAACCGCAGGGAGGAATCAATGCTAATCAAACTATTCTGATAAGAGATGAAGGTGGACTCCAGCACTACAAAATATATATTTTAAAACTTCAATTTATTGGAAAAATGTAAACACATACATCAGCCATGTTCATAAAACATATTAAAGTCCCTTACGCGTTTCAGACATTAAAAACGTCCTTGGGTCTATGCAGTGGCGGATCTTGCGACCAGGGGACCCTGGTGCAGCTTATCGGACTTCGGCGAGGACCGGGGGGGATGTGTTTGATAGCAGGCGACGGCGATGAGCGGAGGGGGTGGCATTGCCCATATTTGCTACTGCTCCTACCTGCATCGAGCGAGACGCTCAGTCCTGGGAGCCAGGGCAGCAGAGGAGAGGAGGGGCAGGCTCAGCCAGGGGAAGCAGGAAGCTTCCCTCGGTTAACCCCCTTCCTCTGACACACTGGCGCAGGGTCATGGGGGTCGGCTGAGGGCCCCCCTGCAGGCTTGAGGGGCCCCCTAGCCGGTAGGGGCCCTGGTGCAGCTGCCCCTGGGTCTATGGACATCTTTACTGACTTTTTAAAATGAGTGTTATTTTGTGTTACCTAGACATTTTTTATTTTGTTTGGAGATGCCAATGTGACTGGTAGCAGAAGTGAAGAGACCAACAGAGAGGAAAGGTATGGAGGACCAAGACGGGATGTAAACATTTATATAACTATAAGCAACACAATAACCTAGAACTGTTTTTTAAAAATTATTAGAAAACTTTTTGCCATTTTTCTGAGATATATAGCATTCAATAGTTGTGAATTTATACACAGCGGGTGAAATAAGTATTGAACATGTCCCCCAATTTTCTAAATAAATATATTTCTAAAGGTGCAATTGACATGAATTTCTCACCAGATGTCGGTAATAACTCATCCAATCCACACAGGCAAAGAAATCAAACCATAGATGTCCATAAATTAAGTTATGTGTAATGAGAAATGACACTTGGACATTTATTGAATACATGAAGAAACTTACAAAAAGCTGTGGAAAGTCATGACACCAGCTGAAATCTATCAGTAACTACAGAACAATCCTTCTGCTTAGTTCAAAATAATATCAATGAGGGCTCGGACACACTCATCAGAGTTTGACTGAGGAGACTCTGAAAGGGCTGGAGCAGTGACCCTGAACAGCTTCTCCCTATCTGGACGGGGCTGTCAGCTGATTGTGTTTCTGTGCAGCTCCAGACTCCCGTCCAGAGAGGGGGAGGCCATTCAGGGTCACTGCTCCAGCCTCTTCAGAGTCTCCTCAGTAAAACTCTGATGTAACTAGGAAAGTGTGTCCAAGCCCTGAGTAACAAAGTGAAAAAGCAAACCAGAAAAAATCAATTATTCTATAATTTGTAAAAAAAAAATACCACACCCATTGTACATGTAGAATACAAATGGTTACATGGGCAAAAACTTGATTTAAAAAAAATGGAAAAACTTGCACCATTATAATAATGTGGATTTTGAAAAAAAGGTACTGCAGTTACCTCATTTTCTTCAAACTACCTAACAGCAGAGCATTGATGTGACAGTGTCACCCCCGCTCCTCAACGGATGTATCCTGAGCTGTCACTAATTATTGTTCCACATATTTCAAAAGTTGGCAGGTTGAGTTATGAAATGAGCAATTTCTTAATGATTTGACCTAAATTAAAATCTGAAATGAAAATGTTTAGTTGCCTATTGTTTCTATGATATGAAAAGGTTTTCCTTTTACTGCTACATAAAACAAACAGAGGAACTCCTCATCTTGAAGAAGATCACAAATCTGAAGTCCAATAAAGACTCCTTCCTTTACCTTTGCTTCACTAAACCTTAGAAATGTATCAATGAACTAATTTAGTGCTTTTGCATTTTTATCCATTGCGTTTACAAAATCCTTCATTAGGCCCAATTAGATGTGTAATGGTGGAAACAAAATCTTTGTGGGTCAAGAAGTGGTGGCTGAAGGACATTTTTACGCCATGGCTAAAGAGAATTTTGGAGAGGCCAGTCTCTTATCTTATTGTAGTGATATTATCTTGAACGACTATCCCACTTACACAGAAAGCAGCAGTACTTTGTGCATCCACCCTGGAGACCAAGTAAGAGGGAAACCATCAGAGCCACAAATGCCGGTCATAGTTAAGGCACCACAACAGCTGTTTCATGTTATTATTGTTTTCTTTCAAGTGGACTGCATAACCAACTGGAAAATAACGGTAGCACATCACCATTATGCAGCAAGACGGGTTTTATGCTTGTTTTAGATGAATCAATGAAGAACTTCCATTCCTCTGAATTATTACTTATCTTCAGAGCTTCCATTACACTGTTAATGTTGTTGCATGTCACAAGATCACCCTCCGTGAAGAAGTATTGGGCAAGACCTTTATCATGGTTGTGGTACAAAGATATGTAAAACTCAGTCTTACTCTTGGGCAGATCCAAATATCTAACAAGATCGTTCAGTTATTTTTGTGTTGTAAGGTGTCGCTGAGTTTAGGTTGCTGACAGAAAATCTCGGGTGAGATAAGCTTTTGCTGGAAGGCGTATCCAGCTTTGTTTGGCACTGCTTTTACGCGAGAGCTCAAAAGCGCCACGTAAAAGCAGGAATACGCGGCAATTACACCGCATCTGAACGTAGCCTAAAGGTGCAAGCAGGAAAATATATTGTGGTTAAGGAAAGAAATCCACTGCAATACTAAACACAGAATGAATGTGAACAAGCATAATGGCTATCAAATGAATAGAAGGGCTATGTGTACAGCTAAGACAATGTGTATATGGCAAAGGAGATAGCAGTAACTCCTTCAGAGTATAAAGAAAATTGAAAAACAGCTTAAGCACTGGCCACTGCGAAGAGCCCGATAACCACGCCAAGGTGTTCACATTGGGTCCTAACTCTGTCATTACTTGTGGTATAGAATTGCCTGTGTGGGTTATATGCCTCTGAATGCAATTAAAACCTGATAAAATGGTATGTCTGTGGACCTGGGCTACTTTAAGATAGAGGAATAGGCATGGCTACAGAGCGGGGGAAGGGTGCACAGTCAAAAAATAATAAAACTAAACATTAAGGATTGACTGACACATCTATGTGTAAAGGTGCAAGCAGGAAAATACATTGTAATTAAGGAAAGTAATTTGCTGCAATAATGATAACTACAGGCAAGGCTACGTGTAAAGGTGCAAGCAGGAAAATACATTGCAATTAAGGTGCAAGCAGGAAAATACATTGTAATTAAGGAAAGAAATTTGCTGCAATAATGATAACTACAGGCAAGGCTACTCACTCAGGGGTAGGCTGGCGCTTCGAATTCCGGGCGGCAGATTGTTCTGCCAGCCCGAGGTGAGGAGCGGGGGAGGGGGGGATGGAGGTGCTAGCAGAGATCCCGAGGTGAGGAGCGGGGGGTGGAGGGGGGGATGCTAGCAGAGCAGCCCACTCACCATAGTGCCTGCCGCAACGCGATTAGTGCAAAGCAGGGGCGGACCGGCCCATTTGTGTGGGGTGGCCCTGGAAGAGGCCAATATCACCAGCCTGGGGGGCACTTGCCACCCTGCCACCTAGGCCAGTCTGACCCTGTACTCACTAATACTTTATCAACAGTGATATAATCTCACTTATCCATCAACAACAGTATAATTCCATTTATCCATAAAGGTTAGATGATAGGGTTGAAAATAAGCTTATTAAAGGTAATAAATAATCTTTCATATATTTTGAAAATGAAAAAAATAATATAGTTATGCAAGGTGTTATCATGTTTCTCTTCGCGTTTCTCCTCCTGTTTAGGAGGTTCATCAACTAAATGAATTGAAGGACCCATCAATAGGGTACGTTTGATGAATTACATATAATTGTAGAATCTAGGTCACCATTTATATCCGTCCACTTCTGATCAGAGCTCAGGCATCAGTTCTGCCACTGCCATTGTTCAATGAATGAAAATATAATAAGTTCGGCTCGATTAACAGATTCTTCCTAATAACATGAAAGTTAACATCAGGACATTAGAACAAGCACTACATATGCGCAATTTTATGTGTTATCTAATGTTCTGATTGTAACTTGCGTTAAATAAAGAAGAATCTGTTCATCAAGCTGGGCTTCCTATATTTTCATTCTTTGATTTATTACATAGCCAGAAAAAGGAAATTGTAGATCTCTTGATTAAAGATGAGTGAACCTTTTGAAGTTTGGGTTTGGGCAGTGCAGTCAAACTTTTTGGTGAACTGTTCGTGACCCTGAACTGGACCCGAACCTCAATGGAAGTCACTGATTGACAGTTCAGTTCTCTGCCCGCATACAGCCAATCATAAGTAAGAAAAACACTTCTAGGAGTGGGAGGGCATTTTTTAAATTAATTTTTGACAAAAAAGTACACCTAAAAACTGCGCTTTTAAGCTCAGTGCAAACCGATCAAACTCTGCACTCGGCTCACACTGGCCTAAGCCCCCATTGTACCCGACCACAGTAATGCTCACTGCTTTTGAACTGTAAAGAACCCAAACAGATTCGCTCCACACCCGGACGTTCAGTGACCCAAACCGAACCTTGAAAGTTTCGCTCATCTCTACTCCTGAAGTGCTCAATATGAATACCAAGGGAGCTAATATTTAACCTCTAAACAGGAAATGAAAAAAGCAATCAAAGGCTGGAGTATAAAGGCTTTTAAGGAACTCCTTTTCCAAAGGTAACATAAGGGAAAAATGGAAGAAAATCCAAAAGATTGTGGTCAGTCATTAGGATCCCTCAATGTCTTCTGAGAATGATTTTGATCCTATCAGCTCAATCATCAAAGATCCCTGTAATTCTTGTAATAGGTTACATTGTAGATTGCTGCCTTGGTGTTACAAGAGACTGTCTGTTACTATGAAGTGCCTGACGATAGGCCTTTCCAATAACATATCTTGGATATCCTCTTTTAATAAATCTTTGAGAGCAATAGATTGTAAATTGTAATCAGACATAGAAGAGAAATTATAAAAGCTGTTCCTTTGGAATACATCCTTTTAGGCAATCAGGATAACAACTATCCCAATGCAAGAGACTGTTGGTAGCAGTAAGTTTCCAGAAAATGAAGGTAGCGGGTGCCCTTCTGGAGCCCTTATGAATGTTTACATCAAGAAAGGAGATATTTTTCCCACCAATCTCATAGATGAAAGGGAGACCAAAAGAATTAGAGTAGAGATACAGATTCTCTAAAAGATTGACCATCCTAAATCCATAGAACTCTTTTACTTAAATTTTTTTTATAATGCATTGCTTATATAGAGCCAACATATTCTGCAACACTTTACAGAGATTATCATCACTGTCCTCATTGGGGCTCACAGTCTAAATTCCCTATCAGAAACTTAAAAAAAGTTGAAGTAAACACCACTACATGATTCAAATATCAAGGTGATACATTTTTATTGGGTAAAAACTGTTAAAACCATTTAAAAAGAGACACCAAAACTCAAATGGCTGCTTTGTGGTAAGTTCAAAACATCATTATTGCAAATATAACAATACCCAGACTACCATATGAAAGTATACAGATCCTTGTGTATAATAAGAAAGAATAAATATAATTGAAAATGAAAAATTATAGAAAAAAATATAGTGTACAACAAAAATCAGCTCAATGCCCTCAGAAGAATGAATTCCAAAAAATGAATATTGTTATATGAAATAAAGGCATGTGCTTAAAATATATGTTGGAACCTTTAATCATGTATATGTGAATATGTATAGAGAATGGGTATAGGGAGTAAAAACAATTATGCCAAATCTGTACAAAGATAATTAAACAAAGAGAGCTCAATGATAATTGCAAAGATGGGATGAAAACAATCGGTCCAGTAATGGAGAATCTAAATTAGCCCAGTATCAGTATATACAAGCTCAGAATAAGTGCTTCAGGCAGTGAATGCATATGTAAGCAGGAAGAATTTTAGATTGTAAGATATAGAGAGCGTCTTAAAAAATATTATAGATAAATTAAGGTCACCTAACCATTTATATATGGATCATCATCTGCTGAAAAATGGAGCTCAGACATGTACAGTGGGTATGGAAAGTATTCAGACCGCTTTAAATTTTTCACTCTTTGTTCATTGCAGCCATTTGGTAAATTCAAAGAAGTTCATTTTTTTCTTATTAATGTACACTCTACACCCCATCTTGACTGAAAAAAACAGAATTGAAGATTTTTTTTACAAATTTATTAAAAAAGAAAAACAGAAATATCACATGTTCATAAGTATTCAGACCCTTTGCTCAGACACTCATATTTAAGTCACATGCTGTCCATTTCCTTGTGATCCTCTTTGAGACGGTTCTACTCCTTCATTGGAGTCCAGCTGTGTTTAATTAAACTAATAAGACATGATTTGGAAAGGTACACAACTGACTATATAAGACCTCACAGCTCACAGTGCATGTCAGACCAAATGAGAATCATGAGATCAAAGGAACTGCCTGAGGAGCTCAGAGACAGAATTGTGGCAAGACACAGATCTGGCCAAAGTTACAAAAGAATTTCTGCAGTACTCAAGGTTCCTACGAGCCCAGTGGCCTCCATAATCCTTGGATGGAAGAAGTTTGGGACCAACAGAAGTCTTCCTAGACCTGGCCATCCTAGAACTCAGGCAAACTGAGCAAACGTGGGAGAAGAGCCTTGGTGAGAGAGGTAAAGAAGAACCCCAAGATCACTGTGGCTGAGCTCAAGACTTGCAGTAGGGAGATGGGAGAAAGTTCCACAAAGTCAACTATCACTGCAGCCCTCCACCAGTCAGGCCTTTATGGCAGAGTGACCCTACAGAAGCCTCTCCTCAGTGCAAGACATATAAAAGCTCACATAGAGTTTTCAAAAAAACACATGAAGGACTCCCAGACTATGAGAAATAAGATTTTCTGGTTTGATCAGACGAAGATAAAACGTTTAAATGATAATTCTAAGCAGTTTGTGTGGAGAAAACCAGGCACTGCTTAACACCTGCCCAATACAATCCTAACAGTGAAACATGGTGGTGGCAGAATCATCCTATGGGAGTGTTATTCAGCTGCAGGGACCGGACGACTGGTTGCAAATGAAAGAAACATGAATGCGGCCAAGTACAGAGATATCTTGGATGAAAACCTCTTCCAGAGTGCTCTGGACCTCAGACTTGGCTGAAGGTTCACCTTCCAACAAGACAATGACCCAAAGCACTCAGCTAAAATAACAAAGAAGGGGCTTCAGAACAACTCTGTGACCATTATTGACTGGCCCAGCCAGAGCCCTGACCTACTGGTAAACCCTATTGAGCATCTCTGGAGAGACCTGAAAATGGCTGTCCACCAATGTTCACCATCCAACATGACAGGGCTGGAGAGGATCTGCAAGGAAGAATGGCAGAGTATTCCCAAATCCAGGTGTGAAAAACATCTAGAATTATTTCCAAGAAGTCTCAAGGCTGTACTAGCTCAAAGGGGTGCTTTTGCTTAATACTGAGTAAATGGTCTGAATACTTATGACCATGTGATATTTCAGTTTTCCTTTTTTAATAAATAAGCAAACATTTCTACATTTGTTTTTTTCAGTCAAGATGGGGTGCAGAGTGTACATTAATTAGAAAAAAATAACTTTTTTGAATTAACCAAATGGCTGCACTTAAACAAATTGTGAAAAATTTAAAGGGTCTGAATACTTTCCGTACCCAGTAAAAAGACAGAAAGATAAAGAAAGCACTGGAAATCAGGTAAAAGTGACCAATGTGTATAAATAAACTATCCGAAAGTGCGACCTATCCCTGTGTCCTCACTCAGATATAAAATAATATCAGCTGATTTACAATAAACTGGCAACTACCAAGTGCTCCCTGCAAAATTTAAGACAGAGAAGTAAAAAGAATTATCAGAAGAGTTGTCCAACATCCATGAACCATCTGTGGAGAGCCACTTAAAGACTTGGAATCTTATATATAAAACCCGAAGGCCACATCCGGAAAAGGCCACGCCTACTTCCGTGATGGTCTTCGCCCAGGCTCATCCAGTGCACTGTAGCCGGGCTGCCCCCGGCTACAGGCACCGGCGCACGGAACGTTCCGATCTCGGAAGTTCCGTGTGCCCTCCAGCCACTCCCCTCCACCCTCTGCCCTCCACACATGCCGCGCGCCTAGAGAGGAGAGAGGAGGGAGGGCGGGACTTCCTCTCCTGCAGCTCTGCCCACCCCTCCTCTCCTCCTACAGTACATCTGATTCCCGGCCCGTGGTGAGTCTGCAGCCCCACACGCTGCTCTGTCCTCCAGCCTGTGTGCCTCCCTCTGACCCCTCCAGCCTGTGTGCCTCCCTCTCACCCCTCCAGCCTGTGTGCCTCCCTCTCACCCCTCCAGCCTCTGTGCCTTCCTCTGACCCCTCCAGCCTCTGTGCCTCCCTCTCACCCCTCCAGCCTGTGTGCCTCCCTCTCACCCCTCCAGCCTCTGTGCCTCCCTCTGACCCCTCCAGCCTCTGTGCCTCCCTCTGACCCCTCCAGCCTGTGTGCCTCCCTCTGACCCCTCCAGCCTGTGTGCCTCCCTCTCACCCCTCCAGCCTGTGTGCCTCCCTCTGACCCCTCCAGCCTCTGTGCCTCCCTCTGACCCCTCCAGCCTCTGTGCCTCCCTCTCACCCCTCCAGCCTCTGTGCCTCCCTCTGACCCCTCCAGCCTCTGTGCCTCCCTCTGACCCCTCCAGCCTCTGTGCCTCCCTCTGACCCCTCCAGCCTCTGTGCCTCCCTCTGACCCCTCCAGCCTGTGTGCCTCCCTCTGACCCCTCCAGCCTGTGTGCCTCCCTCTGACCCCTCCAGCCTGTGTGCCTCCCTCTGACCCCTCCAGCCTGTGTGCCTCCCTCTGACCCCTGCAGCCTGTGTGCCTCCCTCTGACCCCTCCAGCCTGTGTGCCTCCCTCTGACCCCTCCAGCCTGTGTGCCTCCCTCTGACCCCTCCAGCCTGTGTGCCTCCCTCTGACCCCTCCAGCCTGTGTGCCTCCCTCTGACCCCTCCAGCCTGTGTGCCTCCCTCTGACCCCTCCAGCCTGTGTGCCTCACTCTGACCCCTCCAGCCTGTGTGCCTCCCTCTCACCCCTCCAGCCTGTGTGCCTCCCTCTGACCCCTCCAGCCCTCCTCTGCCCCCTCCAGCCCTCCTCTGCCGCCTCCAGCCGTCCTCTGCCGGCTCCAGCCGTCCTCTGCCAGCTCCAGCCGTCCTCTGCCGCCTCCAGCCGTCCTCTGCCGCCTCCAGCCATCCTCTGCCCTCTCCAGCCTCCAGCCGTCCTCTGCCCTCTCCAGCCTCCAGCCGTCCTCTGCCCTCTCCAGCCTCCAGCCGTCCTCTGCCCTCTCCAGCCTCCAGCCGTCCTCTGCCCTCTCCAGCCTCCAGCCGTCCTCTGCCCTCTCCAGCCTCCAGCCGTCCTCTGCCCTCTCCAGCCTCCAGCCGTCCTCTGCCCTCTCCAGCCTCCAGCCGTCCTCTGCCCTCTCCAGCCTCCAGCCGTCCTCTGCCCTCTCCAGCCTCCAGCCGTCCTCTGCCCTCTCCAGCCGTCCTCTGCCCTCTCCAGCCTCCAGCCATCCTCTGCCCTTTCCAGCCTCCAGCCGTCCTCTGCCCTCTCCAGCCTCCAGCCGTCCTCTGCCCTCTCCAGCCTCCAGCCGTCCTCTGCCCTCCTCCAGCCTCCAGCCGTCCTCTGCCGCCTCCAGCCGCCCCTGCCGCCTCCAGCCGTCCCCTGCCGCCTCCAGCCGTCCCCTGCCTCCTCCAGCTGTCCCCTGCCCCCTCCAGCCGTCCCCTGCCCCCTCCAGCCGTCCCCTGCCCCCTCCAGCCGTCCCGGGTTGGCCACATGTTGACTCAGGATCCAGGCGCCGGAGAAGACGCAGGGTCGGTGGTAAGTATAGCGGAGTGTATGTGTGTATGTGTGTTTATGCGCTGACCACTCTGCCCACGCCGCTGCGCTGATCACTCTGCCCACGCCGCTACGGTGACCACTCTGCCCACGCCACTGCGCTGACTAATCTCAGCGCGCGCAGTGCTAGCCAGTGAGCCACCATATACTCTGCTAACCACAGAGCCGCCTCTATACACACAATTAATTTCACCGCACTACCCTAACTATTAGTAAATAAACTATACATGGATTCTAGACTACCCGATTCTTTAGAATCGGGCTGCCATCTAGTAACCAGGTATAATTATTTAACAGAAAACAATAAGTAATGCAATCAACTTTCAATGCCTATGTGCAGGCTCACCACACAAAACTCAATTGCTCATCAAAATGTATGTTCAAGCATATATAAAGTTTGCTTACCAATATTTAAACAAGCCTGTGAAATTATGAAAAAATATAGTCTGGTTAAATGAGGCAAAAATGTAACCCATTGGATGCCATAATGCACACTATGGAGGCCAAAAGGTACTGCAAATTACCCCTAAAATAAAATACCAACAGTGATGTTTGGAGGTGGAAACGTCATGGTGTGGGGCTGTATTTAGCATAGAGCACTGGCAAACTTCATTTACTTGAAGGACGGATGATTGAACAAATGTATTGCAAGATTCTTGATAAAAATCTGCATCCATCTATAAGGATGATGAAGATAAAACAAAGGTGGAGAGCAACACGGTGATCCCAAACACACAGCCAAGTAAAGTCAATTGGTTCAACAGAAAGAAAATAAAGCTTCTAGAATAGCCCAAGCAACCAAGTGACCTGAATCCAGTAGAAAATTTGTGTAAGGAATTAAAGCTAAGAGATCATAGGAGCCCATGTAAACTATAGGATGGTCAAGAACCACACCTGAGCAAAGCATGTGGCGAGTTTCTCGATACAAGAGTCATTGGGAAGCTGTCATCATCAACAAAGGCTTGTGTACAAAGTATTAAATACATTTCCGTAACTGTGTGCAATACTTTTTGGATGGGCTGTTACTGACATCTGGTGATAAATTCATATCAATAGCACCGTTAGAAATATATTTACTTAGAAAATTGTTGATGTGTCCAATAATTATTTTATCCACTATATAGCTTATGATTACGCCATGGACAGAGGGTGGAGGCCAAGCCAGGAGCTGCAGGTGGGGTCACGCCAGTCTACGGTGTGCGACGCCATTATTATTTTCTAGCATGCATTGCCGAGCATGCACAGACCGCAATTCGCGGCTATTTTCTGTAATTCTAGACACTAGAGCATGTATTGCCAGCTAGGCAATGCATGCTCGGAAATAATAGTGGCGTCATCCACCGGAGACTGGTGCAACCGCCCGCAGCTCCTGCCTTGTCCCTCACCCTTCATGGCCCTGTGAAAACCGCATCATGCACCCCCTCTCCACATCCCCACTGCACGTCACCTTGGTAAGCCTTGGGGGGGCTATGTACAAGGATGGGAGATATATATGTCCCCCATCCTGGGACATATACCGGGAGGGGGCATGGATATTAGGATAGGGACCATATTTTTAGGATGGGGCATATATGTACAGTATACTAGGATGGGGCACATATACCAGGATAGGGGCATGGATACTAGGATAGGGATCATATGTAATAGGAGGGGGCACATATACCAGGATGGGAGTATGGATACCAGTATGGGGACATGGATACCAGGAGAGGGGCATGGATACCAGGATGGGAGGCATGGATACCAGGATGGGGGGCATATATATCAGGAGAGGGCACATATACCTGGATGAGGGACATATAAACTGATTGTAAGATGGACACTGGCATTATAAGACAGACATTGTGGGGGAAATGGGAAGGGAAACAGCTCAACTTGCAATCACTCCAGGATTCCAAGCACCAGATGATGGTAAGGCAACCACCCGCAATAGAATAAATGAAGAAAAATCTGGTGTCTTTTACTGCTTCTTCTCTTATTCACATCATGGTAAAAACATCACATACCTTATAGGGTTATGCTATACGCGTTTTAAGGTGCTAACGACTAAGGGGAACAACCCGAAACGTGTATCGCATATGTGGGTTTTTTACCGTGATGTGAATAAAGCATGAAGAAGCAGTAAAAGACACCAGATTTTTCTTCATTCATTATAAAATGGATCCAATTTAACATTAAAAGTGATTTTTTTTTTCCTCACCAAATTTAGGGGTGTCTTATAATCCGGTGCATCTTATAAAGTGTGACAAACATGCATAAAAATGAGAAATCAGGAGTCCATACATTCTGATGTCCTTATTTTAACCAATTCATGAGTGGGCCACTTTCAGTTTTTACATTTTTGCTTTTTCTTCCCCTTGTTTCCAGAACCATAACTTTTTTTTTCCTATCTACACAGACATATGAGGGCTTGTTATTTGCAAGACAAGTTACACTTTTGAATGACAGCATTCATTTTACCAGATAGTACACAGGAAAATGGGAAAAAAATTCCAAATGTAGAGCAATTGTGGAAAAAAAAATTTTTTTGGGGAAATGGTTTTAGGGCCACGTCACACACACAGATATTTGTGCAGATATTGGTCACAGATCTCTGGTTGCAGTGAAATCATGGACACATTGTTACATTTGTACACAGCCACAAAATGGAGCAATGTGTCCATAATTTCACTGCAACCAGACATCTATGAACAATCTCTGCACAAATATCTGTGTGTGTGACGTGGGCCTTACAGTGTTCATTTTGTGATAAAAATAACCTCGCAAGCAGATTGTCCACCCTTGTCAGTATGATTATGGTGATACCAAACATGTCCTGTTTTTTCATTATTTTAGTGGTGGAAAAAAAAATTGGGGGGTTATGTCGCTATTTTTCAAGACCAGTAGCATTTTATTTTTTTCTGTCTATGGAGCTGTTTGATCGCTTATTTTTAAAGGGGCAAGGCAATGTTTTTGTTGATGCCAAGTTAGAATAGAAATGATGCTTTGATCTCTTGCTACAGCCTTTTTTGTGGTATTGTGGTGACCAAAAAAATGTTATGTTTTCATTCTTGAATTTCTTATGTTTACAGTGTTTATCAATCAAATTAATTATTGTTCTATCTTGATAGACTAGACTTTACTGAAAGTGGCAATACCACATGTGTATTTTTATATTTTTGTTTTTAATAGGTCAAAAAGGGGGTGATTTGGACTTTTATTTTTTAATTTCTTTCATTTTTTTAGGGTCCTTTCACATCAGCGTTTTTTGCTGATCGCGGCAGTTGCGGTGAAAAAAACGCAACTGCCGCGATTACCACATAATGGCCGCGACCGTGGCACACTTGTGGCAAGCCCCATACAATGTCTATGGGGCTTGCGGTAAGTGTGTGGCAGGTGCGGCAAGTGCGGTTTCGGCACTTGCAGCAGGTGCGGCCGCGAAAAAAACGAGATTTTTTTCGTGGCCGCACCTGCCGCAAGTGCCGAAACCGCACTTGCCGCACCTGCCGCAAGCCCCATAGACAGTGTATGGGGCTTGCCGCAAGTGAACCGCAAGTGCGGCCGTTATGCGGTAATCGTGGCAGTTGTGGTTTTTTCACCACAACTGCCGTGATCAGCGTAAAATGCTGATGTGAAAACACACTAACTTTTTTTTTTTAAAGTAGTAATATTATTATATTTACTTTCCGTTATTACAGTCTGTTTTCGGTACCTCAGAGATTATTTATTACTGTAGTGACTCGCGTCACTATGTAGAAACCAGGTGCCACTCATCAAGACTGGAGCTGCGAAAGCTGACCCCAGGGATATGGACACAGATAGACACTGATGAGGTAGGTGTAGCTGGGACGGCTGATGCGGTAGGCTTGACTAATGAGGTATGATGCAGCAGCGGCCAATGTGACAGGTTTGACTGGTGGGACAACAGCAGTGGATATGTTAGGTGCTGGAACATAGAATATGTAAGGAGAAGAACACCGCACAAACAGCAACAACACTAAGGGACCTGAGTACTAGCAATGTATAGACGATATTGCACAGGTACCTCACTTAAGAGAAAGGGAGATGGCGGCAGAAACCAGGAATGAAGCAGACACAGCTGAACAACTGGGAGAGTGAGTGTGCCAGTGTTCACACTGGGGAAGTGGAGCAGAACAGTGCAGTAAGGGCATTACAGAGGAGGTCCCTCAGTAGAACATCCTCCACCTCAGGCAGGCATGTCGAGGCCACACACTACTGAGCATTTCCTTGTCTTGAGGCATTTCAACTGAACTTGGATTAGCCTGTAATTTGATTCAATAAAACGATTGGCCATATATGACTAATTCAGCACCATAGTAATGCATTGGAGGCAAAACATGATCCTGTTCTGTCCTTTTCAAAACGGACAGAACAGAATGCCAAAAAACGTAGTGTGAAGCCAGCCTTAGATAGTGCTGAACTGTGAAAGGACAATTCCACAAAAAGTAACATTTACATGTTAATTTATTATTTTTAAACTGGAATAAGTGTCAATGTTGAATAGTTTTTGTGTTGATTCTACATACATTCTTAGTCATATTGTAGCTGTGGAAGATTTACTGGAGCAGTGAGTGTTAATATAACCAACATTTATGGTTAATAGAAAGTGAAAGAGACAAAAATAGGTCAGAGAAGACTTCCACAATTTGAAAACACAATATAAGCAGAGCCTTGGACGTTTCGCTGCACTGAAACCATTTTTAATATCACAGTTGACAAGGCTGGCAACAAAAAACAAAAACAAATGAAGACTATTTGTTTCAAGAAAAAGGAGAATAAATATTAATTAATATCATAATATCATTCTGTAAAAGAAATAAGTCCTTTTGTCATGTGATGTAAATGTGCTGTTCTGAGGGAGTGGTAAGAGTTGTATTCCTATCTTTTGCTATGGCATGCTTATTAGCAATGATTACCCTGAAATATCAATAATTCTTAATTCAGATTCCTAGTCTGGATCAGGTGTAACATGACTCCGGGCAGCAGCAGTGAGCGAGGTATTTATCTTTCATGCCCCGACACGCTACAGAAAGATGGGAGTCTTGGGTGTGTGTATGTGACTGTGTCTCAGTTGCTGAGACTTCCAAGCTCAGTTCTTTCACGCTTTGCAGGGCATCGGTTCCTTTAAGGTACCTTTACACTGCAATTTTGCTAGCAATTTCACTGGCAACTTACTGGTTGCAGTGAAATCATGACACATTGTTCTATTTTGTTGCCGTGTACAAATGTAACAATGTGTCCATGATTTCACTGCAACCAGCAAATTGTCAGTGAAATTGCTAGCAAAATTGCCGAGTGTGACGTACCTTTAGACCCTCGATTAGGAACCAATTCGTAAAGCAAGTTCTTTTACTGACTACCAAGCTTATATACAAGCAGTACAAGAAAATGAATTTGCCATTTCTTCTGTATAATAAACAGGTACATTTTCAATGGTAACATACATTAAAGGCCACTTTACACACACAGATATCTGTGACCAACACTGAACAGATCTCTGTTGCAGTGAAATCTGGACACATTGTTCATTTGTATAAGCCACAAAATGGAGCAATGTGTCCATGATTTCACTGCACCGGAGATCTGTTCAGAAGTTGGTCACAAAGTTGGTGTGTGTAAACGCAAGACCCCATTCATTCTTATGGACTTGGGCAGGTGCGGCAAATGCGTTTTTTGACCATGATCCAGCAAATCCGAAATTAGGCAGTAAAAAAATCAATTCTACAGGTTTATTTTTTGCATTAACGCAATGCTCGGACCGCACTTGCCAACCTGATCACAGCCCAATCAGAATGAAATTGGGCTTGCGATATAGTGTGCCGCAAGTGCACCATTACATTGCTAAGATGCGGATTCTGCCAGACTGCGCAATTTAGCAAAAAGCTCGCCTTGCAACTATATGAAAGGGGCCTTAGGAAGTCTAATTTACTGTATGGACTCAAAATTTTTGATAAGATATGACAAAATATCTCCATGGCTCCTGACTAGAGACATGCAAACTCGATTGGGAAAGTTTGGGGTTCATACCAGACACCTAGTGTCAATGTGAAACTCTGAACATGGACCTTTAAGCAGATGTCTGTGTTATTGTTTGTCTTCGGCAGCTAAATAAAGCTCAAAATAAGAAAGAAAGGCACCAGGCACCAACAGGTATATCTATGGAGGTACCCAGCTGCCTTGGTGTCCTCCAGCTGGCAGGTGTTGCACGCTTCAATGAGAAAATGATAATCCATACACAAATAGAAAAAGAAAAGCGGCACTCACCCTTTTAGATGCCAAGAAATCCTTTATTTCATCTCGCTTTGTGTTAGCGTAGACAAGTCAGGCGGGGAGAGGGAGTGGGGGTCGGCGGACGACGGCTCGCCGTTTCGCAGCACTTGCCGCTTCAACGTGACCCGTCGTCCGCCGACCCTCACTGCCTCTCCCCGCCTGACTTGTCTACGCTAACACAAAGCGAGATGAAATAAAGGATTTCTTGGCATCTAAATGGGTGAGTGACATTTTTCTTTTTCTATTTGTGGATAGCTAAATAAAGCTTGTTGAAAGGTGACAGCGCAGCCAGTCAACAAGCTTTTTGGCTGTAGGCACTTCCAGACCGATCACAGACATGCTGAGTACTGGCATGTCTGGGGCTGGCCAGTCACATCTCGTCATCAGGTCTATATATGACCCAATGCTGGGTCTCGAAGTTGACAAAAACAGAAAACTCTTTAGTGACTTTCATGGGCCACTAAAGGGTGTTTTTAGCCTTGTTTAACTAAAAAATAAATAAACATTTAAAACAAACTGCCATGTGGACCCCTTCCATTATTGATAACCAGCCAAGGTAAACCAAAGAGCTGTGGGCTGTATGCTTTACTGTAGCTGGTTATCAAAAATAGAGGTGAGAGTTATTTTAATAATTTTAAAAAAAACAGCGCGGTGTCCCTCCTATTTTTTTTAATCAACTAAGGTTAAGCAGAGAACTGGGGGCTGGTATTATCAGGCTGAGAAGGTCCATGGTTATTTGGCCCTTCCCAGCCTAAATATAACAGCTTGCAGCTGCTGAAGAAGTGGCGCATCACATTAGATATGGCTGTTCTGCTGCTTTGGCCAAGCTCTTCCCGATTGCCAAGGTGCAATGGCAATCGGGGTAATATTTTTGGGGATGATGTCAGCTTTGAATTGACAACTGGAATCAAGCCCTGGGGTTAGTAATGGAGATGTGCCTATCAGGCACCACCTTTAGTAACCCAGTAAGCCAGTAAGTGTACAGTTAAAAAACACTCACACAGTAAAAAAAAGTTTATGTCAATAAAAACTCCCCCACACTACCTCTTTCACCAATTTATTCATTTAAAAAAATCATTGAAGTTCCGACATAATCCAATGGTGTAATGTCCCAAGATGACCATCGAATCCTATAGGCAAGGCTCCATAGATCATTCCCGGTCAGCGGCAGGTATGGAATTTCTCACACTCATTAGAAATTCCAAGTCTGCTGCTGACCCATGGAACATTGTCCATAGGATTCCTTGGTGAGAAATACAATTTTGCAGAAGGGCTTGATAGAAAATGACCTAAAGTTTTGAGTCTGCTCATATTGCCTACATTGTAATGAATTGCAGACAAAAGCCTGTGTATTCTACACCTGCAATTATTCTCCCTTCCATCTGTAATCTACTTCTAGCTAAGCTACCAAATTTACTTTAAAATTAAATAGCACCAATGCGGGGCATTACATTAAAATCAAACTGCAAACCGCGTTTCCTGTGCGCTCTGCAATAGCTCATATCCAGGGCTTGTGTGTGGAGCTGCCGGTGGTGCGAAGGTCAGGTTGCCATAGGGATATCTAGACAGCCGGTAACGCTATATGCTCAGACTGAGAATTTCTATGTTTTAAGCGGATTGGGCAGGCTGAGGGCTGAACGCTAATCAGAACCTAGCCTTAGTCCATATATTTCCTCATAAATGTTGTATTTGGAGACAAATTAATGACGAACACATCAGTGCTCAGCCAAAACAAGTGACAAAACTCATTCATTATGGAAACAAGTGATTTTACCATTGTTGTTTTTGAAGGAAGCCAATAACTTTTTCCAACACGCTGGATTTGTCCATCTTGCGGGCATTCCCAGGTAGCATGGTACTAAGCTCTTTGATAAGTACATTGAACTGATCACGCCTCTTTTTCTCAGACTTGTTACGTAAAGCCCTAAAAATATCAAACATGAAAGTAAAAAAGAAAAGTTAATGGGGTTATGAGATTATGGTAGGTGCATCAGACTATAAAACTATAGTTATAAATCAGTATTGCCCACTAGTATATATGCTGTAACTAGATTTCTTAAGCTGTCCTTACCTCTTTGCCCTATCTTTCTCATCTCCATCCATTAGCTTCTCCAGGACACAATTCCTATGAATAGAGAAGGGAGTTGCTGTTTAAATGAGAAAAACAAAGTCAGACTTAGTTTCTATTTCTGTAATTCCTATGGCGTCATGTCATCATTTACTGGAACATAATCCATTGAAACAAAAAGAACAATAAAATGTTTCTGATAACACATAAGATATTCATTAAGCATATTTCAAATAATGTCTAAAGCTATCGATGCAGAAATCATTTAGAGAAAAAAGATTTTTCCATTAATTCCACAGCACTTTACAGATGTCATCATCACTGTCCCCATTGGGGCTCACAATCTAAATTCCCTATAAGTATGTCTTAGGAGTGTAGGCGCAAACTGGAGGAAACCCACAAAAACGCAAGGAGAACATACAAACTTTTTGAAGATGTTGACCTTTTTGGGCGTGAGCCCAGGACCACAGCGTTGCAAGGCTACAGTACTAAGGCTGGCTTCACACTTGCGGACCCTCCGCAGCGTCCTGCGGAGGGGATCCGCAAGCTGACTGCAGCCCCTATGTTTATAATGGGAGAGCACAGTCATGCGCAGGTCTGCGCATGACCGTGCACTCCCATTCACTGCAATATGTGATTTGTACGCATGCGGATGCCCGCACACAAATCATACACTCTTGTCCGCACCAGGAACGCGACAGCCAGCCAAACTAGAGGTCATTTAAGTTCCATATTAGATATAAGTATCGGTACTGGGGAATGTCTGGCCACTTGTAAGGGGGCAAACTGTTCATAATTATGCCAGACGTATTGTTTGGTTGATCACGGGACAATCAACATTATTTTGTGTGGAACTGTTTGGAATCTCTGTGTGTTAATTTGTGCAATATTTGCATTTGGAGGGCAAGTATGCAGTCTAATTTAATCAGTGAACAATGAGGGAGCAGTCCTGATTGTCTTCACTTCAATCCTAAGGACACAATGCCCTAAAGCTGAGATGTATAAAAGAGACTGCTCCTGTCATTGCATGTCATTCTACAGGACCTCAGCTTAGGGTCTAAGGACCTAACAGAACTGGAGAATTAGGGAACTGCTCCAATGCCCAACACTGAGCCCACAAATTCGCTTGGAGAACCCAGTTTGGAACCACCCAGCCACCTGGCTACAAACATTGCTGTGTTTGGTGAGCTTCCTAAGCTTGCAGCTATCTCCTGTTTGTGGGTGCTCACCAAAAGTAGGGTGCTGCTGGCTGAGATAGTTGGCCCTGGATGCCCTAAAGATTCCAATCCCTGGTGCGATAGCAGAAGGGTGAGACTCTGTACCTTGTACCTTCTTGTGTTCTTACTGGGAATGTACTATATGTTGTTGAATGTTTAGTGACCCAATAAAATCTTATCAGAATGTAGTACCTTCACCCTGTGTTGTCTGTGTAGTCTTCTGCCCACAGAAAAGGGATAAGGACATTCATTGGGACAAAGTCTTTAAATATATCCCCGGCACACAATAAAAGAAGAGAGATGATTATCCTTTTTGTGTTTTTTATTCTTGAAGGTGAAAATCAGGTTGTATCACACAACGTTTCGGCTCCAGTTGAGCCTTTCTCAAGTGAGTCTTCTGTATATATAGAAAGGGGGTTTGTGGTTCAGTTCCCACATGAGCAACTGCTCAGGCCAGTACCTGCCGGTTTGAGGTACTCAGCATATGAGGCTCCTGTCCATCCACCCAGACCAGCCACCATGCTGCTGCACTGACACAAAGGACGGAGTCATATGCTGAGTACCTCAAACCGGCAGGTACTGGCCTGAGCAGTTGCTCATGTGGGAACTGAACCACAAACCCCCTTTCTATATACACAGAAGACTCACTTGAGAAAGGCTCAACTGGAGCCGAAACGTTGTGTGATACAACCTGTTTTTCACCTTCAAAAATAAAAAACACAAAAAGGATAATCATCTCTCTTCTTTTATTGTGTGCCGGGGATATATTTAAAGACTTTGTGGCCTATTTTTCCCTTGTGCACCTAAACGGTGGTCGAGCTATACTATATGCTCTCTGATTCATTGGGACAAGTCCTCGTCCGTACGGTCTTTCTAAAGACAGCTAAGCCAGCAGACAAGAGCACCCACTGACCCTCGTGTCTCCACAAGTATCATTTATTAACCACTTCCAGACATACAGTAGATAATTTTTGTTTTTGCGTTGTAGTTTTTTTATTTTTCTTATATACCATTTATACCTTTCTTTCGAGAGCCATCATTTTTTTTATTTTCCTGTCCACATAAATGTATGAGGGCTTATTTGCTTGATTTCTGCGGGATAAGTTGAACTTTTGAAAGATATCATTCATTTTACCATACAGCGTACTGGTAAATGGCGAAAAGGTTCCAAATACAGTGAAATTGAAAAAAACACACAACTATAAAATTGCTTTTTGCAAATTGTTTTGACGGTGTACATCAGGTGAGGCACAATCTTTCCAGTTAAAACCTGAGCTTTTATTAAATTGTTTTAAAATGTGCAAAACATCCTTGCAACAGACGTGTTCTGAGTACAAAGTAGTCTTTATCAAAGCTTTATCATTGCCTTGATAAAGAATACTTTGTCCTCGAAACGCATCTGCTGTAAGGATGTTTTGCACATTTTAAAACAATTTAATAAAAGCTCAAGATTTTACCGGAAATATTGTGCCTCATCATCGTTGCCTCACCTAACCTACTCTATGATTGCTGAAGCATACCAGCTGGCAACTGGCACCTTTCGGAAGCACTCCCAATAGTTGATACTAAAGCAAGAACAACGTGGAAGCTCTCCAAAAAAATCTTCTCTTGATGGTATGCAGTTCGTGGATAAAATGACCCGCTATTTGTAAAAAAAAAAAAAAAAAAAAAAAAAACCCAGAATACTCAGATTTTTATAGATGCTATGATACCACATATATTTTTTATTGTTTTATCTTTATTTTACGGGGGAATTGTGTGATGATTCAAACTTTTATGTATTATTTATTTATTCTTTATAGTATTTTTCTAAACTTTTTTTTTACAGCTGGTTCCTTCTAGTAGATGTTCTATAGTTAGATAGTTTAGTAGTTTAGTATTCGAGTATTCTAGCATTGAAAAGTCATTTCAAATCCCAAAGAGTCATCAGAATCTGAGAATATAAAATTATGACCTTTGACACATTCAGAGCAGGAATGAATGTGTTGTATGGATTTATGTCTTTTTACATCAATTGAAGATTCTTCAAATCTAGGACCACACCACTAATCAAATGACAATAAAACTATTGTGGTTCTTATCTCTGAATGCTGAAATGTACTGTCTCAGCTACTTCCCCCTTCCAACACTGACCACTATGTTCTACTTCACGATATCTGTCTTATATACTGTATTATCCAACCCTCCATTTGTGTATATATGTGTGTGTTCAGAATTTGTGTCATCATTAGCCTGATGAAGAGGCCTTGGAGCAGAGGTCTCAAAGTCGGCTGGGTTGATGGGCCACACATAAAAAAATTGATATGGGGGGCCGCATTCCTTGTAGGACTAAGTGCCTTTTTTAACAATACCAGACCTTTTTGCTCAATGTAGTAATGTCCAAATCCTGATCCCCTTCTTGTAGGAATGTCCCCACCCTGGTCTCCTTCTTGTAGTAATGTCGCCAACCTCTAGTAATGTCTGGTCCCAATATTGCATTAATGCCTCCATCCTGGTCCTCATCATGTAGTAATGTCCCATCTTGATCTTCATCATGTAGTAATGTTCCACTCTGGTCCTCATCATGTTGAAAGGTCCCCATCCTTGTCCTCACTTGTAGTAAGGTCCCCCATACTGGACCCCTTGTAGTATTGCCCCCATCCTGGTACCTTTGTTGTAGTAATGTCCACATATTGTAGTAATGTCTCCTTGCTGATCCCCTTTTGTAATGTCTCCTTGTAGTATTGCCCCCATCATGGTCCCCTTTTATAGAGATGTCCCCCATCCTGGTCCCCCTTTGTAATGATGTCCCTCATACTGATCCCCTTTTGTAGTGATGTTACCCATACTGATCCCCATTTGTAGTGATGTCCCCCCCCTCCTGGTCCCCTTTTGTAGTGCTGTTCCCCATCCTGGTCCCATTTTGTAGTGATTTCCTCCATACTGATCCCCATCTTGTATTGTCCCCCATATTGATCCCCTTTTGTAGTGATGCCCCCCATACTGATTCCCTTTTGTAGTGATATCCCCCATCCTGGTCCCCTTTTATAGTGATGCCTCCCATCCTGGTCCCCTTTTGTAGTGATGTCACCCATCCTGGTCCCTTTCGTAGTGATGTCCTCCATACTGATGCCCTTTTGTAGTGATGTCCCCCATACTGATCCCCATCTTGTAATGTCCCCCATGCTAATCCCCTTTTTGTAGTGATGCCCCCCCTACTGATCCCCTTTTGTAATGACATCCCCCATCCTGCTCCCCTTTTATAGTGATGGCCCCCATCCTAGTCCCCTTTTGTAGTAATGTCCCCCATACGGATCCCCTTTTATAGAGATGTCCTGGTGCCTTTTGTAGGGATGTCCCCATCCTGGTCCCCTTTTGTAGTGATGCTCCCCATCCTGGTCTCCTTTTGTAGTGATGTCCCCCATCCTGGTACCCTTATGTAGTGATGTCCCCCTTACTGATACCCTTTTGTAGTGATGTCCTCAGTGGTTGATACCTTTTAATGGCTAACTGAAAACATGGTAAGCATAGCAAGCTTTCGGGACACTATGGCCCCTTCATCAGGCTGATAATGACACAGATTCTGAAGACACATACATATATACTATACTTAAACAGGATGAGATGGTGCAGTAAATACGACAGGTGATGTAAAGCAGAGTCCGGCTGGGGGGGCGGGGGAAGGAGCTGTGAAAGTGAAACCAAAATTCTAAGGTAAGAGTAAGAAGTGTCAAAAGTTCATAGTCCTCTGACTTTAGTCTGTTGCAAGATGTGATATCCCCAAATTCCCTTTCATTTTATATAAAAACTCATTAATCTGATATCCCCAAATGCCCTTTTATTTTACATAAAAACCCATGAATCCATGTGAAACATTTAATCCTGTTTTGAATGTGTCGAAGGTCATTATCAATTTGTATTCCCAAATTCTTCTCTCTCTCAGATTTGAAGTTGCTTTTTAAAATGAGCAGATTTATATCTGTTTCACTGTTGTGGTCAAGGTTGCAAAAATGCTTTGCTACAGGTAGGTCCATACGCTTTTCTTATATTGATTGGCAATGAAATTTCATTCTTGTTCTGACTTTTTGCCCAATCTCCCCTACAAACATGCCACCTGTTGGACATTTGGTACATATAATTAAATACACCACATTGCTTTTGGTGCAACTGAAGTTACCTGGGATCTTGTAGTCCTGATCTGTCCCAGGAATCTTTATCTTGTCAGTTGTCATTATAGATGGACAGGTTTTGCACCTGTATATTTTTTACACACACACACTCTCAGACACATACATACTTTTCTCATCTGTCCTTCGTTCCCTTTGAGTCATCTTTCCCCACAGGTTCCATGGAAAACGTAACGATGCCGCAATCCAGTTAGTCCAGGGGGCCGGCGTGGTCCCCGCTTTATTATGACTTCCAGGTGCCGCTCAGACAAGCTCTCTTGCTTAGCTAGATCAATGCAAACCAATCAGAGGCCCACAGGTGACGTCATAGGCCAAGGTCAGCTGCAGGATTCTGATTCACCGGCGGCTTGCATTGATCTAGCTAAGCAACAGAGCTTGTCTGAGTGGCACCTGGAAGTCATAATAAAGTGGGGACCACGGCAGCCCCCTTGACTGATGGGACCGCATCATTAAGTTTTCCACGGACCTGGCGGGCTGCACAGTAAAACCCCAGGGGCCATATGCGGCCCACAGGCCACGTGTTTGAGACCACTGCCTCAGAGTCTCAAAAGCTTGCTATTTATTACCATCTTTTAAGTTAGCCATTAAAAGGTATCAACCACTGAGGACTCTCAGATTTTAATACTTTTCTATCTACTGGCTAACACGGTACAAACATTTTTACCTTTTTCCATACATGAAACAGAAAGAGGTATTCTTGCTATTTCCTGTGGTAGCACACAGACAGAAGTAAAAGATTTGTGGGGAATTAAAGACCAGTATTGAGCATTGTAACTGTTAATCCAACTCTAGGATGGGCTAGCTAGTATCTCCATGATTTGACTTCAATATTCATTCAAACAGGTAGTGGAAAACGACTAAAAGACCATAGGTGCACAACTAAAAGCACCCCTTCATACATGGCTCTCTAAAAGACCATTGAAGGGTTTCTTGTGCCTTCTAAAAGACCTGAGAGGAGGCCATCAGGCACTGCCAACAAGTGGGGAGCAGGTGTGCCAAAACAAACAAACAAACCCAGAATGAGAAATACTGAAATAAGGTACATGGAAGAGAAACTTGGAAGAAAAACCATATTAACACACATCAGATACCCAACTAGTGTTTACTCATGTAAACTACCTATACTGACAGGCTGGAACTGTAGTGTGGGGCGGATCATTACTCTTGGGTGCAGAATTGTTCCTGGATGCAGGGCCGGTTTTAGACCAAGTGGGGCCCTAGGCGAGATTGAGAGTGGGGCCCCAAACTATGAAATAAAAATAGTACCCGTACAGTTGTATACAGTATATACAGCAGCCCCAGTGGTATATACAGGCCCCAGTAGTATATACAGCAGCCCCAGTGGTATCCAGCAGCCTCCCCAGTGCTATATACAGTCCTTTTTTTCTCTTCTCCTGACGGCAGGTGATGGTCTTCTCCCTGGTCAGCATAGACCTGGTTCTACTGGGTTAGAACCCTGAAAATAAAGAGTTCAACACCTTTAAGTGCAGCCTCCATATCAAGGGCACAGTCCAGAACCCCTTCCATTCTAAGGGTGGTTAAAGATTACATTTGGTCTTCAACATTGATCAGCTTATCAGTGAAGAAATTGGAAAAAAAATACCAGCACCTTCTTTGGAATCAAAAAGGAGTAAAATTTGGATTAAAGCATCCATTTTATTAATTTCCGTATAACACACATAATAAAAGAATGTGTAAGCTGAAGGCTTTACGCGTTTTAAACCCAAAGGGGTCATAGGTAACCTTCACCTTACACGTGATTTTATGTGTAATCTTTCTTTATTTAGAAAAACAGAGTACAACAATAAAGGTTCAAGACAAACAGAAGGACAATTTATATATAAAAAAAACATCATGCCAAGACCTCGCAGGGTCCTTGACAATCGTTAGACCGGCTACTATCTTACTTGAGGAGACATAATAAGTTCTGAATTCACGTATGACTCTCTTATATCTTAACAAAATGGAGGAAATGGACTGAGTGTACCAGACCCGCTCTGCTCATATAGGAGACGGCCAAACGATAGTTCGTAGCAAGTGGCTTCTTTATTAAATCCGACACGTTTCGGAGTCAGACCCGACTCCTTCCTCAGGGAGAACACATTTCCTTTTCAGTTCTCTGTTATATCTTGACTTATAAGGCTTTTTCCATTTACATTGACTGCGCAGCTTAACTGCATGACTATGTTTCCTCTTTTATCGAGTGTCTGTGAGGCCTCCATCAGATTCTAAATACTATGGCGTTTTAACCATAGTCGTGCAAAGGAAATGTGAAGTGGCATAAATATGGTGTTTCAGTATTCATGTTTGTTCAGAGCAGAAAAGAACAATAAAGGGAAAGAAAGAAAGAAAGAAAGAAAGAAAGAAAGAAAAACAAAGAAAAACAAAGAAAGAAAAACAAAGAAAGAAAGAGGGAAAAGGAAGGGAAATGGTAGGATGGAAGGAGGGGAACTAGGGAAGGATCTCTCCCTCGCTGCGGCGGCCCCACCCGTATCTAATATCATAGTTTCATATGTCCCCTTCAAGAATTTCCTGAAGATCAGGAGTCTCTTTAAATAGAATCCAGGTCTGTCATGTGTGAAGTAGTATTGTATTATCCCCAGCTGCTTCAGCCATCATCTGCTCCATGTGATAAATGTTTGAAAGCTATCCATCCTTGCAGCTGTAACGCAATAGCGCAGAATGCTGCGCTTTTGTGCTGCAATAGAAGTTAGGAGAATCGACATAATGGTCATTTGAGGAGATGGAACCATCTGATCCCCTGAAATTTTCTCGTACACTGAAAATACCTTATCCCAAAACACTCGTATCTTCAAACACTGCCACCAGATATGAAAGAACGTGCCTTTCTTCATGCCACATCTCCAGCACTTGTTGCTCACTGAGGGGAATATGGTTCTTAATCGTACTGGATATTGGTACCATCTGGCTAAAATTTTGTAATTTTTTTCTTGGGCGAAGCCAGCTGGGAACATTTTATGAGTAAATAAGAAAGCCTTAAAAAGGTCTTCAGCTGTGAATTTATGTCCCATCTCACCCTCCCAAGCTTGTATATAGCTTGGTACCGTACCCTGAGGGGGTGCGTTGAGTTCTTTGTACAGTAGGGAAATCTGATGTGTAGGTGGTGTTTGTTGTAAGATAATGTTCTCAAAATTAGTTCTGGATGAATGTGGGTTTTGACCGTGTCATTTCTGTTTGATAAATGAACGTAGTAGTTCATATTCGAACTATTTGAGAACCTTATGTGGAAATTTAGCCTGTAATTCCTCTAAGGTAGGAAGGCCCTGCTCCAATCCAAATTGCCCAATTCTAACATCTGAACTAATATGTCACCCCAAAAACCATTTACGATGCCTACTTGGGGGAAATCTGGATTCTGAAACACTGGGGTCAAAGGGTTAAGTGAGCTAATTAGCACCTTCTTGTGCTTCAATCTATCCCGGACCTTCAGTAGCTCTCTGACAATAAACCCCATAGGTCCTCCAACTCCCACATTTTCGTCTCCTCTCCTCTTAACCCATGGTAGGTATCGTAATGGTATGGTACACCCCTCTTGTTCTATCTATATCCACTGTTTATCTCCGATCCTGAAGTGCCAGTCAAAAAGTCAAAGAAGCATAGTGGCTTGACGCTAGGTTTGCAAGTCAAGAAGTCCTGCCCGGCCCAGATTTTTAGAAGTGGTTAAAATCTGGTATATCAGCCTGGGTTTTGATTGCCTCCAGATAAACTGAATCAAGGCAGATCTAATGGTCTTAAAAACGTTTCTTGGAGGGACAATAGGGATCGCCTAAAACAGGTACAGGAACCTCAGCAAAACATCCATTTTAAAGGCGTTCATATGCCCAAACCAAGAAACCTGTTTCTGATCATACTCCTTGAGATGCTTTACTGTTTTGTCTAAAGGGAGAAGATAGTTAAGCTGATATGAATCCATAAGATTATTAGGGATCTGAACTCCCAAATACTGAACAGATTTCGATTGTCAACAAAGCAGAAAGTTTTTCTTAGATCTATTCACCTCTTATTCATCTAGGGTAACATTAAGGGCTTAAGTTTTATTGAAATTAATTTTAAAATTACTAACTCTTCGAAATTTTGTAAATTCCTCCATTAGGGACGGAAAGGTGATATGCGGTTGAGAGATGTATAGCAGGAGGTCATCCGCATAAAGAGAGGTTTTATACTCATGCTGATTCACCTTCAGACCATGTACACTGAAGTTCTTCTGTATCGCAACAGCGAGATGTTCCATTACTAACGTGTACAAGAGCGGCGTCAGTGGGCAACCCTGTCTCGTGCCGTTACCTATTAGAATAGGATCAGATAATGCACCGTTGATCCAGACTCTTGCAGATGGGTTTGCGTACAATGCCCTAATTTTCTGTATGAAAGTATCCCACAGCCCTACTTGTTTAAGGGATGAGAACATGAAACCGCAGTGTACACTGTCAAACGCTTTCTCCGCGTCCACTGACACCAGTCCTAAAGGGGTGTTGGTCCCTCTAGCATGGGCCACCAACAGCAAAGTTTTATTAATGCCATCTCTCGCCTCTCTCTCCTATACAAATCCCACCTGGTCAGTGTGTATTACAGATGAGAGAAGGGGCGTCAATCTATTTGATAAAAATTTTGCATACAATTTGACAGCTATATTATAAGATAAATTGGTCTGTAATTAGTTGCCATGTATGGGTTTGGTATAACCATAATAAAGACCTCCAAAGATTGCGAAGCAAACGGAGTGTCCACCGATACAGCATTATTCACTTTGGTCAAGAAAGGCTGTAGCTGGGTACGGAATTGTTTATAGAAAAGAGGGGAGAACCCATCCGGGACGGGGCTTTTACCCTTGGGCATGTTTTGAATCACTTCATCAATTTCTGAGTCTGTTATATCCACATCCAAAACCGCTGCGGAATTCGTATCCAATGTTGTGAGAGCTAATTCAGCAATGTAATGGTCATTGTGGGATTGGGGGCAACCACGAGAAGTCACCAAAGAGGGGTCATTAATATTATATAACATGTGATAATATCGTCTCATAATGTCCAAGATGTCCTTCAAGTTTGAAGTCAAATGACCCAAGCGGTTGTGCAGAGAGGTTATATATGTGATCTGACTCTGGGGGTGTAGCAGACAAGCCAATGGGAGGTCACATGTATTAGCCTTACTATAAAGGACGCTTTTAAATTGGTTTCTATACTGAAGTGTCCTCTCATTTAGTAGAGAACGCAAAGCGTCCCTGCATTGCATTAAATCAGCTAATACCTTGGGAGTCATTCCAGATTTGTGCCTACTTTTTAAATTATGAATTTGGTTAATAATATCTTTAACCCTGTCAGTTTTCTCCTTTTTGAGCCTAGAACTGTGCTTGATGAAAACCCCACGAAGGACGCATTTGACACATGATTTTATTACATATGTTCTACAGAATTTAATAAAGTTGATGGTTTAATCTAACTTTCACACCTTTTTTAATCCTGGAGAAGGTGCTGGCATTTTTTCACAATCTCTTCAATATTTCTCATCCAAGGCTTGCTGCTAAGGATTCCCTGTGCACCATGTGGACCCATAAAAAGCTTTTTATATGGCAGGCTGATATCTTTTTCTACATTTTTATGAACTGTTTCAGTTTATCATGTCGTCTTTACCCCCTCTCCCAACAGTAGTTTTTAGGATTAGAACACAGTCCATGTGGGGTAAGTCAATAACTGTGTTAGGCACAGTCCATGGTGAAGGGCAAGCAGCCCACTTGTGACTACAAAGTTCCTAAATAAAGCAAGGAAGTGTACAACGTGCGCAAAAAAGCATGGATCTGAGCCATCGTCTGTCATCACATGTGCTCACTGCTATTTACGACCATACAACAGTCATTGCAATTTCCTATACTGGTCCTTTGTGTGTTTCTTCTCGCAGACAAGTGGGGTATATCCTCTAGTACAACCAGATCCAAGCCTTAGGGCTTAGGCTCTCAGATGATCAGGGAATCACGCACTGGGAAACTCACTTGGTCTACACATTGGGTCTCGAAGCCCACTACCTGAAGGAGCTGTAAACTTGTTGAGCCCCAACTGCCAGCTGTCTGTCTTCCTAGACCCTGTTGAATTTAGTCCCTCCCATTTGACGTATGGTCTCTGAAACTGTCACAGTCGCTCCCTCTGTTTGTCATTTACTTGTCTGAGTTTGACTATCTCGTCTTCAGTCTTCTTTCATCTGTTAGTGCAAATCACCCACTAAATACGGCCTTGAAGATCATCTAGACCTTAAGTCTCCTATACTCACAAGCGGGCCAATATCTGAAGTACCACTGGAAACTGTAACTTTCCCCTGTGAGCTAGTCCCAACATTTACCTAGTGCTTGCCCTAAAGTCTGGCAATTACACACATCATTGTACATTACACATGATACATTACTTTCAATGATGCAAGATACAATCCACATTAAACTACATGATAACAACATAATAGGGAGGACCGGGAGAAATGAGACAGCAATTCCACCTCCTTCAAGAACTCCCAGAGATAAGTCCATATATAGCCAGCAAGGAAATGAGGTGAGAGGTGAACATATACAGTGACTTGTGAAAGTATTTGGCCCCCTTGAACTTTTCAAACTTTTGACACATTTCAGGCTTCAAACATAAAAATATAAATTATAATTTTTTTGTGAAGAATCAGCAATAAGTGGGACACAATGGTGAAGTGGAACAAAATGTATTGCATATTTTAAACTTTTTTAACAAATAAAAAACTGAAAAGTGGGATGTGCAATATTATTTGGCCCCTTTACTTTCAGTGCAGCAAACTCACTCCAGAAGTTCAGTGAGGATCTCTGAATGATCCAATGTTGTCCTAAATGACTGGTAATAATAAATAGAATCCATCTGTGTGTAATCAAGTCTCTGTATAAATGCACCTGCTCTGTGATAGTCTCAGGGTTCTGTTTCAAGTGCAGAGAGCATCATGAAGACCAAGGAACACACCAGGCAGGTTGAGATAATGTTGTGGTGAAGTTTAAAGCCGGATTTGGATACAAAAAGATTTCCCAAGTTTTAAACATCTCAAGGAGCACTGTGCAAGCGATCATATTGAAATGGAAGGAGTATTAAACCACTGCAAATCTACCAAGACCTGGCCATCCCTCTAAACTTTCATCTCGAACAAGGAGAAGACTGATCAGAGATGCAGCTAAAAGGCCCATGATCACTCTGGATGAACTGCAGAGATCTACAGCTGAGGTGAGAGAGTCTGTCCATAGGACAACAATCAGTCATAAACTGCACAAATCTGGCCTTTATGGAAGAGTGGCAAGATATCCATAAAAAGTCGCATTTGAAGTTTGCCACAAGCCACCTTTGAGACACACCAAACATGTGGAATAGAGTGCTCTGGTCAGATGAAACCAAAATCGAACTTTTTGGGCACAATGCAAAACGATATGTTTGGGGCAAAATCAACACAGCTCATCACCCTCAAAACACCATTCCGCTGTCAAACATTGTGGTGGCATCATCATGGTTTGGGCCTGCTTTTCTTCAGCAGGGCAGGGAAGATGGTTAAAATTGATGGGAAGATGGACGGAGCCAAATACAGGACCATTCTGGAAGAAAACCTGTTGGAGTCTGCAAAAGATCTGAGACTGGGACGGAGATTTATCTTCCAACAAGACAATGATCACAAACATAAAGCGAATCTACAATGGAATGGTTCAAAAATAAACATATCCAGGTGTTAAAATGGCCAAGACAAAGTCCAGACCTGAATCCAATCGAGAATCTGTGGAAAGAGCTGAAAACTGCTGTTCACAAACGCTCTCCATCCAGCCTCACTGAGTGCAAGCTGTTTTGCAAGGAAGAATGGGCAAGAATTTCAGTCTCTCGATGTGCAAACTGATAGAGACATACCCCAAGAGACATGCAGCTGTAATCACAGGTAAAGGTGGCTCTACAAAGTATTAACTCAAGGGGGCCGAATAATATTGCACGCCCCACTTTTCAGTTTATTATTTGTTAAAAAAGTTTAAAAAATGCAATAAATTTCTTTCCACTTCATGATTGTGTCCCACTTGTTGTTGATTCTTCACAAAAAAATTAGAATTTATATCTTTATGTTTGAAGCCTGAAATGTGGCAAAAGGTTAAAATGTTCAAGGGGCCAAATACTTTCACAAGGAACTGTATAACTCAATTTAAAATAAATAGTGAAAGTGCAAATTACAATAGGGAAATGAGAGGCACCTGCTGAGAAGCAAACCAAGAAAAGAAAACCATTCTTATATACCAAGATTGTGGTCCTTCTTTATACTCAGCAGCGCAGATCGTTGTACACCCTGGTCTTTTATACCATGTAATTGGTGGTATACTACAGTGGAATGCCCTATTGTGTGCAGCAATTTTCCCCAAATCCAGTCCTCAAGAGCCACCAACAGATTATGTTTTCAGAATTTCATTTGCATTACCCAGGTGATGGAATTATCACTTGGGCAATACTAAGGGGATCAAGAAAACATGATCTGTTGGTGGCTCTTTAACGCTTGAGTTGGGAGAATACTGGTTTACAGACTTGAAGTGTATATTTTAAGTATTCATTTGTTACATAAGACAACATAAAATCAAAAGTAGCATAATAACAGATTCGGTGGCTGCACCTCTGTTTCCCCTTTTATTCAACTCTTGAGTGTAAGTAAGCACATATAAAGTGTAAAAGACAAGAACAGGTAGAAATGAGGAGTATCAATTTTTAATATTTTATGTACCGTATTCCTTCCGAAAACTGATATGCGCTTGGCTGGTTTAATATAAATCACAGAATCTTATACTTGCTATTAAGATTCACCCAGTTTTTAGAAAAAAAGAGGCAAAAATGAACATATCTCATTCATATTGAGAAAATATACACAACTACAACATAACTATATAAAAACACTGAGGTTTGCATGTTACAATTTTAAATTATCTAAACTTATAAGGACAGTCATTGCTTCAAAACATAACCCAGCCAACTGATGCCCCAGCTAAAAGAAAGAGCCACCACATTACGGAGCTTAGTCTTATCCCCGAGTGAACAGAGTACTCCATGTCATCATGCAGAATATCTTCAGTTTCTTTCATCACAAATATTTCCTATGTGCCCATCCTCCTTTAGCCATGCTAAACTGGATTAGCCTGCTCTGTGCAAACACTAAAAAGTAGGTCAGTTTAAGAACATCATTATACGGTGACAATGTGAATGCTGAAGTCTGCTCCCAATCATATTTTATATGAGCTGACAAGTCAGACTGTAGATGTAATGACTGATACCAATTCTTTCTTACAATTCTCTATAGAAGGGATTTTCTACACCTCTGTCTATCAACAAGAATGTCAACCACATTCCAGGAGATACTATACTCTTGGTGCTTCAAAGGGCCCTCAAGGCTGGGGCTCTACTTCATGCTTATTATTTTTGGAAACAAAGTAGGGAACATATTTTAGATTTTGGTCTCTATTTTTTTTTCTATGAAATGGCAGTGATGCACAGGCGTATGTGAATTTTGCATGGTTTCTGCTTTTTTTTTGGCACCTCGGGAGCTCTAACATACTACATGACTTTCGTAATGTATTCCAGCCAAAAATGTATCTTCAATAGTCAACTAGTGATCCTTCCTTTCTGAACCTGGTGAAGAAGTTGCTTTACTGTATTCTGCTTTACAGGCAAGTGCAGCACTCCACACTTTCCTACATGGTAAATGTAAAGTTATGTTATTTCTATACTGGTCTGACATGTGCCTAATTAACTTTTGGGCTTAAATCAGGAGAATATCTGAATTGCAGGACCTAGATATCAAAATTGCTGCTGGAATCTATATTTTTGTTACTTTCTACTGATACACCTAATATAGACTTCTCTCGGTGCATCAGTCAGCACCTTTGGAATATGTGTGCATTTAATCAATCCATAAAAATGTAAAAATTAAAAAGGTGAGCCTTTTCATACCAAGGATTCAATAATGTCAATTGAAAATGGAACCTGTCTTGTCAGATAACTCTATTTCCAAGAAGATAAATGATTAATCTGCAGGTAAATAGCATTAGATAGGTGCTCGGCCACATTACTGAAAGTATAGGTTCAGAGGGAAAATGAATCTTATTAATTCCTGTATCCGTTGACTTTCAGTCATATAGGCATGTCGGCACTACTACAGTTACCACTCGCAGTACTGTGAGCTGTCGCTGTAAGCGCACCCTGGAACTTTGACTGGCAGCCAGTTCTGCAATACGTAAGTACAGTCATTACACAATGCTGTGAGTGGTGACTATAGCAGCACCAATATGCCTATATGACTAAAAGTCAGTGGCTCCGGGGATGAATAATATTAATTTTCTCCTGAACTCATACTTTCAGTATGGCTTCTGATTTTTATAAACCTATTACTCTGCACGTAATTAGTAATATGCAACAGGACAGTTTATAACCCATATTAGTCAACCATTAGTATGAAAAGAGTTAATTAAATAATCATTGCTGACAGAGGCATAACGATTGCGGTTGCAGAGGTTGCGACTGGGCCTAGAGAGGGAGCAGGACCTCTGACCCCAGCACCTACTACAGCTATATAGGGGTCTGAGAAGACATATCCAGCTGAAATGCATCACAGCACAGAGACCCATCGGGTGCATGTGCTGCAATACTTGCCAACGGCCAAACAGAGGCTGTCAGCTGATGTTGGAACGCCCATGCTTGAGGGGGCATGACAGTGACGTCATGCGTTGTGATAACAGACATTTTGATGTCAGCTGTTGGCCACTGTGCCAGCTACAGTGGAGGACACCACAAAACTTGGGAGCCAGGGAAGGTGAGTTAAAAGGTTTTTTTTTTTCTTATGCGTTAAAAACAGAACAGGGGCTATATATACCAGTAAGGGGCTTAGGTTGTGAACATATATACCTGGATGGAGACATATATAGAATACCAGGATGGGGACATACATACAAGGATGGGCCCAGTAAAAGGACATATATACCAGCATGGGGCATATATACCAGGATGGGCCCAGGATGAGAACTTGTATACCAGGATGAGGACATGTATAACAGGATGGGGACATATATACCAGAATGAGGAAACATATACCAGAATGGGGGACATATTTACCAGTAAGGAACCATACATCTGATCAACATGCGGGAGGGGGCTCAGGTCCACATTTTGCACCAGGGCCTATCAAACTCTAGTTATGCCACTGGTTGCTTATAAATACATATAACACATTTAATTCCCAGTTAATGACTGCAAGAATAATAGTTTTGCAATCTTAGTTCAACTTGAGTAATTTGCCTCATGTGCCCTAAAGAAATAATCTTGCTAAGAAAACAAGAGCATGCCAATTGTTAAATTACAACATACTAGCCTAATTGGTTTTTGGATCTCTGTCAGCAAAAGAATAAGAATGGAAATACAGCCTTTATAAAAACATACATTTGGTATAGCACTTTGGAAACATGTCTTACATTAATTGGAAAATACTAAAAAAAATTTGCAGTTTCAGTAAATAAACTCACATTTGTCTATGTTTGCACCTACAGAAAAGGTAAAAGATAGAGTCCAGGAGCTCATTAGGTTGGTTTATAGCTGAAGCACCAAGCCAGTGAAACATCGTTCTTAGTGATGGGGCTATACATTTAAACAGTGCTACAGCATATTGTTTCTTGGGACACAAAACAATAGTGGCTCAAATACTTGTAACCACATGATGGCAGCATGTTTGTAAATCTGAGCAAAGTATTGCAGCACAATAATTGAGACAGTTAAGGAACTCAAGCTCTAGCACCAGCAGGGTGTGACGCTAGCCATTACACGGACAAAAAGTGAGGTAGGGTTGTCAAACGTTTCGTGGTCAGATACCAAGAGAGAAAGTTGTGGACTAAGGGGATAGAAAAAGGCGCAGTCAGATCATGGTTTGGAGTAAGAATACCAGGAGGATAACACATCAAATCAAAGGGACAAGGCAAACTAATAGTCAGAGGAGGACTAAGGTCTCACAGCAATAGATCAAAAAAATCACAGATAAACAAGGCCAACATGCACCAATGAACAAAATGTTAAGACTGGCAGTGATCTGGAACTAACTGCTCATCTAACTAGCTGGGCAATCACAGGTCAGAGGAAATACCTGAACAAGCTCAGCACCTCCAAATCCCAGATTGGACAGTTGAGCTGTTGTTCAACACATCAACAGCTCAGCATGCCCCACAACTAGATGGAAGGCCCTGACCAAAGAATTGGCCTTTACAGAATGAGCCAGAACTCAGGGTTTCTCCTCGGGTCCACATCCCATACAATGAACAAGATATTAGAACAAATTGCAGACCTTTCGAGAATACACAATCCTCTGTGCCCCAGCCTCTGCAACATAAGGGTGAAAGATTGGGAGAAAATCTAGAGAGCCTCATAGGTGTGAGGTACCATCTAGAGAGAATTTTGAAATAGGATTTGTGGAGTGTTAGGCATATGCTGGAGGAGTAGGACCTTTTCAGGCAACTTTCCCATTGGTCAAGAGAAAAATATAGTTTAAGGTCCCTTTTCCATTTTATCATGAATGGTCTTTTATCAAATAAGAAATCCTTGTTAAGGTAATCATAGACGTATTTAGATTTCCAGATGACATTGTTATTGAGGTTGCAGAGGAGAACGCCCACGGCTTTGCATAGTGGGTGTTTGTTTGATAGCATAGCGAAAATATATTTTTTTTCAGTGGTAAAAATCGGAGTCTGGTAAATTGTGGGTGGATTTAAGTGATTGAAAGGAGAGGAATTCTTTACTGTTGTGGAAGTCGGCAATTTTTTAAAAAACTTTTGGTTTTCCATGAAAGGAGGATTTTATCCTGGGAAATTAGGTCGATAAAGGATATTTGGAGGTTTTTTATTTGACCGTATTTTGAAATCATCTTGGAGGCTAGTTTTCTCCACGCTTGAATTGTGGCCGAGATCGACGGGGGTTCTGGAAGGGGTAAGTAGGGTTTTGTGATGTGTTCTAACAGTAAAGAGCTTAAGAGTTTATTGTTGTTCAGCGAGAACTCTAGTTCTACCCACGCGGGAATAGGGTCTTTTTTTAGCCAGCCTCGGCTATGTTTAATTATGTTAGTGAAAAGGTAACTGGTTATATTAGGAAGCTTTAAACCACCACTCGATTTGTTTTTCACTAAAATGTATTGGGGATTCTAGATTTTTTCTTGTTAGAGACAAAGTTGTTTAAAAGAGCTTGAATCTTATTCAGAAATTTTGAGGGAATGATGAATGGGATTGTTCTAAACATGTACAATATTTTTGGAAGTGTGACCATCTTAAAAGCTGAGATCCTGCCAAGTTAGGAAAGTTATTTTTTAGAGAAACTAATAATGTCGCTTTGGATCGTTTTAATGATGCTATCCATGCTTATTTTGATAGATAGTCTACCGTTCTTAGCTAATTGGATGCCCAAATATTGAATGGCATCTGGCTCGACTTGAATGTTGAGAACTCCTTGATGGCCATTTTTAATTCCTTGTTGAAATTAAAGTCAAGTATTTTAGATTTGGACATGTTGAACTTGTAGTATGAGATTTCTGCAAATCTATTTAGCAGTTGGATGGATTCTTTAATTGAAATAAGCAGGTCAGATAGGGATAATGGTATATAGTGTCACGCTTCCGGGGAAGGCGCCCTAGAGTGGACCCACTGGGCCGTGGTACCAAACTCCCCTGGGTGAGCTGATTCTAGTTTACCCAACCCCTATACAGGGATTGTCAGGGGCAAGCCCAGGGGGTCTAAGTACCACAGCAGCTAGTACCAGGGGGGCCGGCTCGTAAGGTTAGCCTATACTAAGGAACAGAGAAGTATTCCAGGTAACAGGGTACAAGGCTAGGAGACCAGGAATGATGCTACCGGGGAAGAGCACAGCAAGGGTTCCAGGAAACAGAGCACAAGGAAGGCCTGACCAACAGTCAGCAAGGCAGAAGCAAACTGACTTAATAATCAGGCACCTCCTATCAGAGGAGGTGGCCTGATATACCATGAGAAGAGCAGCTATTGGTCAAGGGGTGTGTCAGGTTGGACCTTGCCAGCCCCTAGAGTCACAGGGAAGGAGTGCCCCTAGCGCGCCACTGATTGGTCACATGAATACGACCATAGTAATGTGCTCATGTGCGAACCCGGCGGTCAGCTGACAGGAAAAGAACATGGCGACGGCTCCGAGCCACAGCACGCCTGGATGCCGGACACCCGGTCGGCAGGGGGAGCAGGAGATGCCGACCCGGGAGAGGTGAGCTGGGAAGCGGTGCCAGGGGGCCTAACAGTACCCCCTCCCTCACACCCCCTCCTCTGAAGGCCACTAAGAACCTCGCCAGAATGCGTGGCGCATCAATGTTCTCCCGTGGCTCCCAGGTCCTCTCCTCAGGACCAAAGCCAGCCCAGTCAATTAGGAAGAGGGTTTTGCCTCTATTATTCTTCATGGCAAGAATGTCCCTGACTTCATAGACATCCTCGGAGCTGAGAGGCTGTGGCACAGTACTGGAGGAGGGATGATAGCGATTGAGCACCACGGGTTTCAACAACGAGACATGGAAGGAGTTAGGGATGAGAATCGAGGCAGGTAGTCTCAGCTTGTAGGCAACATTGTTGATGCGTCCAAAGACTTCGTGGTACTGGAGGCCGTGGGACTCAATGAGTTGCCCTAGGCCGAGAGTGTATATGGAGAAAAGTAGTGGTCCCAGGACCGAACTTTGGGGGACTCCGACAGAAAGGGGGTAGGGCGAGGAGGAGGTGGGGGAGTGGGAGACACTGAAGGTCCGGTCTGCTAGGTATGAGGAGATCCAAGAGAGGGCAAGGTGGGTGATGCCGAGGGATTCCAGGATCCGGGAAGAAGGGAGTGGTCAACCATGTCGAAGGCGGCGGACAGGTCGAGGAGGAGGAAGATGGAGTAGTGGCGTTTGTTCTTGGTGGCAAGTAGGTCGTTGGTGACTTTGGTCAGGGCTGTTTCAGTGGAGGGGTCGGAAGCCGGACTGTAGGCGGTCGAAGTGGGAGCAGGAGTAGAGGTGAGAGGACAGTTCAGAGTGGACATGTTGTTCGAGTAGCTTAGAGGCGAATGGGAGAAGAGATATGGGGCGATAGTTGGCGACAGAGGTAGGGTCTAGGGTTTTTTAAGGATAGGCCTGATTAGGGCGTGTTTGAAGACTGAGGGGAAGGCGCCAGTGGTGAGTGATAGGTTGAAGAGGTGGGTGAGGGATGTGATGAAAATGGAGGTGTGGTTGGGAATGAGGTGGGATGGGAGCGGGTCATGGGCGCTGGTGGTGAGGTGTGATTTCGACAGGAGGGAGGAGAGTTGGTCTTCAGTTATGGGGGGTAAGTGGCTCATGGAGGAGGAGGGCAGTGTAGGTGAGATGGGGAGTTGTGGGGAAAGTGGGCCAAAGCTGTTTCAGATCTTGTCAATCTTCTCCTTGAAGAAGGTCGCAAAGTCTTCAGCGGAGATGAGGGGAGAGGGAGTAGGAGCGGGCGGAGTAAGGAGTTGAAAGTTTGAAGAGCTGTTTGGGGTTGTGGGACAGAGAGGTTATTAGGGATGAGAAGAAGGTTTGCTTGGCAGTAGCAAGTGCCATCTTGAAGTCAGTGAGGGATTGTTTGAACAGAGCAAAGTGCTCGGAGGTGCGGGACTTTTTTCCATCTCCTCTCGGCGACCCTGGACGCCCGTCTTAGGTTTTTAGTGAGGGTCGTATGCCAGGGTTGCCTGTTAGTGCGTGGAGCGTGGAATGTGAGGGGGGCGGCTAGGTCGAGGGCGTTCACTATTGTGGTGTTGTATAGGGTGGTGGAAGTGTCTGTGTCACCAGCGGAGGGTATGTCGGTGAGAGGCAGGAGGGATTCGGAGAATAAAGGAAGATCAAGATCTCTTAGGTTTCGGCGAGGGTGGTCAAGTTTGCAGGGAGGGGGTAGCGTGGCAGGGGAGGAGAGGGCGGAGAAGGTCAAGAGATGGTGGTCAGATAGGGGGAGTTCCGAGGTTGTGAGGTTGGAGAGGGAGCAGAGGCGGGTAAAGATGAGGTCAAGCGTGTGGCCTTGTTCGTGGGTGGGAGAAGAGAACCATTGGGAGAGCCCTAGGGAAGTGTTCAGGGAAAGAAGGTTGGAGGCGGCTGGGCGGGGAGTGTCAATGGGGATATTGAAGTCGCCCATGATGATGGTGGGGATGTCAGCAGAGAGGAAGTGAAGTAGCCAGGTGGTGAAGTGGTCAAGGAAGGAGGCGTTGGGTTCAGGGGGGCGGTAGATGATGGCTTGCAGGAGGTTGCAGGGGAAAAGATTTGTACTGAGTGGGCTTCGAATGAGGGGGGTGGGGGAATAGGGCTGAAGGTGCAGGAGTTGGACAAGAGTATGCCGACACCACAGCCGTGTTTGCCAGTGGGAAGGGGGTGTGGGACAGGCTGAGGCCACTGTACGATAGTGCAGCGGGGGAGGCCGTGTCGGAGGGGGTGAGCCAGGTCTCGGTGATGCCAAGGAATGATAGTTTCTTGGAGATAAAGAGTTTGTGGATGTCTGGGAGTTTATTGCACACTGAGCGGGCATTCCAGAGTGCTCCAGGTAGAACAGTGGGGGGCAGGGGTTGGGGGAATAGGTCTAAGGTTGGTGGGGTTGTGAGGGTTAGTGGTGGTGAGGTTGCAAGGGATGGAGATGGGTCGCGGGTGTGGGATGAAGGTGTTTGTGGGGATGTGGTGGGGGGGGGGACCAGTACACTGTTGCATTTTTTACACTACCATTCTGTGTCTGTAGTTCTTGGGAAACATACATTCAATGAATGGGATGGATAGACAATACAGATCATAGAATCATAGAATGATAGAGTTGGAAAGGACCTCCTTCGTCCAACTCCCTGCTCAAAGCAGAATTCACTAAATCATCCCAGACAGATGTCTGTGAAGCCTGTTTGAAGACTTCCATTGAAAGAGAACTCACCACTACAGATGAGCGAACACCACAGTGTTCAAATTCGAATTTGTTCGCAGAATGTGGAGTGCTCGTCGAATAAGTTGATGAACATTCACCGAATTTTCCCAACAAGTTTGAAATCAATGGCAGGCAAATTTCAAGGCATAGAAAACACCTTCATAGGTGTCTGAAAGCTGTCAAACACAGACAGATAAACACAGAGCATATTACCGTGTCTGTTTGCTTGCCCCTGTCCATCTTCACGCGTCTCTCTCACTTCGGCATTTGCGCTGTTGGTGAGTGACGTGCACGGTCAGCTGATCTGGTCACCTTAGCAAGTGCGTCACGTGACCAGATAGTGTCAGCTGATCTGTTCACCTGACTTGATTACTATGGTGTCCAGATCAGTTGCCCTACATGTCAATCCCCAACTCCTCTTCTCCAGGTGTGCAGTGACTCGCTGAGGTCATCGCTCAGGTAACAATGGTGGCCGCTAATCATAGCGGGTACAATGGTTACCTGAACAGTGACCTCGCAGCTCATTCATTCAGTGTCTAGATGCTATGGTGATAGAATATTATTTAACACTAGCTGTGAGCCCGATGCAAATGCATCGGGATTCTAGAACGTGCATTAATTTGATTATAGTGGATAGCTATTTTTTATTTTATTATTTATTTTGTTTTGTTTTTTTACTATTTTTATTATTATTAAATTTATTTATTATTTGTTATTTTAAGTGAATTTATGTGTATTAAAATTATTTTATTTTATTTAAAAACCGCATCTGCGGCGCGGTTGCGGTAATCCCCATACAAAGTATAGGGGGACTTGCGGCAGGTGCGGCAAAACCGCACTTGCCGCACCTGCCGCAAGTCCCCCTATACTTTCTATGGGGATTACCGCAACCGCGCCGCAACTTGCACTTGCGGCGCGGTTGCGGTAATCCTTATGGGGATTACCGCTACCGCGCCGCAAGTGCTCGCACTCAGCCAGCGACTCGCAATGCGGCGCGGTTGCGGTAATCCTTATGGGGATTACCGCAACCGCGCCGCAAGTGCTCGCACTCAGTCAGCGACTCGCAATGCGGCGCGGTTGCGGTAATCCTTATGGGGATTACCGCAACCGCGCCGCAAGTGCTCGCACTCAGCCAGCGACTCGCTGCCGCACCTGCCGCAAGTCCCCCTATACTTTGTATGGGGATTACCGCAAGCGCGCCGCGGCTCAGGCAGCGACTCACAATGGCCTCGCGGCCATTGCTCGCGCTACCTGACCGGTAAATCGTTAACTTTGAGGCCGAGCCTCTGGTTCGATTTTCGGCCAGCGACTCGCAATGGCCGCTTTGCGGCCATTGCTCGTACTCAGCCTGCGCGAGCAATGGCCTCGCGGCCATTGCTCGCGCAGGTCAGCGACTCGCATTGGCCGCTACGCGGCCAATGCTTCGCCGTGGTGACGTCACAGTGTGACGTATCCACGGTCTACTCGGGGTCCGACACGGAAGTGCCTACGGCAATTATATAGTAGATAAAAAAGGGGAATTGGATATACCACCCTCTTTTTATAGGAATGATTCAAGATACAAAATAAAAATGTATAATCATTATTAATCAATTCAATTAAACAGAGCAATCCCTCTTGCGGGACTCATGAGATACAACACCAGCTAATTTTTACATAGTACATATGAGAGGTAATTATAGATGGAGTCACTAAGTGTCTCTGTGTTTTTATTTTTAATAATATGATTTTTGCCTGTGTTGTGTCCTTTTCAACCATTTATTTGAGATTCTTAATGGCCGGGTCTAACTTGGCCTGACATTAAGAATCTCAGGGCTTAATACCAGCTTAAAATACAAAGCTGTTATAAACTGCTTATCACCAATGTGCCACCCCTCACAAGGGCCGCTGGAAGAGCCTGGTAAAGCACCTGGAAATGGCGCATGTTATGACTGTGCCATTTCCAGGGGCGGCTGCATGCTGCTATTCTATAGTGTGGAGGGGCCCAATAACAAAGGCCCCTGCCATGCTGAGAATACAAGCCCTCAGCTACCTAGTTTTACCTTGGCTGGCAATTAAAAATAGGGCGAAGCTCACGCATTTTTTTTGCCAGCCAAGGTAAAATTAGTCACCAACAGGGCAGATGCGGAAGTGAGAGGGACACGCAAAGATGGACAAACGCAATCAAGCAGCAGAGACATGGCAAGATGATTTGTATTTGTCTGTGTGTGTGTATGATAACGTAGAACAAAAGCATTAGTGCATTTGCACAAAAGCTTCATCCTACGTTATGCTACACATACATCCAAAGCATTACCGAACGTTCGCCAAATTTCCTGACTTTTAAGCAAAACGCAAAACGTTTGAATTCAAGGTGAAAAATCGAGTCAGCTGGGTTCTTGCCGAATTTGAAATTGGCGAACATGTCGATCAAAATTCGCTTATAACTACTTAACACCTCTCATGGCAGCCTGTTCCACTCGTTGATCACCATCTCTGTCAAAATTTTTTTTCTAATATCTAATCTTCGCCTCCACCTATTCAGTTTCATCCCATTGCTTCTAGTCCTTCCTTGTGCAAATGAGAATAAAGCTGATCCGTCTACAGTGTGACATTCCTTGAGATATTTGTAGACAGCAATTAAATCTCCTTTCATTTTTTTTTTTTTGCAAGGTAAACAAAATCCTGTAACCATTCCTCATAGAGCATGGTTTCCAGACTGGTCACTAATCTGGTTACTCTTCTCCGAACTTACTTCAGCTTGTTGATGTATTTTTTAAAATGTGGTGTCTAGAACTGGACACAATATCCAGATGAGGTCTGACCAAAGAGGAGTAGAAAGTGATAATGACTTCACATGATCTAGATTGTATTCTTCTGTTAACCCCTTCAGGACCCAGCCTATTTTGACACTAAAGACCTTGGCATTTTTTGCAATTCTGACCAGTGTCCCTTTATGAGGTTATATCTCTGGAACGCTTCAACCGATCCTAGCGATTCTGAGATCGTTTTTTCGTGACACATTGGGCTTCATGCTAGTATTAAATTTAAGTCGATAATTTTTGTGTTTATTTGTGAAAAAATCAAAAATATGGCAAAAATTTTGAAAATTTCACAATTTTCACATTTTTTTATTTTTTTTTCTGATAAACCAGAGAGATATGTGACAGAAAAAAGTTATAAAATAATATTTCCCACATGTCTACTTCACATCAGCACAATTTTGGAAAAAAAAAATTTTTTTGGTAGGACGTTATAAGGGTTCAAAGTTCATGAGCAATTTTTCATTTTTCAACCAAAATTTACAAAACCATTTTTTTTAGTGACCACATCACATTTGAAGTCCTTTTGAGGGGTGTACATGACAGAAAACACCCAAAAGTGACACCATTCCAAAAACTGTACCCCTCAAGCTGCTCAAAACTATATTCAAGAAGATGATTAACCCTTCAGGTGCTTCACAGGACCAAAGGCAAAGTGGAAACAAAAAATGAATATTTTAATTTTTTTCTCAAAAATGTTCTTTTAGCCTCAATTCTTTCATTTTCACATGGGCAACGGGACAAAATGGATCTTAAAATGTGTTGTGCAAATTCTCCCGAGTACACAGATACCTCATATATGGTCATAAACCACTGTTTGGGTGTACGGCAGGTCTCAGAAGTGAAGGAGCGCAATTTGAATTTTGGAGCTAATTTTACATCCAAAAAGTGAAATGGCGCTCCTTCCCTTCTGAGCCCTGCTGTGTGCCCAAACAGTGGTTTATGACCACATATAAGGTATCGGTGTACTCAGGAGAAATTGCCCAACAAATTTTAGGATGAATTTTATGCTGTTGCCATGTGAAAACGAAAAAATTTAGGCTAAAAGAAATTTTTTGTGAAAAAAAAAGTACTATTTCATTTTCACAGATCAATTTGTAAAGCACCTGGGGGTTCAATATGCTCACTACCCATCTAGATATGTTCCCTGGGGGGTCTAGTTTCCAAGATGGGGTCACTTGTGGGGGAGCTCTAATGTTTAGGCACACAGGGGCTCTCCAAAAGCGACATGGTGTCCGCTAACAATTTGAATAAAAATCAGCTCAAATTGTTAGCTGTCACCATGTTGCGTTTGGTGAGCCCCTGTGTGCCTAAACATTGGGGCTCCGCAACAAGTGACCCCATTTTGGAAACTATACCCCCCAGGGAACGTATCTAGATGCATAGTGAGTACTTTGAACCCCCAGGTGCTTCACAAATTCATCCATAAAAATGAAAAAGCACTTTTTTTTCCACAAAAATTTCTTTTTTCATTATTACGGACCAATTTGTGAAGCACCTGGGGGTTCAAAGTGCTCACTATGCAGCTAGATATGTTCCCTGGGGAGTCTAGTTTCCAAAATGGGGTCACTTGTGGAGGAGCTCCAATGTGGAGACGCACAGGGGCTCTCCAAACACGACATGGTGTCCGCTAACAATTTGAATGCAAAATGAGCTCAAATTGTTAGCGGACACCATGTCACGTTTGGTGAGCCCCTGTGTGCCTAAACATTGGGGCTCCCCCACAAGTGACCCCATTTTGGAAACTAGACCCCCCAGGAAACGTATCTAGATGCATAGTGAGCACTTTGAAGCCCCAGGTGCTTCACAAATTCATCCATAAAAATGAAAAAGCACTTTTTTTTCCACAAACATTTTCTTTCTTCATTATTACGGACCAATTTGTGAAGCACCTGGGGGTTCAGAGTGCTCAATATGCAGCTAGATATGTTCCCTGGGGGGTCTAGTTTCCAAAATGGGGTCACTTGTGGGGAATCTCCAATGTGGAGACGCACAGGGGCTCTCCAAACACGACATGGTGTCTGAGCTCAAATTGTTAGCGGACACCATGTCACGTTTGGTGAGCCCCTGTGTGCCTAAACATTGGGGCTCCCCCACAAGTGACCCCATTTTGGAAACTATACCCCCCAGGGAACGTATCTAGATGCATAGTGAGCACTTTGAACACCCAGGTGCTTCACAAATTGATCTGTAAAAATGAAAAAGTACTTGTTTTCCGCAAAAAAAAAATTTTTTCCATTAATTTGTAAAGCACCTGGGGGGTCAATATGCTCACTATCCATCTAGATAAGTTCCCTGGGGAGTCTAGTTTCCAAAATGGGGTCACTTGTGGAGGAGCTCCAATGTGGAGACGCACAGGGGCTCTCCAAACACGACATGGTGTCCGCTAACAATTTGAATGCAAAATGAGCTCAAATTGTTAGCGGACACCATGTTGCGTTTGGTGAGCCCCTGTGTGCCTAAACATTAGAGCTCCCCCATAAGTGACCCCATTTTGGAAACTAGACCCCCCAGGGAACGTATCTAGATGCATAGTGAGCACTTTGAAGCTCCAGGTGCTTCACAAATTCATCCATAAAAATGAAAAAGCACTTTTTTTTCCACAAAAATTTTCTTTCTTCATTATTACGGACCAATTTATGAAGCACCTGGGGGTTCAAAGTGCTCACTATGCAGCTAGATATGTTCCCTGGGGGGTCTAGTTTCCAAAATGGGGTCACTTGTGGGGGAGCTCTGTGGCGCCCCGCAACGAGTGCGTCACAAGGGAGTATTGCAGCCGCAATATTCTCTAGACAAAGCAGTGAAATAGTTAACTCAGAGATCCAACCCAACATACAACACCTAGAACAGGGGACCAATCATAGGTCCTGGTGGGTGGAGTGTTAGGGTAGTGAAGAGAACACAATAATCTAGACAGTTAGAACAGAGTGAGAACGTAGTCTAGAACTTGAAGAGAGCAGACTAGAACTTGGAGTGGAGCGGGGGCTCCGCACTCCGTGCGGGCCCCTGGGCCGTCACCGGTCGGGTGTCCGCACCTGAGGCCTTAACTACCGGGAATGGGCATTTCTACACGGGTTCCCAAAAGACTCCCGTGCCCACAACTTACAGCCGGTTCACTGGTACCGAAGCTGGCAGCAGTTCACCTCTGTCACGCGAACCAGCCCCGTGGAGGAGCAGCTTTATAGGAGCACCCCACCACCAGCCAGTTTCCAGTCGTCTAACCAGCGGTGTACCCACCGAGGGACCCAAGGCTCCCAAAGAATCCAGAACGTACATCATGGATAGGGCATTGAAGCAGCCTCCCCGTACCCGACCTGGTATTCCTGGGCGACGCTGGCAAGAGAAGCTAAGGAGGTAGAGAGGAGGTACACTGCGGATCTCTGAGGAGCACTATCACTGCTAAGTCCACCCGGTCTTCTACTCAACCACTGTAAGCCATGTACTGCCTGCTGGTTACAGTAAAGAACCGTTGCAGAGACTATCTGTGTCCGTGTCTCCTTATGAACTGTCCGTCATGAACTTAAGGTAACCGCAGCTGCCGCACAACATCTTGAGCAGCTCCAGCCCCCGGGGATCACCGCTCAGCCTGTGGGGAGCGTAACATCTTGCTGCTGTCCATCACCCCGGGAGGTTCCGCAGCGTCGGTAGCCCTTACCGAATCTACTCATAGGTGGCGTCACGAAGAAAACAAATTAAAACCCCTTTTTAATCTGTTCCCGTAAGACGACCTCAATTTTGATCTGCACTACACCGGGCCCCACTACCGGCAGGCGCGGTCCACCCGTGACAAGGAAGGAGAAGAATCGCCTGTCTAAACCGGGAGTAACCCTGGCCCCTGGTGTGCGTCAGAAAATGGCGTCACGAACAGGATACGAGCAGGCCCGTTACCAACGGGTATGTTGTGCTTAAACTGGACTTTATTGTCTACAATTGGACTTTGTTCGTCCTAAAAAGAACTTTCCCGCCTTTACACCATTGGGTCAAGATGGCGCCCAAGATGGCGTTCCCGCCACAAGAAGCCGCCACGTGAAGCCCAAGAGTGAGTCAACCCCCCCCTCACTGTGGGAGGGCCAACGACAAAAGGCGCCAAACTCTTTGTCCGCCCTGATTGCTCGAATCAACCATGGGGGCGGATCCCAAAGACTTTTCCCACGATTGGACTATAAAAGCCCAGAGGAGATGGGAGTGTCATACCTAGACACACCGACAGAGAAAGAAGACATCTTCACCAGCTCAACCAGAACGTCTTACCGGTTGATCGGGTGTGGTTTCCCTCCAAAGAAGAATGGCCAGCATGAGACTCCAAGACCTGATGCGGGAGGTCGAGGCGGAGGCCAGAGCAGCCATAAGCCAACCGGGTCCGGATCCTGCCCTTACCATAGACGGCAGCCCCGACTTCTGGCTAGAGGCTCTACAAGACCTCCGGGTGCGGTTACTAGAGACAGTGGAATGGACGATCCGTAGCTGGAGCGCGACCCTAGGCAGACGACTACACCATGCGATGCAGCAGAGCCGACCGGGTGCAGCTTCTCCAAGCCCAGACGACGTCACCAGCTTCTCGACCGCCTCCCCCTCGCCTACCACCTGTCCTGCTCCGTCACCTGAGCCAATAGACTGTGTCATTCCGGTGGAGGCCGCAACTCGACCCGTTCCAGCGACCAACATCGCAACCGATTCCGTTCTTGAGCCGGAGCTCATAACACGCTCCATGGAAGAACTCGATCTCTACCAGGTTCCACCTGCGGAACCCGCGACTAGTTTCCACACTACCGAGACTGTCGCTTGTTTCTCCCTTGAACTGGAGGCTTCCCTTGCAACCACAGAGGCCTACCTGGTAACCGGGATTGAAACACCTTTACCTGCGGAAACAGATGAAGAGGCAGGCAGCCTGGAAGCCCTACAGGACGTCCCTACGGAAGGATCCGCAGCACCACCGCCCTGTTGTACAACGGAACAAGCTTTAACGTCTTTCATCATCGAGCAGCCTGATGTGATCATCGAGGAAGAGGTCGGAGAGGATGACGACGAGACCCACAGCACCGCTGAGGATTTCGACACCGGGTTCGCTTGGGGAGACAACAAAGAACTTCCTTCCGGGCATACAGCTCGGGTACACTGGTCGGGTGCACTGCCGACACCTTCCCCTGTGCCGTTCCACCGGGTTCCGATACAGACAGCCCGCCAAGTTCAAGCTTCCCGCCAAACCACCAGCTCCATTACTCATCTTTACACCCCGAGCCGTAACGACGGAGATATACGCCAGAAACGACGAGAGGAGTGGCAAGCCCGAGAACGCGCCAACATGGAGGCCCGTGCCGAGGCTCGCCGCCAGCCGCCGCTGCCTGATGAACTCCGCCGTGAAGGTAGAATTTCCACCTTTAACTTAAATACCGGGTGGGGGTTCGCTTGGGAGGTGGGTTTGAATGAGGAGGTGTTTGTGGGGCGCCGGGACGTTGAGTCAAACTTGCCAAGAGGACATCCCGATCGCGATCTATACCGGGGCGATATTATCACCTACGAGCGCTATGCTTGTGCAGATGGGTGGTTTGCTATCCGGGTACGCCATCACCCTCAGAGCCAGTGACTTTAAAACTTGAACTTCATCAATGACTCTGTTACCGTTAATCATTGACTGTGTGATCTTGCGGCTACAGCCTGGACTCTAGTTAAAGTACAGCCGACCGCCCGCCGGGTCCGCACAAAGTGATTACCTGTTTCTTTGCTTATAACATCAAAGCATTTCTTTACCTGTTTTTCTATTTTAATAAAAGTGTGTCATATATGTATAAAAATGTAAAAACCTCTGTAATGTGAGTAGTTTGACGCTTGGGGACAAGCTGATTTAACCAAGGGGGAGTGTGGCGCCCCGCAACGAGTGCGTCACAAGGGAGTATTGCAGCCGCAATATTCTCTAGACAAAGCAGTGAAATAGTTAACTCAGAGATCCAACCCAACATACAACACCTAGAACAGGGGACCAATCATAGGTCCTGGTGGGTGGAGTGTTAGGGTAGTGAAGAGAACACAATAATCTAGACAGTTAGAACAGAGTGAGAACGTAGTCTAGAACTTGAAGAGAGCAGACTAGAACTTGGAGTGGAGCGGGGGCTCCGCACTCCGTGCGGGCCCCTGGCCGTCACCGGTCGGGTGTCCGCACCTGAGGCCTTAACTACCGGGAATGGGCATTTCTACACGGGTTCCCAAAAGACTCCCGTGCCCACAACTTACAGCCGGTTCACTGGTACCGAAGCTGGCAGCAGTTCACCTCTGTCACGCGAACCAGCCCCGTGGAGGAGCAGCTTTATAGGAGCACCCCACCACCAGCCAGTTTCCAGTCGTCTAACCAGCGGTGTACCCACCGAGGGACCCAAGGCTCCCCAAAGAATCCAGAACGTACATCATGGATAGGGCATTGAAGCAGCCTCCCCGTACCCGACCTGGTATTCCTGGGCGACGCTGGCAAGAGAAGCTAAGGAGGTAGAGAGGAGGTACACTGCGGATCTCTGAGGAGCACTATCACTGCTAAGTCCACCCGGTCTTCTACTCAACCACTGTAAGCCATGTACTGCCTGCTGGTTACAGTAAAGAACCGTTGCAGAGACTATCTGTGTCCGTGTCTCCTTATGAACTGTCCGTCATGAACTTAAGGTAACCGCAGCTGCCGCACAACATCTTGAGCAGCTCCAGCCCCCGGGGATCACCGCTCAGCCTGTGGGGAGCGTAACATCTTGCTGCTGTCCATCACCCCGGGAGGTTCCGCAGCGTCGGTAGCCCTTACCGAATCTACTCATAGGTGGCGTCACGAAGAAAACAAATTAAAACCCCTTTTTAATCTGTTCCCGTAAGACGACCTCAATTTTGATCTGCACTACACCGGGCCCCACTACCGGCAGGCGCGGTCCACCCGTGACAAGGAAGGAGAAGAATCGCCTGTCTAAACCGGGAGTAACCCTGGCCCTGGTGTGCGTCAGCTCCAATGTGGAATCCTCAGCATAGAGAGGCCCAAGCGTTCTGGGCCCCCCATGCTGCGAATTGCAGCCCGCAGCCGCCCCAGAAAATGGCGCATTCATTGAAGCGCCATTTTCTGGCGCTGTACCCACGCTCTTCCAGTTGCCCTGGTGGCGGTGGCTAACTGGGTAATAAAGGGGTTAATGCCAACTTTTTATTGGCAGCTGGCACTAAGCCCGAGATTCATAATATAGGGCCAATGTTAGACCCGCCATTAGAAATCTCTAGTACGGTAAATAGTCAATAAATACACACAGAGAAAAATCTTTTTATTTGAAAAAAAAACAGACACAATTCGGACTCCATCTTTATTATAAAAAGATCCGACGTAGTCCACAACGAAGGTCCCACGACGCTCGATCGCTCCGACGTAGTCCATAACGAAGGTCCCACGACGTTTGATTATCTCCGACGTAGTCCACAACGAAGGTCCCACGACGCTCGATCACCTTTGCTTTCAGATCGCTACTCTGGAGCCCGATCCGCCAGCATGGTGATCGAGCTGCAGAAAGTGATCTGACACCCCGGGCGCAGTGACCCATTATGTGCATCACTGCGCCTGGGCTGCCAGATCACTTTCCGCAGCTTGATCCCCATGCATGGGGATCGAGCTGCGGAAAGCGATCTGGCAGCACAGGCGCATTGACCCACTATGTGCATCACTGCGTCCGGGCTGTCAGATTGCTTTCTGCAGCTCGATGCCCATGCAGGGAGATCGGGCTGCAGAGCAGCGATCTAAGAGCCTGGGCGCAGTGACCCACTATGTGCATCACTGCGCCTGGGCTGCCAGATCGCTTTCCGCAGCTTGATCCCCATGCATGGGGATCGAGCTGCGGAAAGCCATCTGGCAGCACAGGCGCATTGACCCACTATGTGCATCACTGCGTCTGGGCTGTCAGATTGCTTTCTGCAGCTCGATGCCCATGCAGGGAGATCGGGCTGCAGAGCAGCGATCTAAGAGCCTGGGCGCAGTGACCCACTATGTGCATCACTGCGCCTGGGCTGCCAGATCGCTTTCCGCAGCTCGATCCCCATGCATGGGGATCGAGCTGCGGAAAGCGATCTGGCAGCACAGGCGCATTGACCCACTATGTGCATCACTGCGTCCGGGCTGTCAGATTGCTTTCTGCAGCTCGATGCCCATGCAGGGAGATCGGGCTGCAGAGCAGCGATCTAAGAGCCTGGGCGCAGTGACCCACTATGTGCATCACTGCGCCTGGGCTGCCAGATCGCTTTCCGCAGCTCGATCCCCATGCATGGGGATCGAGCTGCGGAAAGCCATCTGGCAGCACAGGCGCATTGACCGACTATGTGCATCACTGCGTCCGGGCTGTCAGATTGCTTTCTGCAGCTCGATGCCCATGCAGGGAGATCGGGCTGCAGAGCAGCGATCTAAGAGCCTGGGCGCAGTGACCCACTATGTGCATCACTGCGCCTGGGCTGCCAGATCGCTTTCCGCAGCTCGATCCCCATGCATGGGGATCGAGCTGCGGAAAGCGATCTGGCTGCACAGGCGCATTGACCCACTATGTGCATCACTGCGTCCGGGCTGTCAGATTGCTTTCTGCAGCTCGATGCCCATGCAGGGAGATCGGGCTGCAGAGCAGCGATCTAAGAGCCTGGGCGCAGTGACCCACTATGTGCATCACTGCGCCCGGGCTGTTAGATAGCTTTCTGCAGGTCGATCCCCATGCATGGGAATCGAGCTGCGGAAAGCGATCTGGCAGCCCAGGTGCAGTGATACACATAGTGGGTCACTGCACCCGGGGTGTCAGATCACTTTCTGCAGCTAGATCCTCAGAATCCAGCTGTAGAAAGTGATCTGACAGATCCAGTACAGTGATCCACAGTGATCACATAATGGTCACTGTGGATCACTGTGCTGGATCTGTCAGATCACTTCCTACAGCTGGATCCTCAGGATCCAGCTGTAGAAAGTGATCTGACAGATCCAGTACAGTGATCCACAGTGATCACATAATGGTCACTGTGGATCACTGTGCTGGATCTGTCAGATCCCTTCCTACAGCTGCATCCTCAGGATCCAGCTGTAGAAAGTGATCTGACAGATCCAGTACAGTGATCCACAGTGATCACATAATGGTCACTGTGGATCACTGTGCTGGATCTGTCAGATCACTTCCTACAGCTGGATCCTCAGGATCTAGCTGTAGAAGTGATCTGACAGCTCCAGCACAGAGCTGTCAGATGCGGAAGCGGCTGGAGAGAAGAGGAGGAGGAGCGGGACGCAGCCGTGCAGGATGGAGCGTGATCACCGGAGGGGTGAGTGGGAGAGGCGATCGTCGCTCCGGTGATCGGGGGGGGGCAGGCAGGGGAAGAGGGGGGGTGACAGGAGATGGGGGGGCACTCACAGGAAGCGGGGGCAGTGAGGAGGAGGCGGGCGGCAGGAAGAGGAAGCCGGAGGCAGGGACAGGAAGCGGGCGGCAGGGACAGGAAGCGGGCGCAGGGACAGGAAGCGGGGGGGAAGGTAAGAAAGATGAAGAGGGGGCAGGATAGAGAGGTGGGGGACAGGGGGACAGTTAGAGGATGACAGGGGAGAAGATCGGAGGGTAGGGAGAGCAGGGGCAGGCAGGGAAGCATGACAGGCGCGGTGATTTTCACTTTCACTTTTGAGTGCCAATCACCGCGCCTGTAGCCGGGGGGGTGGGGGTGGGGGCAAATCGACCCCCCATGGGGTGTTGTACAACACCCCATGTACCTGCAGGCCGAGTGACAGGTCAGTGAGACCCTCACTCGGCCTGCAGGAGCCCGATCTTTCCATGGCCCACCCCCTGGGCCAAGGGTCGGGATCAAACTTGTTTCCATGGCCCAAACGGTGGGCCAAGGGTCGTGAAGGGGTTAATACATCGGAGAATTGTGTATGCCTTTTTTGCTGCTGCATCACATTATTGACTAATGCTCAGTCTGTGATCTATTAGTAAAGTCTTTTTCACACAAGCTGTTGCTTAGCCTTATTCCTTCCATTCTGCATATGCTTTTTTAATTATTCTTGCCCCGATGTTGGACTTTTCATTTTTCCCTGTTAAAACACATTGTTAGTTGCTGTCCACTGTTCCAGTTTGTTTAGATCTTTTTGAATCTTCTCTCTGTTTGCTAGTTTAGCTATCTCTCCTAGCTCTATCCTCAATCATTTAATCGGATATCTTCCTAATGATCAATCTTATACTTTTTCATAACCCCATACACATTAGACTAATTTCATCAGAACCTACCAATGTCTATGGGTTTAGTTGTGAATCTCTTGTAAACAGTAAATAATACACAACATACAGAGAAAAATCATTTTATTAGAACAAATAACACAAACAGATACCTCAACTCCATCTTTATTACTCCCACATAACCCTCCAAGATCCTTCATCCAGAGTCTGCAGGGAGAGAACAAGAGTCCTCTCCCTGCAGAGTCTGCAATCACACTGACCGCAGGGCGTCCGTGACTGACATCACCGACAGCAAAGAACTCAGATGACCCACCGATAGCAGGGTCACGTGCCTTCACTGCTTCTGGCACCCCTGGTGACTCAATGAGTGACATCCCCACTCTCCTGTGGGAGTCTCTAGGCGCTACAAGCGATGTCACTCAATGAGTCACAGAGGCCCTGTGGTCAGTGTGACTGCAGACTCTGCAGTGAGAGGACACTTGCACTCTCCTTGCAGACTCTGGATGAAGGATTGTGGAAGGGTATGTGGGTTTAATAAAGATGGAATTGAGATATGTGTTTGTGTTTTTTGTTCTAATAAAATTATTTTTCTCCCTGTGTTGTGTAATATTTACTATATAATAGAGATTCATAATGGCCAGGTCTAACATCTGCCCAACATTATGAATCTTGGGCTTAGTGCCAGCTGCCAATAGAAAGCTGTCATTAAAGGGAACTTGACCCCTAAAAATGACCCCCCATCATATTAATACCTGTCCCTGCACCCTGAGTATGCTAATCTAGCAATCCTTTTCTGTAAAAATAGTGTATTTATGAAGTGTAGAAAAGAGCTTTTATTACCTCTGCGCTTCCGAGATTTTGAGAAGTCACACAGGGCGTTCCTGTGGCTTCTTTCCAACACCTATACTGTAATTATTCACACCCCAAAGGGCGTGATAATCCTTATTGATCATCATCTCCCCCTTCATGGGTGCGGAATAGCCGGTATTACGCGATTTGCGTCATATTCAGCTCTCATGACGTTGTACACCCACGTACACCTTGCATTGCGCATTACGCATGCGCAAGGTTACTTTAAGGCAGCTTATCTGTGATGATAGCTGCTGTAAAGTAGGGTGTCAATGGGTGTCAATGTCATGAGAATCGCGTCATACCGGCTATTCCGCGCCTATGGAGGGTGAGATGATGATCAATAAGGATTATCACGCCCATCGGGGCGTGAATAATTACAGTATAGGTGTTGGAGAGAAGCCACAGGAATGCCCTGTGTGACTTCTCAAAATCTCAGAAGCCCCAGATCCAGAGGTAATAAAAGCTCTTTTCTACACTTCACAAATACACTATTTTTACAGAAAAAGATCGCTAGATTAGCATACTCAGGGTGCAGGGACAGGTATTAATAGGCTAGGGGGTCATTTTTAGGGGTCAGGTTCCCTTTAACCCCTTTACTACCCAGTTTACCACCACCACCAGGGCAACTGGAAGAGTTGGGTACAGTGCCAAAATAGTACTTCTAATGAATTCACAATTTTCTGTGGTGGCTGCGGGCTGCAATTCGTAGCGGGGGAGCCCACAATGCTTGGGACCAAAAATACGGTAAAGGTTTGCGACATTTGTTTATTGTTTCTTGAAATAATTACAAAAAATTACGATGTGGGGCTTCACCATATTTTTGGTTGCCTGCCATGTACAACTAGACAGCTTTCGGTGGCTGGAAGCCTGTAACTGCCTAGTTGCACCTGGCTGGCAACCAAAAATATGGTGAAGCCCCATGTCATTTGTTTTTTGATTATTTCAAGTAATTAATAAAAAAAAATGACAAGGAGCTTCGCTGTATTTTTGGTTTAAGCCAGATACAACTAGGCAGCTGGGGACTGGAAGCTTCAGCATGCTCCCGCTCCACTGTGAATTGCAGCCCGCAGCCACCCCAGAAAATGGCGCATTTTTAGAAGTGCCATTTGCTGGCACTATACTTGACTCTTTCCACTGTCCTGGTGCGTTGGCATATGGGTTAATAGATTTTGGGATTGATGTCAGGTGAGCAATGTCCGCTGGCATCAAGCCCAGAGGTTAGGAATGTCAAGGTGTCAATCAGATACCCGACATTACAAACCAAGTCAACGAGAGCACAAATAACCACACCAATAAATATTTTATTTGAAAATAAACTCCCCAAAACAATTCTCTTTTAATTTTGTTAAAAAAAATACAAAAAAAATAATGTTGCAGTCTTATAGATGTCCCTCGAAGTCAAAAATCTGCCAGAATATGGAGGGCATGATCAGTGACTACATCTTCCATATGCTGGGAGAGCTGGAACTGCCCGACTCACTACAGTGACTGGTGGTGTGGTTGCAAAGATTACTAGAGTTCAGTTTCATAGGATCACACAGGGGCTATCCCACGAGTTCGAAATCCAGTGCCCTCAGTGACATCACCGCATGTCACACACAGAAGACTGGGAGCCGGAAGTAACGTGCAGAGACCCCGGCAACGCACGCATGGGTAGATGAGTTCTAGGCTTTGCCTGCAGTTGGGTAGGGCACAGTGCATCTCTGCAAGCTGGGAAAGCATCTGCGCAAGATGGAAAAATGGTAAGTGGATAACGCTGGAGATGTTATCCATATCATTCAGAAGAAGTGGTTGTTGGACGGCGAGGAAAGGTGGGACAGACTGATCTGCAAGCAAGCCTATTGGACCAATAACAAGTAATTATCACATAGGGCGAGAGATTTTTATCATTTATTTATTCAGTGCACAAGGGGAGTTGAAGCATAATAACCACCTTCTTATAATGCAGCAAAGGTGCTGATGAAGGTGGCGTTTTTAGTTTAATACACAAAAGTCTGGTGACAGGTTCATTTTTATATATTAAGCTTTATTTATTAGAGCTTAAATAAACTGCTTAACCTGGTAAACTAGTTTATAAAAAGCAGCTTCCTCATAGATTTGTTTTATGTGGCCATGGGAACCTACTAATTTGTGCCTATGCTTCAAGAATTTTCATTATTAAGTCTATTTTTTATTTATATATTAGTTTAATGTAAAAATCATGAAAAAAAATCGAGAATTGTTCTTTAGTATTTACATAAGAATATATGAGAGATACAGAATGCTTAAAGTTACTTGATTATTGTATGTCTCAATAAAACAGATGTTGCCATAGTGACAAGCAGAATTCATGCACACGACGATGATGCAGTACTGCTACTTTTATACATGCTGAATGTTAAATACTGACTATAGCCAGACCTTAAAAACAAGTATATTTTTTTTAAATACTATTGATTATAATGTATCTATTGGACCATATTAATTGTAGACCATTATATAATATTCCCCAAACTGTGTGGATACTTAACTCAGGGTTGTGGAATCAGTGTTGGAGTCGTGGAGTCATGGTGGGTTTACACTCCGATCCAACTCCGACAAAAAGTCACGTGGTTCAGGAGTTGGAGCCGCTATCGTTCGCGCGTTGTACGGTTTGAACGTACAATGCGATATCCTGGAACGATGCCAAAATGATATTGGGGTTGAATGAGCGTGCTATTCAACTGCCCGATATAGTATGGCCGTTGTAGCAGGATCGTTGCGTGTAAACATCCAACTACGATATGTACTCGCAACTCACTCATTAACTCCCATGTTAAATGGTCGTTACTGGGTTGGTGGGCGTACACATCGTAGTGACCTTGTTTCCCGATATCGCAGCGTGTAAACCGCCGATGCGATATCGGGAAAAGCGCTCAAAAAATGCGCGCTCCCGCTCCGTTGCCTCCGATATCGCCCCGATATCGGGACATGTAAACCCACCATAAGGGTCCATTCTGGTGGAGTCAGAGTCGGTAGAAAATGGACCGACTAAATTGGGTCCAGTAGTGCAATGCAGTATGCACTGAATATTATTATTATAATGAATTATGAATTGTTATTATTTTCCATCTAAATAGCTAGATTATTGTATATTTAAAGCCTGATGTTCACATTGTACTACAATAATTTCATCACTTAAGCATGAGCCATGTATGAAGAAGTCAGAGTCGGAGTTGTGGAGTCAGAGTCAGGGAAATTTGCATATTTTTTTCCCCAGAGGAGCATTGTAGATGTTTAAGGGTACCGTCACACTTGGCGACGCACCAGCGATCCATGCCGGGATCGCTGGTGAGATGTCAAACAGTCAGATCTCACCAGCGATGCAGCAACAATACGGCGGTCGTTGGGACTCTGTCACTCTCGAGCATAGTGTTGAGAATGTTGGTCGTTGTCCCTGTCAAACACAGTGATGTGTGGCGCCCCACTATGTTGGTGCCAGAGAGGGGTACTGCACCCGTGAAAGAGGTGTAGTAACCCCAGCTGCAAGTGGATTTCAGGATGGTAGGCGGAACCCTAAACCCACACCCCACACTAGATCATGCAGTGGGAGGGAACCCGGGAGGTTATTTAGTCACCCCCATGGGAAGAAAGGAGGTCTTTGGCTGGAGGCCTTGTGGGCTTTAGGTCTCTGCTTCCGGGTTGGAGAGCTAGGAGTGTTCCAGGCAAGGAGCCTGAGGCATGAAGGAGGGTCTCCTCGACTGAGGGACCCAGGGACAGCTAGAACAGATCCCAGACACGAAGAATGATCCCTGTCCCTAATCCCTTGTAAATACCCCTTTTCAAGAGAATGGTCCCCCGGGATACGGGATCAAGCGCGGCCGCCATTCCCTGTGACAAAGTTAACCCTCTGCCACCTGATACCCGAGTACCCCACACCCCGGGGCGACACATCTCTCTTTCTGTCGTCACGAACAGGATCTCGTGCCCGGTACCACCGGGTGCTGTGCGCCTTGGACTTGGACTTTTGCTTTAAAACAAACTTTTTCTGCCATTGCCTGGCGCCAAAAATGGGTCCACGCCATTATCGCACGAGGACCCAAGATGGCGCCGTAAACATGGACTAAACAATGTGCTGGCCCAGGGGCTTGCTTCGGCCCCTAGAAGAAGGAGGACCAAGACAGAGGTGCCAAAAAGTGTGGCTGCCCGGATTGCCATCAATCAATCAGGGGGGAGGCCCTCAGGAAGTTCCCAGGTAGTGCCCGCCCATAGCTGGACAAACCAGAAAAGAAAGACAGAAACAACAAGACTCCTTTGTACCCGGCAGCATGGCAGCACCCCGGTGGAGAGATGTTGTGCAGGAGTTGGAGGAGCAGACCCGCGCCGAGCAAGGCGATCCGGCAGCGGCATCCCTCTTAACCATAGAGGGGGATGCTGATTACTGGCGGGATGCTTTTACCCGCTCCGCCAAGAAATGGAGCAGACACTGACTTGGGTGTGTGTCGGCGGTGGAGTACCGAGTGGACCTTCGAGCTGTCTGCAAGGAGGACGACCTGCGAGGCACGGGAGGCAGCAGTGGCAGAACGAGCAGTAGATGATACCCGCGCTTCCTTACCACCACCCGTCCAGACCAGGGACATGGGGGTCTAGACTGAGCCCCCGACTACACCACTGTCCCGGGCCAGCAGGGTCTCCGCCCGGAGGCAGCTCAACCACCCACAGCACCAGATGTTGAGGTCGAGGAGGAGTATGATGACGTGGACGGTTTTGAGGAACCGGACAGAGCCATCGGGAGGGAGCACTCCAGAAACGGCATGGTGGACCGCAGGCAGCGGCACCAGCGAAGAGTTCCCACCATTTTAAGCTCCGCGGAGACGCGAGTGACATCAAAGGTTTCTAGCAGCAGTTCGCCACCCCCACAGTACCAGTCACTACCGTGCACCCGGCCAGCCATGGATGAAGGAGACCAGTGGCGAGGCAGAGGCGGCGAGAGGACTGGTATCAACGGGAACAAGCCACCAGGAGACTGCGAGATGAAGCCAGAGCTCAGCCCCCACTTCCAGTTGAACTACGCAAGACAGGGACAGTAATTTCCGTATACCAGGAGGATGGCTGGGGATTCCTCTGTGAACCTGGACTAATTGATGACATTTTCTTTTCCCGGCAGGATGTGGAATCATTCCTGCGAAAACGACATCCCCGGCGCGACCTGTATAGAGGTGAGCAGGTGACCCATGAATGTTACCCCGGCCCATTAGGCTGGTTTGCTATCAGGATCGCCCGTATAGAATAATTACATTTCTTTTTGCAATAGACTCCCGAAGCGAGACATTGCCCCTGTAAATAGCCCCTCATCTTCCAGCAATCAGTCCCTTTTCCCTTTTTGAATGAAGAGTGTGTCCCCGTTGACCCTAATGACTTTTATATTTGAACTGCCCTTCCCTGTTTGATAATGTGTGCTGAGTGAGCAGCGGCCCAGCGGTGATAATACACACTGGACTTTGCTGGACTAAAGATTACCGCTGGGCCCGCATAGTTAGTACCGGTCCCGTTGGGCAAAGTAAATAATGTTTTATGTGCAGAATTATGGTGCAACCGGAGAGTAACAGCTTTGCCGATAGGTTGCCCGAGGACTGTGAAGTCTAAATACTAACTGCTGCAGTGTCTGTGTGTGTATATATGTGAAACGTTTTAAGTAATGAACCTCCCAGCGATGGGAAGCAACCTAAGCCTTCTTAAGTTGTAAATAGTTACCCGTTGATGTTGATGATGCATATATAAAATTGTTTTTCACTTCCCCATAGACAAGTGCTGATACTCGCGGACGAGTATGTTCAATCAAGGGGGTATGTGGTGCCCCACTATGTTGGTGCCACAGAGGGGTACTGCACCCTAAAAGAGGTGTAGTAACCCCAGCTGCAAGTGGATTTCAGGATGGTAGGCGGAACCCTAAACCCACACCCCACACTAGATCATGCAGTGGGAGGGAACCTGGGAGGTTATTTAGTCACCCACATGGGGAGAAGGAGGTCCTTGGCTGGAGGCCTTGTGGGCTTCATGTCTCTGCCTCCGGGTTGGAGAGCTAGGAGAGTTCCAGGCAGGGAGCCTGAGGCATGAAGAAGGGTCTACTCAACTGAGAGACCAAGGACAGCTAGAACAGATCCCAGACATGGAGAACGAGTGGGGAACAGAGGAACTGGAGAGTTCGCCCCAGGAGAGAAACCGGGTACTGGAGCCCGCACCTGTGGTAACCTTTAAGGCCCACAGAAAATCCAAAGCACGGGGGTATCTCTAGATACGGCCCTGATTCCCAAATGACCATTAGAGGGAACCAAGCACAGCTGGCAAGTCGCTGTGCAAGGAGTCGCAGTGCCCAAGAGCCGCAGTGTTCAACAGAAGGTTACCCGACGGGAGCAAGGGAAGGAAAGGAAGCAGCAGGAGGTCAGACTTACTCTATATGAGGTCAGGCTTCACACAAGCTACTGGGAAGCAGGGAATAAAAGGAACAAGAAAAGCAGATACTGGCGGTTCTGTCCAGCTACCAGAGATCCGCTTGCAGCCACCGTAGTCGCTTGTCATATAACATCTAACTGCACTGAGGACTGTAATATCGCTGCTGAAGTTCCAGTAAAGTACCCAGTGAAGTGACTTTTGACTCTGCTGCATCTTATTTCCAAGAACTCATTCCTTTCACTGGAACACTGTCCCGAAGGTCCAGTCCTGCCTGCAGAGGACTACAACATCTCAGCCGCAATACCACTGACTTACGGAGGACTGTGGCGACGCTGGTGATATCTCACCAGGTACTGCAGGCGGCGTTACGACAAACTTGTACATAATCCCTTGTAAATACCCCTTTTCAAGAGAACCATCCCCCGGGATACGGGATCAGGCGCGGCCGCCATTCCCCATGACAAAGTTAACCCTCTGCCACCTGATACCCGAGTACCCCACACCCCGGGGCGACACAGATGCAGCTGCCCAGCAGGAGCACGACAACCAAAAAATGGTTCAGAACGGTTTTGTAACGAGCAACGATCTCACAGCAGGGGCCTGATCGCTGCTACGTACCACACAAAGTGAGATCGCAGCTGAGGTCGCTGATGCGTCTTTTAGTGTGGCGGGGGCTTAAGTCTCCTGACATGCCACTCTCCACAAGGAGATAACTTATCCCTTAGATCCCTATCCTTGAAAAACACTGATTGTACACGGGTATGATTCACAAGTGTATGAATGAGGCCTCACTAAACAACCTCATATAAATTAACTAGTAAAAAGGCCCGATGCAATTGCATCGGGAGCAGGGTGAAATGAATTGTGTGTATACAGGCGGTCAGTGGGTAGCAGAGTATACAGGGGGCTCTATGGGTAGCAGAGTATACAGGCGGGTCTGTGGTAGCAGAGTATACAGGCGGCTCTGTGGGTAGCAGAGTATACAGGCGGCTCTGTGGGTAGCAGAGTATACAGGCGGCTCTGTGGGTAGCAGAGTATACAGGCGGCTCTGTGGGTAGCAGAGTATACAGGCGGCTCTGTGGGTATCAGAGTATAGAAAGGGCTCTGTGGGTATCAGAGTATACAGGTGGCTCTGTGGGTAGCAGAGTATACAGGCGGCTGTGGTGGTGGCAGAGTATACAGGCGGCTGTGGTGGTAGCAGAGTATACAGGCGGCTGTGGTGGTGGCAGAGTATACAGGCGGCTGTGGTGGTGGCAGAGTATACATGCGTCGGTGGTGGTGGCAGAGTATACAGCGTGTGTGGTGGTGGCGGCAGAGTATACAGGCGTGTTGGTGGTGGTGGCAGAGTATACAGGCGTGTGTGGTGGTGGCGGCAGAGTATACAAGCGTGTGTGGTGGTGGCGGCAGAGCATACAGGCGTGTGTGGTGTTGGTGGCAGAGTATACAGGCGTCTGGGGTGGTGGCGGCAGAGTATACAGGCGTCTGGGGTGGTGGCGGCAGAGTATACAGGCATCTGTGGTGGTGGCGGCAGAGTATACAGGCGTCTGTGGTGGTGGCGGCAGAGTATACAGGCGTCTGTGGTGGTGGCAGAGTATACAGGCGTGTGTGGTGGTGGCAGAGTATACAGGTGTCTGTGGTGGTGGCAGAGTATACAGGTGTCTGAGGTGGTGGCAGAGTATACAGGTGGCTGTGGTGGTGGCAGAGTATACAGGTGTCTGTGGTGGTGGCAGAGTATACAGGTGTCTGTGGTGGTGGCAAAGTATACAGGTGTCTGTGGTGGTGGCAGAGTATAGAGGCATCTGTGGTGGTGGCGGCAGAGTATACAGCCGTGTGTGCTGGTGGCGGCAGAGTATACAGGCGTGTGTGCTGGTGGCGGCAGAGTATACAGGCTTCTGTGGTGGTGGCGGCAGAGTATACAGGTGTGTGTGGTGGTGGCGGCAGAGTATACAGGCGTGTGTGGTGGTGGAGGCAGAGTATACAGGCGTGTGTGGTGGTGTCAGAGTCTACAGGTGTGTGTGGTGGTGGGGGCAGAGTATACAGGCGTGTGTGGTGGTGGCAGAGTATACAGGCATCTGTGGTGGTGGCGGCAGAGTATACAGGCGTGTGTGCTGGTGGCGGCAGAGTGTACAGGCGTGTGTGGTGGTGGCAGAGTGTACAGGCGTGTGTGGTGGTGGCAGAGTGTACAGGTGTGTGTGGTGGTGGCAGAGTGTACAGGCAGGCGTGTGTGGTGGTGGCAGAGTATACAGGCGTGTGTGGTGGTGGCAGAGTATACATGCGTGTGTGGTGGTGGGGGCAGAGTATACAGGTGTCTGTGGTGGTGGCAGAGTATACAGGCGTCTGTGGTGGTGGCGGGAGAGTATAGAGGCGTGTGTGGTGGTGGTGGTGGCAGAGTATACAGGCGTGTGTGGTGGTGGCAGAGTATACAGGCGTGTGTGGTGGTGGCAGAGTATACAGGCGTTGTGTGGTGGTGGCAGAGTATACATGTGTCTGTGGTGGTGGCAGAGTATACAGGTGTCTGAGGTGGTGGCAAAGTATACAGGTGTCTGAGGTGGTGGCAGAGTATACAGGTGTCTGTGGTGGTGGCAGAGTATACAGGCATCTGTGTGGTGGCAGAGTATACAGGTGTCTGTGGTGGCGGCAGAGTATACAGGCGTGTGTGGTGGTGGCAGAGTATACAGGCATCTGTGTGGTGGCAGAGTATACAGGCATCTGTGTGGTGGCAGAGTATACAGGTGTCTGTGGTGGCAGAGTATACAGGCATCTGTGTGGTGGCAGAGTATACAGGCATCTGTGTGGTGGCAGAGTATACAGGCATCTGTGTGGTGGCAGAGTATACAGGTGTCTGTGGTGGCAGAGTATACAGGCATCTGTGTGGTGGCAGAGTATACAGGTGTCTGTGGTGGCAGAGTATACAGGCATATGTGTGGTGGCAGAGTATACAGGTGTCTGTGGTGGCAGAGTATACAGGCATCAGTGTGGTGGCAGAGTATACAGGTGTCTGTGGTGGCGCTCCTGCAAGGCAGGGGTTAAAAAAAATAAAAAAAGATTATGCTCACCTCACCCCGAGCCCCCGCCGTCTTCCTCCAGGCTCCCAGTGCCTGCAGAGCTCTTCTACAGCAGTTCAGGACCTGCGGTGATGTCAGAGTCACGTGACCCGCGGTTACCATGGAGTAAGCTGGTGTCACGTGACTCTGACATCCCCACAGGTCCTGGACTGCAGTAGAAGAGCACTGCAGGCACCAGAGGCCTGCGGGAGCCACCGGGAGCCTGGCGGGAGCCTGGCGGGAGACGGCGTGGGCTCGGGGAGAGGTGAGGATTTTATTTTTTTTAACTGTAGAGCGGCTGCGGCTCGTGATGACACTGCGCGTCATCACTCGCAGTGCCTCTAAGGAATCTGGGATTCGGCGACAACGCCCGAATTCCCAACTCCCGATTATATAATTAGATAAGTCTGTTGAGTTTGGGTTCGGGAAATCGTGGCTGGTCCAGATATTGTTATCTACTCAAACAAATGAATTTTGGATATGCAAAATCCTAAATCATTGTGTTAAATGTTATTATATCTTGTAGTTTCAATATGTTAAATACATTACGTAAAATTAGGGTAGAAAACAATAAAACATTGCCAGTAGCAGTAGCCACCTCTATTAATTTTCCAATATTTGAAAACTGGTTCTATGGACAAACAGAACTACCACAAACACAGCTGGCTACTAATTCATTATCTGATTAAGGTATGAGATATGGTTGATAAGGTGAGCACTGAAGTGTATTATTACAGAACATATCCCACAGGAGTAATATTGTTAAACTGAATACACCTACTTACACCTTATATGAACCAGCAATTTTTTTTTTGCAAAGGAAAAAAAGAATAGGGTCAGCATTGCTTCAGAGTTGTCAACTGATTGTAAAGGGTACTTCACACACTGCAACATCGCTAGTGATGTCGCTGAAACGTCACAGGTTTTGTGATGTAACAGCGACCTCTCCAGCGATGTTGCAGTGTGTGGCCCTGATGTGAGGTCGCCGATTGCTACAAATCGTTCAGGACCATTTTTTGGTCCTTGGTCTCCCACTGGTCAGAGACTAATGATCTGTGACCTCACAGCCAGTGCCCAGCGCCACACATTAGATGCTGGGCACCGATAACCAGGGTAAACACTGGGTAACTAAGCAGCGCACTCTGCTTAGTCACCCTGTGTTTACCCTGGTTACCAGAGATGTCGCAGCTGGCTGGTTGCTGGTGAGTCTGCCTGTTTGACAGCTCACCAGCGACTGCATAGAGACTTTCCAGCAATCCCGGCTGGAAAGTCTCAGCGTGTAAAGGGGCCCTAAGTGTTATAATTAAGTGCAAATACTACTAAACTGTTTTGTGTTCAACAGAATTGTACATAATGGTTGTTAATTGCAAATAAATCCAGCAAACCTTAAATTAGCCTGTTTTCCAAATATAAATCTGTTAACCTTGTCATCCTGTACTAAGATGAAATGTCATCTTAAAGGTGTTTTCCCATGAATACAAAATCCTTTTACATAATTACAATAGTCATAACTTTACTTTTTGTAATTTGGTTTATTTATAAAAAGTATCTATTTTTTCCTCAATCTCCCATGTATGTGGTGCTGCAGAGCTGCCTCTGAGTCATGTGACAGCTCTGTCCGACCTGTCTGTGCCTCCTAGTAACGTTCCTGCATGCAATGTTCTGAGCTCAGCCTACAATCATGGCCGCTCCTCACATGAACTCGCATTGCTGCTCATGCGCACTGACAGTTTGTGACAGGCTGCCTGATAATGGAGGAGAGCTAGAAACTGGAGCTCTGTGCTCCGCAGCTTATCAAGGAGTCTGTCTGACAGGGAGCGTCCTGACACAGGGAGACCCTCACCTGTCCTGCAGACAGCGATGCCCTCCCATCTAGGCAGCTGAGGCAGATATGAGACAGGCAGGGAGAGAGACAGCTGAGGCAGAGATGAGACGGGCAAGGAGAGAGACAGATGAGGCAGAGATGAGACAGGCAGGGAGAGAGACAGCTGAGGCAGAGATGAGACTGGCAGGAAGAGAGACAGCTGAGGCAGAGATGAGACAGGCAAGGAGAGAGACAGCTGAGGCAGTAATGAGACAGGCAGGGAGAGAGAGACAGCTGAGGCAGATATGAGACAGGCAGGGGAGAGACAGCTGAGGCAGAGATGAGACAGGCAGGGAGACAGCTGAGGCAGAGATGAGACAGGCAGGGAGAGAGACAGCTGAGGCAGGAGATGAGACAGGCAGGGGAGAGAGGAAGCTGAGGCAAGAGAGGAGACAAGCAGGAAGAGAGACAACTGAGGGAATGAGACAAGAGGGAGAGACAGGAGCAGAGAGAACAGGCAGGAGCGAGACAGCTGAGACAGAGATGAGACAGGCAGGGAGAGAGGAAACTGGAGTGGCCGGAGGAAACGCACACAAACATACAAACTCCTTGTAGATGTTGTCCTTGGTGGAATTGAATCCAGGACCTCAGGACCTCAACTCTGCATAGGCTGCAGTGCTAACCACTTGAGCCACCATGCCGCCCCAGATGGAGTCTGTAATTGTTTTTTTTTTTTCGAATAAAACATTTTTTTCTCTGTGTTGTGTTTTTTTTAATACTTTACTAGAAATTCATGGCGGTCATTTCTAATATTGGTGTGACCCCATGAATTTCGGGCTTAGGGCCAGCTGATAATACAAAGATGGCCCTAACCCCTTTATTACCCAGTGAGCCACCGCACCAGGGCCCTGAATGAGCCAGATACAGCACCAGAAAGTGGCGCTTTTATGGACACGCCATTTTCTGGGGTGGCTGAAAGACGTAAATTCAGGATGGAAACATTATAAAATACTTAAAGGCATTTTCCCATGAACAACGTTAATTTTAAAGTTCATTTTAATGAATAGATCTTGTAAAAATAATAATTTCCACAACTGAATGTGGTTAAAAATAAATGTTCCTGTACTGAGATAATCTTTTATGTGTCCCTGCTATGTACTGTGTAATGGATGTGTCTGACCGTACAGGGACATGATCTAATCATAGCACATCTCCTGTGCTGAGATAATCTTATATATGTGTCCCTGCTATTGTGGCGCCCCTGCGACCAAGGTGGCCACAGGTAGGAACTGCAGCCAGGGAGGTGGAGACAGTTTTCTAGAAACACCTTGTGAGGCACATCCGGCATGGTCCCATGGCCGGGGTGCATCACATGGGTTAGGGTGCTTTCACACTGCGTTTTTCTGTGATCCGTGGCTGTCCGTTGTAAAACGGACAGCGACGGATCAGATTTTGGCCCCATGTTAGTCAATGGGCACGGATCACATCGGATTTGGCCTTATTGGCATCCGATTTTTGTCGGATCCGATTCTGGCCGATTTTTTGCTGTGCCCAAAATCGCAGCCTGCGATTTTTGGCACAGCGGATCAAATCGGACCGAATTGGATCCGACCTGATCTGTGCCAAATAACATGAAGCCTATGGAGCGCGGATCCGAGGAAAAAGCTGATGACTCCTCGGACCCGATTTTAGTGTACTGAGCATGCTCAGTACACTAAAATCCCTCTGTGCCATCTAATATCACTTCTGCAATGTATATTCATACATTGCAGAAGTGATATCCAGTGAAATCAAAGGGTTAAAAATAAAAAATCTTTATTCTCACCTCTCCCACGATCCAGCGATGCCTCCAGCGCTCTGTGCCTCTAGGACCTGGCCTGACGTCACAGTGCAGTCACATGACCGGTTACTGCGGTAACCGGTCATGTGACTGTGACATCACGCCAGGTCCTGTGCATCAGAAAAGAGAAGCTGGAAGCACCGCGGCCTCGTGGATAGGTGAGAATAAAGATTTTTTTATTTTTTAAGGTCTGCAAAGAGGGGGACAAAGAGGGGTGCAAAGAGGGGGTGCAAAGAGGGGGTCCAAAGAGGGGACAAAGAGGGGTCCAAGAGGAGGACAAAGAGGGGGACAAAGAAGGGACAAAGAGGGATCCAAGAGGGGACAAAGAGGGGAGACAGAGGGGAGAAAGATGACAGGAGGGAGAGAGGAGGGGGACGAGATGACAGGAGGAGTGGGGAGAGGATCCAAACTGATGCTGCAAAATATCGGAATCGGATGCCTATTTGCATCCGATTGCAGGCATCAGTTTGGATCTGTTGCTGTCCGAGGGTTGCTGCAAAAAGTCTGATCCCCTCGGACAGCACAAAACGCAGTGTGAGAGCAGCCTTACCGGTTTAGGAACCTGTTCACATGAGCTGGTTTTCCTGTGTGTGAGTGCTGTAACCCTGACCGGTACACAGTGAGTTAATAGCTGAAGGATTCATGAGACCACTGAGCGGCTGAGAGAGCAATGTGTGCTAAATGCCAACAGCCTGGTGAGGTGTGTCAGGTGGGTGTGGCCGCTACGAAAAGAGCTAGCCAGGTGTCTGTGTGTGGGTCAGACTAGAGATGAATGGGAATCAAAGCAGTCCTGAGCTCTGCGATGTGTTAAGACTCCATATGCCGTGGGGAAAGACTCAGGTGGACTGTATCCAGGAGGACGCTGGCCCGGACGTGGGGCAAAACACGTCCGACAGGAGCTCTTAGGGTATATCTGCTATACCCCGGTAACTCAGGTTGCTAGACCCAGTTCGGTGCCCCGGTAAGCTAGCAGTCCACGTATGCAATGGTGGACCTGAGTGCCATGTGCAATCCAAGGGGCGAGAGGACAATGGGAGTTCAGTATGTGTGTCCTTGCTATGTACAGTGTAATGGATGTGTCTGACATAGGAAATTATATAAGGGAAAACCATGGTCCTGATTTTATATCACACACATGCGCTTGGGCCGGGGAGGACACAACAGTATTCAATCAATGGACTGGTTGAAGTGCAGTGCGAGTGCGAAACACCACATATATAAGATTATCTCAGAATCTGAAAAAAATGCATAAACACATCCAATTGTATAGTTTTTTTCATTTTTCCAGGTTCTATTGATTAAAATTAACTTTATTCATGGGAAAACCGCTTTATACACAGGGAAACACTATGGACCTATTTTGATGGGTCAAAATTACGAGCTTAGAATCTAAACAAGAGGACTGTGCAGACCCTCTTGAGAAGAACAAAACCAGGATTACTGGTTTCTGGACAGTTTATGAAGTTTGACCTTGTCTGCTTTCTGAAACTGCGTTCTGTATTTTAGGTTGCACTGGAATTTGGTCACCACAGTGTGGCGTTGTTGAGGATCATCACACCAATTAACCCCAGTGACCATCCTGCTTGGCCCCGCAACCAGTTAAGGAGCCTCTCAACATTCAATGGGCACTAGAAAATTGTGGAAAACTTTGCTGCCTGGTGCCTAAACGAGAACCTCTTTAGGATGCCACTGTCTCTCCAGTTTATCGTGCCTGGAATTTATTGTCTCAATACTATGTCAACAAAAAAAGTTATATTATGTTTCTAACTAGATTAAGGCCCGATGCTATCGCATCGGGAGGGTTGGATTGGCTACATCCAAGATGGCATCCGGAAAGTCTTGCTAGACTTCCAGAACGCCATCTTGGATGTGGTGCGATCCATCATGGCAGGTGGCAGTGTCGCGAGACTTCCCGGTCTCCATCTTGGATCTCGCGAGATCCAATATGGCAGGCGGGTAGTCTCGCGAGAAATCATCGTCGAGGATGGATGTCGCCAGACGGGGCAGATCCAACATGGTGTTGTCGTCGCGGAGAAAAAGATGGAATGTCGGGGAGAAGATCAAATGCCGGCGGCGGCGTGCAGGAGACGATCGGATGTCGGCGGTGTGTTAGCGGACGGGTGTCGGTGAGTATAGATGTCGGCGTGAGAGTACATGGGGGTATGAGTGTGGGGGTATGAGTGTGAGACTGTACAGAGAGGGGGGTGGTGTATGTGAAGTGGCCAGGGGATCGCGTGTGTGGGGAGGTGCAGAAAGAGAGGGGGGGTGTGTTGAGGAGTGTGATTGTGAGGCATAAGCAGAGGCCTCCAATGGCGGTAGTGGGGCTTTGAAAGCCCCGCTACCGCCAAAGGTTGGCCATCTTGGATCACCCGCGACGGGTGTACAGGCAGCTTTGTCACGGATGTGATGTAGCAATACCGTTACATAGTGACGGAAGTAGGCTTAGGGCTTTTATTATAATAGATGGAATACATACAGCAGTAGCAGTGTGCAGCGGTGCCGAGTCCAGGAGGAGACAGCAGGCAGGTGCGGGCAGAAGGGGGCTGGGGAACAGCGGCCATGTGCGGGCAGGAAGGGGCCGAGGAAGAGCAGCCGGGTGCGTGCAGGAGGGGGCCGGGGGACAGTGGCCTGATGCGGGCAGGAGGGAGGAAGGAGACAGCGACCATGGTGAGGCAGGAGGGGGCCAGGGGGACAGCGGCCAGGTGCGGGCAGGAGGGGCGGGGGGGGGCCTTTCTGGCCGCACCCGGCCGCTGTCCCCCGGCCCTCTCCTGCCCGCAGCAGAGTGCTTAGCAGAGTATACGGCGACTCAGTGGTTAGCAGAGTATATGGGGGCTCAGTGGTTAGCAGACTTTACGGCGGCTCAGTGGTTAGCAGAGATACGGCGGCGGAGTGGTTAGCAGAGTATACGCTGGCTCAATAGTTAGCACTATATAAGGAGCCTCAGTGGTTAGCACTCTATGGTGGCTCAGTGGTTGGCACTGTATATGGTGGCTCAATAATTAGAGCAGTAATGTGGCTCAGTGATTAGCACTGTATACGGTGACTGAGTGGGTAGCACTCTATGGTAGGCTAAGTAGTTGGCACTGTATAATGGTGACTCATATTTAGAGCAGTAATGTGACTCAGTGGTTAGTACTGTATACGTGTACGCGGGTGATTAGCACTGTATACGGTGGCTCAGTGGTTGGCACTGTATATGGTGGCTCAGTGGTTAGCACAGTATGGTGGCTCAGTGGTTAGCACTGTATGCTGGCTCAGTGGTTAGCACTGTATGCTGGCTCAGTGGTTAGCACTGTACAGTGGCTGAGTGGTTAGCACTCTAAGGTGGCTCAGTGGTTAGCACTGTACGGTGGCTAAGTGGTTAGCTCTGTATGGTGGCTCAATGTTTAGCACTGCACGGTGGCTCAGTGGTTAGGACAGTATGGTGGCTCAGTGGTTTAGCATTGTACGGTGACTCAGTGGTTAGCACAGCCGGTGGCTCAGCGGTTAGCACTGCACAGTGGCTTAGTGTTTAGCAAAGTATGCTCATATGCCGCACAGATGCTGCATATGCTGTTTAAACCCCTGAATTAAACAGAGATGCCCAGCAACTGGTTAATCATAATCATCTTGCACTGCTGACACAGCGGTGCAAGATGATTACTTACTGTACCGGGAGTTGATTCGCACCCATATACTTTAATGGCCCCTCACGCGAGGGAATCGCGTGCAATCGCAGCATGCTGCAATTGCACTCGCATTGCCCTCGCAAGGCGAGAGTAATGCGTGAAACTCGCATTGGTGTGACCTGTATCATTTAAAGATACAGGTCCGAGTGCAATGCGATTTTTTTCACGCATTAAACTCGCGCGAGTTTTGTGCCAGTGGTCAGCACTGTATGGTGGCTCAGTGGTCAGCACTGTATGGTGGCTCAGTGGTCCGCACTGTATGGTGGCTCAGTGGTTAGCACTGTACGGTGGCTTAGTGGTTAGCACTGTATGGTGGCTCAGTGGTTAGCACTGTACAGTGGCTCAGTGGTTAGCACAGTAACGGTGGCTCAGTGGTTAGCAGTGTATATGGTGGCTCAGTGGTCAGCACTGTACGGCGGCTCAGTGGTTAGCAGAGTATACAGCGACCCAGTAGTTAGCAGAGTTTACGGTGGCTCAGTGGTTAGCAGAGTATATGGGGGCTCAGTGGTTAGCAGACTTTATGGCGGCTCAGTGGTTAGCAGAGTATACGGCGGCTGAGTCGTTAGCAGAGTATACAGGGGCTCAGTGGTTAGCACAGTATACGCTGGCTCAATTGTTAGCACTGTATACGGAGCCTCAGTGGTTAGCACTCTATGGTGGCTAAGTGGTTGGCACTGTATATGGTGGCTCAATAATTAGAGCAGTAATGTGGCTCAGTGATTAGCACTGTATATGGTGACTCAGTGGTTAGCACTGTATGGTGACTCAGTGGTTAGCACTGTATGGTGCCTCAGTGATTAGCACTGTATACGGTGACTTGGTGATTAGCACTGTATGGTGCCTCCGTGGTTAGCACAGGATGGTGGCTCAGTGGTTAGCACTGTATGCTTTCTCAGTGGTCAGCACTGTATGGTGGCTCAGTGGTCAGCACTGTACGGTGGCTCAAAGGTCAGCACTGTACGGTGGCTTAGTGGTTAGCACTGTATGGTGCCTCCGTGGTTAGCACTGTATGCCTTCTCAGTGGTCAGCACTGTACGGTGGCTCAGTGGTCAGCACTGTACGGTGGCTCAGTGGTCAGCACTGTACGGTGGCTCAGTGGTCACACTGTACGTGGCTCAGTGGTCAGCACTGTACGGTGGCTTAGTGGTTAGCACTGTATGGTGGCTCAGTGGTTAGCACAGCGCGGTGGCTCAGAGGATAGCACTGCGTGGTGGCTTAGTGTTTAGCAAAGTATGGTGCCTCAGTGGTTAGCACAGTATATGGCCGCTCAGTGGTTAGCACTATATGGAGGCAGAGTGCTTAACTCTGTATGGAGGCTCATTGGTTAGCACAGTATGGTGGGTCAGTGGTTAGCACTGTATAAGGTGGCTCAGTGGTTAGCACAGTATGAGGTGGCTGAGTGATTAGGACTCTATGCTGGCTGAGTGTTTAACACTGTGTACGGTGAGTTAGTGGTTAGCACTTTATGGCGGCGCAGTGGTCAGCACTGTACAGTGGCTCAGTGGTCAGCACTGTATGGTGGCTCAGTGGTCAGCATTGTACAGTGGCTCAGTGGTCAGCACTGTACGGTGGCTCAGGTGTCAGCATAGGCCGGGGGGGGCAGAGTGGTGAGCGGAAGCCGGGGGGGGGGCAGAGTGGTCAGCGGAGGCCGGGGGGGGGGGGGGGCAGAGTGGTAAGTGGAGGGGGGGCAGAGTGGTCAGGGAGGCCAGGGGGGGCAGAGTGGTCAGGAGGCTGGGGGGGCAGAGTGGTCAGCAGAGGCTGGGGGGGGCAGAGTGGTCAGCAGAGGCTGGGGGGGCAGAGTGGTCAGCAGAGGCCCGAGGGGCAGAGTGGTCAGCGGAGGCCGGGGGGGCAGAGTGGTCAGCGGAGGCTGGGGGAGGGGGGGCAGAGTGGTCAGCAAAGGCTGGGGGGGCAGAGTGGTCAGCGGAGGCTGGGGGAAGGGGGGCAGAGTTGTCAGCGGAGGCCGGGGGGAAGAGTGGTTAGCGGAGGGAGGGGGGGGTCAGTGGAGGGCGGGCAGAGTGGTCAGCAAAGGACGGGGGGGCAGAGTGGTCAGCGAAGGCCAGGGGGGACAGATTGGTCAGCGGAGGCCGGGGGGGGGGCAGAATGGTCACCGGAGGCCGGGGGGGCATATTTACCTCCCTCGCCAGCGCCATCTTCCATGTCGCCGCCCCGTATATAGTGAAACCAAGATGGCGGCCGGAAAGTCTCGCGAGAGTTCCCGGCCACCATCTTGGTTTCGCCTTGTGCACAGCGGCGACATTAAAGATGGCGGTCGGGAAGTCTCGTGTCCACTCAGCACTCAGCCCACTCATCACTCAGCCCGCTCACCACTCACCCCACAGCTTGCTCAGCCCGCTCACCCCACAGCCCACCGAATGAGGAACTTCGTCACTTCCTCATGCTGCCGTCATCTTCCCCATGCCGCTGTCGCATGAGAGAAAGCACAGGAGGAGGCAGAGAGCGACCACACAAGGGGCAGAGAGCAACCACACAGGGGTTGAGAGAGGGACCTCAAGGGGGGATGGAGAGTGAGGGGGAAAAAACAGTGGACAGGGGAGAGCCAGCACGGGGGAGATACGGCAACCACCCCCAGCGCCACAGAGCTCCCGCCCATCATGATGTCATTGCCCACCTGAAGCGAGAGCATCGGGCTCTCATTTAGTAGATACATTTTCCTGTCTTTCTTTATCATCCTCCTGATATCAGGAAAAAAGGAATATATATGACATAAAAATGAAGCCTCCTATATCGCAAAAAAGAGAAAAATATTTAGAGCTGTTAAAACCAAATATACACATTAAAAAGAGCCTAGTCAGAAAAAGTCAGAATGGCCAAGTCCTAAATAAGTGAATACATTAAGTATTCAATTAAAATAGCAACAAAGTGTTTATAGTGTTATCTTTGATTATTAATTTCATGATCTGAAATATTCAAGTGTAACAAATTAGAAAACATTAGGAAAGGGCAAATACAGATTGATAACAGACGATTGTCACCAGTTGATTGTCCTCAGTTTGAATGGTGGTTCCTCTTATCTACTAATACTCCATTCATTTTCTATGGGTCTACTGAGAAGGCCAACTACTGCATTTGTGAACCTTTGTCTGTCCTATAGATATGCAATGGATTAGTAACAGGGCTATCCAAACTCAGCAACTGATGATACAAGTCATGATCACTAGAGCATGCCAATGCTGATTGACTGGGGCCATAAGTGGCCCCTTAAAAAGCATAGTGTCCCTCTAGCCAGATGCTGTTTCTAGAAATATTCACTTGAAAAATTGGGTTGAGTTACAGTTCTTTTGTCATCACCAGGCACCATATAGAGTAAACATGAAAGAAGTGTTAGCCTCTTTGTTGCTGTGATAGAGCTAACCTTCACGGATGGGACTGGCATGCTCTGCTGATACGCCATTTCTCGCTGATGTGAAAACATTTTTCTATTTGAAATCTTTGCAAAACACCCAAAGTTTTGCCAAAGTGGTCACCGTTTCTGTGTTGATCATTCAGTACATACATCAGGAAGCTTTATTTCCAATATACATTTTTAATAAATTTTCAATCCATTGACTTGCATTGACAATAATGAAAAATCATTATCTTTCAAGACTAGTGCAGGACTCAACAAGAAGGAGGGACATTCTAGACTTTATTCTAACCAATCAGCCAGACATAATGTCAAAAGTAGGGGTTGGGGTCACTTGGGTAATATTGATAACAAATGAATAGATTTTCATGCATCCTTTAAAAAGATGTATAGAAGATGGGAACAAGGACACTAAAGAAAGATTAGAAAGGCCAATGCCTTAATCTGGGTCAACATCCTTGAAAATAAAAGTACACAAAGCAAAAGGATCACTTTTGTAAGCATCCTGAATAGGCAGTGTGCCCTATGGAATAAACTAGCTAAAAATATGAGGAAAGCTCTATGGCTAAATATATCTGTGAAGGACACAATAAATGGCAAAAAGAAAATGGTTAGAGAATTAAAGGGCTTTTCCTAAAGTCTGTGTGTATAACTAGATTGCAGAATGCTAACAATTTGTAATTTACACCCCGTTAGCATTTTGCATGGTTACCTACATATCAGCATACCGTGTGTGTGTAGGAGCCGTCTAGAGGCGTGTTGTTTTGGAGCCTTGTTGTAACATCACAACTGGACGTTACGCCCAGACTCCCCAGTCTCCAGCATGCTTGCCCCAGTCTCCAGCATGCCTGCTCCATCTCCAGTGAAAGAACTGACCTCAGTAAAGATGAGCGCGCAGGCACCGCATCACTGACACAGAGTGGTTTTCTTCACAGAGGGGACATCAAAGGCTGAGACATGACATATGATGTACATATACATTAAAAGTTGTTAAGGGGCTACATTTAACAAGAAGTATGGCATTGCCTCAAAAAGACTTAAGTCAACAAATCACCATGCCCTGATGGCATGTACACCTCAGTACTGCTGGAATTAAGCACTGTCATAGACAGACTTTTATTTCTAATATTAAAGAATTCCATAATAACAAGGTCTATACCACAGGACTGGTGCATAGCAAATGTGGTGCCAAAATTAAAAAAGGGACAAAATCTGAGCCTGGAAATAAAAGACCTGGTACTTTAACCTCTACTCTGGGCAAAAACTTTGAAGTTTTTTTAAGAGATCCCTTAAGTATCTTAATAAGAATAACCTCATGACCCAACAATCCATATGGGTTTATAAAGGAACGGTCCTGTCAAGCTAATTTGATCAGCTTCTATGGTAAATTTCAGACTGGACCAGGTTAACATCGTGGGTGTTGTTTATCTGGACTCTTCAATGGTGTTTAATTAATACTTGAAGGTTTTTTTTTTACATAAATTGAGAATAATGAGACTAGAGGAAAATAATTGGCTCAGTGAAACAGTTGGTGGATATTAATGAGACACATACAGATTGGGTCAGTTAAAATTGGGATCAGTATTGGGCTCTCTTAAATATTTATTAGTGGCCTGGTAGAAGGCATACAGAGAAGAATTTCAATATTTGCAAATGATACTAAACACTGCAAGGTAAGGAATACACAGGAGGATAATTTAATATTACACTGGGATTTATGTACTGTAAGCTGGCAGCTTGTGCTACGAAATTGCAACAGAAGTTTAATAAAAGGTCAGGTAGAAATTGTAGAACACTGGGTAAAACTGTCACTGAAAAAGACTTGAGTGTGTGAGTGTACGGAAATCTCAACTTTGGTGATTAGTGCCAGGCAGTTGTTGCCAAAGCAAATAAAATCATTCCTTCACTACCATAGGGCAATTAATATCTGTCTCATGGGGTTTTTGCCTTTCTCTGGATCAACATGTTAAGTAACAGGTCAAACTCGATGAACTTATTTCTACCTTCAAAAACTATGAAACCTAGGCCTTTGCTTGGTCACTAAACTTTGGTATTCAGTGTCTCAAGTGTACTGGAAATAGCTGTTTCCTACAATTTTCAAGAATATGTTTTGTCAAATATAGTTAAATATTAGACAACATTATGAATGTGCAGGCGAGGCTAGAAAAGTGAGGTTGCAAATGTGATGTCAACCTAGCCTAACCAGTTGAGAGGTACTGGCTCAGGAGAATAGCCGTTGTGAAGATAACAATTTTTTTGTAGCTTAAAGGGATCCTGTCACCCCCAAAACACCTCCTAAGCTATTAAAAGCTGTCCCTAGAGCATATTAACACTTACCCTACACTCCTTTTAGCTCCTAAATGCATATAGTCAAACTGAATATAAACGTTTTATAAGTACCTCATTACTGATGATAATGAGTGACTATGGTATTCATAGTCACTCAGCCAGGCTGCCCCTCTTCATCATATCACGCCTGTATAGGCGTGATCTTCATCATAGATTCAAATTCGCCGCCTCCCTGCGCGCCTCCCCACTCTCCCATTCCGTCCGGGCTTCAGTGTTGGGGCTGTATGACGCGACTCGCGTCATTTCCGGCGCCGGGTGACGTATGTACACCCGCGCCGCTGTTAGAGCTTCAAGCCCCGTACTGCGCATGCGCATGCGCAGTGCGGGACTTGAAGCTAACAGCGGCGCGGGTGTAAATACGTCACCCGGTGCCGGAAATGACGTGAATCGCGTCATACAGCCCCAACACTGAAGCCCGGACGGAATGGGAGAGTGGGGAGGCGCGCAGGGAGGCGGCGAATTTGAATCTATGATGAAGATCACGCCTATACAGGCGTGATATGATGAAGAGGGGCAGCCTGGCTGAGTGACTATGAATACCATAGTCACTCATTAACATCAGTAATGAGGAACTTATAAAACGTTTATATTCAGTTTGACTATACAGTTAGGGCCAGAAATATTTGGACAGTGACACAAGTTTTGTTATTTTAGCTGTTTACAAAAGCATGTTCAGAAATACAATTATATATATAATATGGGCTGAAAGTGCACACTCCCAGCTGCAATATGAGAGTTTCCACATCCAAATCGGAGAAAGGGTTTAGGAATCATAGCTCTGTAATGCATAGCCTCCTCTTTTTCAAGGGACCAAAAGTAATTGGACAATGGACTCTAAGGGCTGCAATTAAATCTGAAGGCGTCTCCCTCGTTAACCTGTAATCAATGAAGTAGTTAAAAGGTCAGGGGTGGATTCCAGGTGTGTGGTTTTGCATTTGGAAGCTGTTGCTGTGACCAGACAACATGCGGTCAAAGGAACTCTCAATTGAGGTGAAGCAGAACATCCTGAGGCTGAAAAAAAAGAAAAAATCCATCAGAGAGATAGCAGACATGCTTGGAGTAGCAAAATCAACAGTTGGGTACATTCTGAGAAAAAAGGAATTGACTGGTGAGCTTGGGAACTTTAAAAGGCCTGGGCGTCCACGGATGACAACAGTGGTGGATGATCGCCGCATACTTTATTTGGTGAAGAAGAACCCGTTCACAACATCAACTGAAGTCCAGAACACTCTCAGTGAAGTAGGTGTATCTGTCTCTAAGTCAACAGTAAAGAGAAGACTCCATGACAGTAAATACAAAGGGTTCACATCTAGATGCAAACCATTCATCAATTCCAAAAATAGACAGGCCAGAGTTAAATTTGCTGAAAAACACCTCAAGAAGCCAGCTCAGTTCTGGAAAAGTATTCTATGGACAGATGAGACAAAGATCAACCTGTACCAGAATGATGGGAAGAAAAAAGTTTGGAGAAGAAAGGGAACGGCACATGATCCAAGGCACACCACATCCTCTGTAAAACATGGTGGAGGCAACGTGATGGCATGGGCATGCATGGCTTTCAATGGCACTGGGTCACTTGTGTTTATTGATGACATAACAGCAGACAAGAGTAGCCGGATGAATTCTGAAGTGTACCGGGATATACTTTCAGCCCAGATTCAGCCAAATGCTGCAAAGTTGATTGGACGGCGCTTCATAGTACAGATGGACAATGACCCCAAGCATACAGCCAAAGCTACCCAGGAGTTCATGAGTGCAAAAAAGTGGAACATTCTGCAATGGCCAAGTCAATCACCAGATCTTAACCCAATTGAGCATGCATTTCACTTGCTCAAATCCAGACTTAAGACGGAAAGACCCACAAACAAGCAAGACCTGAAGGCTGCGGCTGTAAAGGCCTGGCAAAGCATTAAGAAGGAGGAAACCCAGCGTTTGGTGATGTCCATGGGTTCCAGACTTAAGGCAGTGATTGCCTCCAAAGGATTCGCAACAAAATATTGAAAATAAAAATATTTTGTTTGGGTTATGTTTATTTGTCCAATTACTTTTGACCTCCTAAAATGTGGAATGTTTGTAAAGAAATGTGTACAATTCCTACATTTTCTATCAGATATTTTTGTTCAACCCTTCAAATTAAACGTTACAATCTGCACTTGAATTCTGTTGTAGAGGTTTCATTTCAAATCCAATGTGGTGCCATGCAGAGCCCAACTCGCGAAAATTGTGTCACTGTCCAAATATTTCTGGCCCTAACTGTATGCATTTAGGAGCTAAAAGGAGTGTAGGGTAAGTGTTAATATGCTCCAGGGACAGCTTTTAATAGCTTAGGAGGTGTTTTGGGGGTGACAGGATCCCTTTAATTGCATCCTCGTCTGTAGGACACAGAAACAATTAAGTAGAAGGTGCATTAGCAGTGCCACACTGGAATATATGGACACCCAGCATGTGGCGCACCACAGGGTGAAAACGGGGATGGTATAGAAGGCCCTGGTGATTGATAGAGGGGAAATTGGTTACCTCCTGACACCCACCTGAGTATGTTAACTACAGTAACCTGTCACCCAAGTGAAAAAAACTTTTTCATTTATTTGAGAAAGTAAACACAGACCTCCTTTTAGAACTATTTGGCAGTAATATATTGTCCCCTTTGGCTTGATTTTCCTCTTTAGGGACTGCTACATTGTTATCTGTAATAATATCTATGCATCTTTAAGCTTCTGTTTAGGAGTGATTGGTGAGCACAGTCCTCTCTGCTATTTGTACATATTGTAATTATGTGTATGCATTCTTCATTCATCTGGACATGCATCCCTTAATCATTTTGTCATTTATTTGACTGAGTTATGACCTATTTACTTCACTCCCTCTTTAGGCTTCCATTCACAGTATTAACAGTAGAGCAAGCTGTACTTTCTAAGTATAGTGCAGAACGTATTGGGGTGAGTCTATGTGGAGTGGGGGCGCCATTCAGTTTATGTCAGGGTGCTGACCCCACTGCTAGGTAGGTTACTTTGATAGGGTATTGTTGCCACATTTTTTCCCTTACCTAGGTTTCCAATATATAACTTTTACCTTTTGACTTATTTATAATCACGGGTGCAATGTGTTTAGCACCATAATAAAATTATTTATTTGAGTTTTGATTGTTTGTGTTTTTTTTTTTACAGCTCCATAATGACAATATCGTAGTTCCTTTCCGCCGGAGATATCTTAATTGAGAAAAAGGCACATGGATGCCTCTTACTTAGAGGCAGCCCTTGAGATAATATAGCCCCAAACCCCACTTAGGACACATCAACCTCAAATGGTTGCGACACATCAGGTTGGACAAGCACAGGTGTCATGGCAAAGTATTTCCTCAAAGAAGAGAATGCCTAGTGAGCGAGGTTGGACCACCTCAAAAAGTCTGTACCTTTCCTAGTCATATCAATTATGTGTTTGACAATTAATGAGACGTTCCGGATGAACTTCCTATAGTAACTGTCAAACTTCAGAAAGGGTTGTAGTGCTTTCAGATTTTTAGGAGGATCCCATTTCAGCACTGCATAAACCTTATCTGGATCCATCCGGAAAGCAGCAGATGACACCAAGAAGCATAAAAATTGCACATCATGCACGGTGAATACACACTTTTTAAGTCTGAAATACAGATATTTATCACATAAAATCTGTAACACATGCCTGACATTTATCTGATGAGTCTTGAGGTCAGTTAAGTAAATCAAAATATTCTTGAGATATACCACAAATCGATAGGAGCCGTCATGAAGCCAAAAGGCATGACTAAGTTTTCATAATGTCCTTCAGAAGTGTTAAATATCATTTTTCTCTCACCTGACCCCGATTCTAATCAGATTATAAACCCCCTGAGAACCATATTGGAGGACCATTTAGCACCTACAATCTGATCAGGTTAATAAATCCAGAATAAGCGGGAGAGGATATGGGTCTTGGATGGTAATTTGATTCAACTCGAGAAAGTCGAAACAGAGATGAAGTCCTCCATCTTTTTTCTTCACACAGGAAAACCCTGCCACCACGGAGAAGAGGAGACTCTAATTTGTCCCTTAGTAAGTAACATTTTTTGATTTCTAATAAAAAATGTTCTCTGTGTTGTGTGGTTTTTTTTTTTAATGTATACTAGAAAATTCATGGTAGCCATGTCTATTATTGGAGTGACATCATGAATTTCGGGCTTAGGGCCAGCTGATAATACAAAGCTGAATCTAACCCCATTATTACCCAGTGAGCCACCCAGCACCACGGCCGTTGGAAGAGTCGGATACAGCGCCGGAAGATGGCGCTTCTATGAACACGCCATTTTCTGGGGCGACTGCGGAATGCAATTTGCAGCGGGGGGGGGGGGGGGGAAGCCCAGAATGCTTGGGCTAGCCTGCGCTGTGGATTCTAGTCCCCAGCTGCCTAGTTGTACCTGGCTGGACACAAAAATAGGATGAAGCCGACATCGTTTTTTTAAAAATTATTTCATGAACTTCATGAAATAATAAAAAAATGAGTTTCCCAATATTTTTGTTTGCAGGCAGGTACAAATAGGCAGCTGGAGGTTGGGAGCCTGTAACTACCTGCTGTACCTGGCTGAAATAAAAAAAATGGCGAAGCCCACATCAAATTTTTTTACTAATTTATTAACAAATAAAGACACAAACACACTTAGGGACTGCATCTTTATTAACCCCTCGACCCTCATCTCTGTGCTGAACACTCTCGGCCCTGCTCCATCAGAGACTAAGGGGATGAACAAAGCTTCTATCCTCTTGGTCCCTGAAGGAGAGCCCAGAGCACTGGGGCAAAGTAAGGGGAGTAACTCAGGTCACCCAAGGACAGGTTAGGTCATGCCACCTCAGCTGTCCTCGGGTGACGCCAGCATCTCCCCTGTTACAATGTCACAGATCACGCTCCTTATTCCACTTACACACTGAGCTGTCAAAAAATTGCATCAAAACGCATGAAAATTGCACCAAAAAGCATAATCCATTGCAAAAAGACGGGAAAAACATTGTGGTTTTTGTACTCTTTTTGGCCCAGGAGATGCAAATGAACACCTTGGACACAATGCATGCAATTTCAGGCCTAAATAGCACCAAAAAGCATGAAATCTGCAGCAAAAACCACAACGTTTTTACCGCGGACTTCACTCTTTTCTATTGGGGTTGGATCAGGACTCTGGTCTGGCCATTTAATTTTTTGAATGTTTTCTGTTTCAAGGGACTGCTTTACCTGTTTTGCTGTGTTACAGGGGAAATTGTCCTGCATGAAAATTGCTGGCTGATTGAGTGCTGAGCACAAGTAAGGTATCACGTGTTGTTGAAGAAGGTTCTGATACACACCTGCATTCACTGTGCCATGTAGCTATATGAGAGGCCCAACCACCTTTCACTGACTTATTTAAACACTTTGGGTTCAATCTTTCCCTAGTTTGTCAATGATTCCCATCAGAACCAAATAAATTAAACTTGCTTTCATCTCTAAAAAGAATTGTGGACCACTACTCCTCTGTCCATACAGCATGCTCCACACCAAAGATGAGTCTAGCCTTTTGATTCTTTCTGCTAATGAGAGGTTTGGTCAATCCAGAGTGAGCTTTCAGTCCAAATGTCCTTACCCTGTTCAGTGCTGAACTAGCGAACTATTCCAGCTGCAGTTTTGAAAGTATTACCCATGGAGATTCTCCACATTATCCTTTCCTTACCTGCATTTGTCTTTCGAGGGTGATCAGCCTTCTTGGGAGACTTGAAAGGGTTTGTGATGTTGTAAAGATGCTATATTCTAGAAATCACAGACTTGGAATGACCAACTTCTGTTGCTATGGATGATAGCCATTGGCCTTTTTCTGGACAACCTGCAGGTTTTAGTCACTTTGGAATGGCACACCATTTTTGTAAAGTGAGTACAAATTGGAAAGTTTGGCTGGCAGTTAAATGGGGTTTGTCAGATAATTAAGGAAATTAGCACCAGGTGCCAGAATAACACCAATAAATTTCAGGTATCTGAAAGTGTTCTCTAATTTTCATCAGTGTTCTTTTTCATTTATCTCATTTACATTTTTATTCTGTGCCTTAGAATACATTCAGTTTATTAAATAAGCTTAAAATACTGCTATTTTACTCATGTTAGGATATTTTCACATAGTACAACACAGTGATCTTAACATTAAGGAAATTGTGTGTTGTTCTCTAATTTTGTTCGCCAGTGTAGAAGGGATTCTATAACCAGTGTCAGATGATAATACACATTACTATTTGTAGCTCAGAGGAGTGGTCACAAAAGGGCTGCACCTGAGAGTAATGCTACAAAGATCAGCTAGATAGGAAAGAGTACTTAACTCCCACAGCACTAAGGGTAAGGTCACACTGGCGTGAAAAACAGATGACTGCAATGCGTGATTTGATCGCATTGCAGTCAGACTTATGTTAGCTAATGGTATAGAACAGACTAGCGTGCGTCGGACGCTTTTTTTCTCATCCACATTCTGCATGAGAAAAAAGTTGCAACATGCTGCGACAGTATGCGATTCTCGTGCAAGTGTCGCCATTGTAAGTCTATGGGTCGACAAAAAATCGGACCGCACACGGACAGCACACAGACAACCCGTGTGCAATGTGATTTTTTTTCACAGCTGAAATAGTTTTACACAGGAATAAAGCTTGAGAAGTAGAAGCCTGCTCAAGTTTCACTACTTCTGGAAGCATACCTCCACGGAGCTGAACAACATGGACCCAGCCATCAATATAGAGATGCTAATTGTATTGGTCCAGAAGAGGCCCGAATTCTGGGACCCCAGAGATGCTGGATATACGGACTGCCGTAAGAAAGATGCCTCATGGGTGTATATCACTCGCCAACTATTCCCCTGTTATGATGACAGTTCCCGTGATGTACAGATAAATCTGGGTAACGTATTATGCTGGTTTATCATTCCTAATTGCTGTATTTGTATATTGTCATGTCAGTGATATTGTTGAAACTGATGTTTTGTTTTGTTTTTTAAAACACAGTGGATATGGTCACTAAGATATGGCAACGTTGCCGTGACCAGTATAGGCAGGAGACGAGAAATATGCCACCCACTGGGTCTGAGGCTCCCAAAAAATGGCCATACATTTATTTTTCATGCCTGAATTTTCTGGCTTCTGTACTGGATCTAAGACCGTATGTATTTGATTGTATTTTTTTGCATTAAGAAAAATCATTGGCCTATGGGAAATGCTTTCAAATTTACATGCCTCATATTTTATTGTAGCACCGAGACCAACTTGTGCCAGCAATCGGCCTCAGAGACAGAGTACCAGACTGACCGTGCTGCTGATTCTCCTGATGAGGGCTGTGTTGATCCAGTGTCCCAAGAGTGTAATGGGCCGTCATCATCAGCAACATTACCAGGCTCAATGGCATCCAATGTTTCACCTTTGCCTGGGCCAAGCCAACTACCGCCAGAGGAGACCGGCCAAAATGTGCAACAAAGTGTGCCAATGCCTAGATCTTCTCTGTCACCTCTTGTGTCATGTCGCTCTAGGCGCAGGCGAGATTTGGGTGTGAGCAACCAAAGGTGCGACGTGAATTCTGGAGTGCTCCAATACCTTGCCCGAACAGTAAGTGATGATGGTGAGGAGGCTTTTGGGCGTAGCCTAAGTAATTATTTGCAGGAAATTCCACGCCCAGTGAGGCTACGGGCAAGGGATGCCATTCAAATTGTACTGAATGCCTGTGTTCCCCCAAACAATCCACATGCAGTATTTAACATGCTAGAACAGTGGCAGAATTCCCAGGACAATTTGCTGGGCAACACAAAGACAGTGGGAACACAGACATCCTCCACAGGGAATGTGAATTTTCAGAGGCAAACAAATTATGGCCATGCTCACAGCCAACATACAAACATTCCAATGGGTACCAATACTAGTATCCGAAGGAATGATTATGGTAGTATGCAACACACAGCAGATAATACCACTTATACCAACCACCCATTCAGGGCCACACACAACTTACAGCACTCCTATACCCAGCAATGTGAAGGCCAATTTCCTGAAATGTCAACAAGTCAGGAAATAGACCTTTCTCAACAGAGCATTCCTGCATCTCAAAATTCAAGCACGGGTGCGAATGCAGGGCCAAACCATGATACATAAACCTATACAAACATTTAATTGTTGTTAACGTTAAATGAAAGTGTAATGTTGGCAAACAGCCCCCCTATTTTTTTTCATATTGGGGAAATTGATACATATGTGCAAAATATGTACAATATCATTTATGTTAATTTTATTTAAAAAAAAAAAAAAAGTAAAGATGTTATATTTCACAAATATTTATCTCCCTTTTTGTTCAATAAGGATAGGTTCATTTACAAATCTGTTTAAACACAGACACCAAAACATAAATTATACAAAAAAGTCACTTGTTCTTTGGACATACAAAAACACAAATTGATGCAACTTGAAAAACTTGGCCATGACACACTCAAGGGCCACGAACATATTGTTCCTGCCATGGGACTGAGCCCTCTACTGACACAAAATAATTTGAAAAAAGGTTGGCAGAGGGGTCAGGTTGAGGCCTCATGACAGGACCAACAGGAGGATAAGGATTGATTGCAGGCTGATCAGATGGTGTAACTTCTGTGGGTCGGTCATGGTTCCTGGTAAAATTATGTAGAATGACACAGGCCTTTATGACCGAATCTACATGACTGGCACTTAGTTGGATTGGGGATATGAGCACCCGCTATTTAGATGTCAGGATATCAAAGGCACACTCTACCATTCGCCGAGCACGTGACAGTCTGTAGTTGAAGACACAGCGTTGATGATCTAAGATGTGTCTTGGGTAAGGGCGCTTGAAGTCATGCCTCAATTGGAAGGCCTCATCCCCAACAATGACAAAAGGGACTGGTGGCCCCTTAGAACCTGGTAATTGTACAGATAGTGGGACATTAAAGTCTTTAATTATGAGGCAATGGCTCAGTATAGAGTTTTTGGATATGGTAAAATTGCCAGTACGGCGATAGGACCCCACATCAACAACAATAAATCTATATGTGCTGTCTACCAAGGTCAAAAGAAAAATAGAAAAATAATGATTATAATTTAAAAATTGTGTGCCAGAACTCGGTGTTTTTTTTATCCTAATGTGTTTGCCATCAAGCGACCCAAGGCAGATGGGTAATTGGCACACATTGTAATATCCATTGGCAATGCGATACCGATCAGCCTCTGTGGGTTCGGGCATCACTAGTGGCTGTAGCCTCCGCCATATTTCATCATAGATTGTAGAAACATTTTGACTAATTGTGGATTTTCCTATCAAGAACTCCACATGTAAACCTGCATAAGAAACACCAGTTGCCAAAAACCTATAGATGGGAAAATAAAAAAAAAATGTAAGACACAATGACTACATAACAAAGTATACATTGCCACCGTAAATATGTGGCCACCTACACAATTACAAAATATACCAGAAGCACATACGCATAGGTGACATCTTGAACATGTAATACATGAAGTCATGTCAACGCATGCAACCTCAATACAGTTGTCACAAACAACTGCAAAGGCACATACAAAATATCAGCCTAAAAATTCTGTGGGTATGCCAATAGACTATCACACCATGCAAAGCAACATAACATTCATACAACAAACACACACAAGCAGCCATTCTTCAGCAGATATATTTGGAAGCATTCAGGTTGTCTGGTATGTTATGCCAGGCCTTAAGAGTTCAAGCAAGATGTCAAAGGTTGGAATGGTCATTATGGTGTAGGCAAAGAATGTTGCCGGATGGGCATGTAATTCACCATAGAGCCCATGGAAATGGCCGTGGGTATTATGTTGCTGGAGAAGTGGGTGAACCCAGATACGGCCTCGCCTCCTTGGATCACCAATTATGAGGAATAGAGTCCCATATCATCTAACCTAGAGGAACAACACACACTCTGTGGTGTTCAATCTTAGGTTGGTAGACATTGCAGTAATATGATGGTACAATATGGCGTAAAACCTAATGCACCAAGACAATAAGCAAGTGCCCACATTCATGTACAGGGAACAGGACTCCAAATGGCCAGAAATTCACCTGATCAATTTAAGCCCTAATGGCCAAACAGTGCAGCCAATTCCAACCTTTATTATTCATTGAAATCGCATGAGAAAAACGCATTGCACATGGATGTCACACGCACACAACTCAGATGTTATCTGAAAAAACTTGGACACTTGCATTGTAGTTGCATGCCAAACAAACCAAAAAACAGATTAAAGTCATCCAACTCTCCTGGATGAGAACCAGATGGTTTTTTTCACACCAGTGTGACCTTACCCTAAAAGAAAGTAGACCCACTGAAATACCAATTGTAGACCTCCGATCAATAAGGCATTGTGACCTTCTGGTTCCAGACTCACCAGAAGTATCCCCTGAGTGGGACAAAGTCAAACACAAAGTCATACCTCGTGAGTAACTGAATGCCACTGTGTAATATCTCTCTTGTGCATTCCATCTGCACTAAAATTGCTATTTGTTCTGGAGCTATGCCTATGATATGTGGTACTACTCTAGTTTGTGGGGCATCAAGCCCAATAACACCTTACCATTGTGCAATTACCGTATATACTCGTGTATAAGCCGAGTTTTTCAGCCCAAAATTTGGGCTGAAAAGTCTCCCCCTCGGCTTATACACGAGTCAATACGGGGGGGCTGTGTCCGGGGCTGTGGAGGCTGCAGGAGGCGGGGGGGGGGGGGGGGCTGCTGTATGAGCGGCCCCGTCACGTGGGGCCGCTCATTAAATATGCACTGCTTCCCCCTGTCAATCAGCGGCAGGGGGAAGCAGTGCATACAGCCCCCAAATGCTGGCACTCGCCCCCCCTTGTAAGGGCCCCCCCCCCGATGCTTATATTACCATTCCGAACTTCTGATCCGCGCCGCTCCTCGGTGCTCCTCGCTGCTCCGTCCATCTGCTACATCCGGGATCTCTGGCCGTCGCAGGCATATGACGTCATCGCGCGACGGCCGGGGATCCCGGATGTAGAAGACGGACGGACGGAGCAGCGAGGAGCGCCGAGGAGCGGCGCGGATCAGAAGTCCGGAATGGTAAGAGAAGCGGGGGGGGCCCTTGTAAGGGGGGGCGAGTGCCAGCATTTGGGGGCTGCTGGGGACCCCCAGGGGGCTGCTGGGGACCCCCTGGGGGCCGCTGTGTACCCCCAAGGGGGCTGCTGGGGACCCCCAGGGGGCTGCTGTGTACCCCCTGGGGGCTGCTGTGTACCCCCTGGGGGCAGCTGGGGACCCTCAGGGGGCTGCTGTGTACCCCCTGGGGGCTGCTGTGTACCCCCTGGGGGCTGCTGTGTACCCCCTGGGGGCTGCTGGGGACCCCCAGGGGGCTGCTGTGTACCCCCTGGGGGCTGCTGGGGACCGCCTGGGGGCTGCTGGGTACCCCCAGGGGGATGCTGGGTTCCTCCTGGGGGCTGCTATATGTACCCCTGGGGGCCTGCTGTATACCACTGGGGCTGCTGTATACTACCACTGGGGCTGCTGTATACTACCACTGGGGCTGCTGTATACTACCACTGGGGCTGCTGTATACTACCACTGGGGCTGCTGTATACTACCACTGGGGCTGCTATATACTACCACTGGGGCTGCTATATACTACCACTGGGGCTGCTGTATACTACCACTGGGGCTGCTGTATACTACCACTGGGGCTGCTGTATACTACCACTGGGGCTGCTGTATACTACCACTGGGGCTGCTGTATACTACCACTGGGGCTGCTATATACTACCACTGGGGAGGCCTGTATACCACTGGGGGGGCCTGTATACCACACTGCTGGGGCTGTATACCTGTGCTGGGGTCCACCCTCGGCTTATACACGAGTCAATAGGTTTTTCCAGATTTTTGGGGCAATAGTAGGGGGGTCGGCTTATACACGGGTCGGCTTATACACGAGTATATACGGTAATAGAAAAGAGCACAGAAATTCTATGCTCTTTTCTATTACCGTATAGGGGAATTCAGTAGAATTTCATATTATAAATTAAATTCGAATAAATCAGTGATCCTCCCATAGCTGTACCATTAGCTACGCAGGAATACATAAAGCGTCTTTTCCCTTTTCAGTGGTTGGTCGAAGGAATCCCATATTTAGGCATAACTCTGACAACATCAGATCGGACAATTAAAGTGAATTTTACAAAACTTCACACTAAAATTAAAATATTATTAGAAGGATTACACCAGATTACTTCATCTTGGATAGCTAGGATTAATATTTTTAAAATGGTGGCCCTTCCAAAAATTTTGTATTACTTTAGAACTCTCCCTTTAGACATTCCAAAAAAAGTTATTCATAATTTGCAACGACTTGCTAGTAATTATATTTGGGCTCATAAAAAGCCACGTATAGCAAAGACAGTATTGTATCTTCCTCTAGAGGCAGGTGGGATGGGCTTTCCGGACTTATTGTCGTATCATAAGGCCTCGGTCCTGGTGGGGTTACGAGAATGGTGGCAGATGACTGGAGATCAGAAATGGTTACAGATAGAAAAAGTTTACTCAAGGCGAGGTTCCACTAGATTAGCATTGGAATCAGAGGTAATTCAGGTTAGCGCTTTTATCTCTCTACTGCCAACAATGCGGGCGGCAATAAGGTTATGGAGGACTATGGTTCCGTCTTATATTAGGATCCCACGTGCATCAATATCGGTATACGCTATTGAGCCCCATATCCCGTACTTAAATCTTCAAATGTGGTGGAATGCGGGAATTCAAACATTAGGAGATATGGAAGGGAGTACTGGGCTCCTTTCGTTTGATCAATTGGTTAATAAATATAGTGGGATACGTAGATATTTCTATCAATACCTACAAATTAGACATTTATTTGATAATATCTCACAATCAGGATGTCTGGATTCTGGCGAGGGTCGGATAAATAAATGGTTTATGTCCTCGGACCCAAATATAAGGGGAATTTCAATGTTTTATAAGTCCTTAACAATCCCAGGTGAAAGGGTTAAAGCCCCTTATATGGAGAAATGGGAACAGGAGTTGGATACGCCAATAGAATTAGAAGCCTGGGGGAATAGTATAAAGGAGATTAAAAGAGTATCTTCTTGTATAAACCTTGTGGAACAACTGAAGAAAACGCAATTGAGATGGTATCTTTGCCCAAACAGAATCGCTAAGTTTAGTCAGCACCATTCACAGTTATGTTGGCGAGGTTGCGGACAGGTAGGCTCCCAGAAACATGTTTGGTTTTCATGTCCGGCCCTTACTGCTCTTTGGGTAGTTATATCGCAGGTAATTTTGGAAATGACGGGAGTTACGATACTAATCGATCCTCTCATGGCGATCCTCCATATCGGTTTGGAAAATATTCCTAGTCAAGTAAGAGGGATAGTATCGCACATACTGATTGCAACCCGTTTTATTTTGGCATCGAAATGGAAAGAAGTTCCTCCCCCAAACATAAAAGAGGTAATAGAAAGAGTAAATATACACTGCAAATACGAACAAATATTGGTTCAATCAAACTCTAGGAAAAAAAAGGTAACCATATTATGGAAGCCTTGGGTAGAAAGTAAATACTATATGGCCTAAATAGTATAGGTAACGGATTAAGGTAGTGTTATGAAGTTGAATTGACTCGATTTATTTGATTTTGATGTAGAATAAGTTTTTTTTTTTTTATTTTATGTCTCTACATACGATGGTATCGCACCAGATTGGTGCAATTTTGAGTGTAGTATCCTCCCCTCTCCCCTCCTCCTTTTTTTTTTTTTTTTCCTTCCCCCTTTATTGTCGTTAATAGTATGTGTGTTTTTGATTTTGTATCATGTTGTTGTTTATGTCTAAAAATTGAAAATAAAAAATATTTAAAAAAAAAGAAAAGAGCACAGAATGAAGCACTATTATATTCAGTGATACAATGTGTATAGCAATCTTATATCGAGTAGCAAAGGTTTGTGTTGGTATTTTTAGGGGTTATTGTGTATAGCGCTATTATATTCACAAGGCACAGAGTGCGTGTAGCTTTGTTACGTTCAAAATGTACCATTTTTGTCATTATTACAGTATATTTTGGGTGATACGTGTGCCACTCTCAGATTTTGTATTAGTATAGAGTGTGTAAATATGCTGAAAAAGTGATGAAATAATAATAAATCATTAACAAAAAGAGATACGGTAAGTATTTTCTTAAAAACTTGTCATGATGGCCTAGGATGGATGGAAAAGAAAAGGAAAAAAACAGTGATTCCATCAGAGAAGACCTACAGTACCATGTGAGTAACTGAATGACATTGTGTAATAGCGTTCTTATGCATTACATCAGCAGCTATGATAGGTATGTGGTTTTCCTCTAGTTTGAGAGGCAATAAGCGCAATAATACCTTACCATTGTTCAGGAGATACTGGATGCTAGTATTATATCTAAAAATTTAGCTTGATTCTGCAGTGCACTACAATATGGGCCTTTACCAGTGTGTGTATGAGCCATAGAAAGATACATGTACACTAACTAGTCTTCCTCTGCTCTACTAAAAATTTCCCTAATAAAAATACAGAAATGTATACGTCCCACTGAAGGATGAGACATATGCTTCTGTATAGGCACCCATTGTAAAAAAAAAAATAATAATAATAATAATAATAAAATAAAATAAGTATCATGTGCAACATACTTTTTTCTACTGTGTTCTTTTGTATTGGAATGTGCAGTAGATTATGCTTTAATATACACTGAAAAAAGGACACTGACCCACCATTTGGTAAAAGGACATTCTGGGTAATACTCTTGATGTCCCGATGTAGCCATTCTTAAACTAACACACAAGAAAAATCGAACATAAAGTTAACTTATTTTCACTGGCTTGGTAAAGCGCTGTGGAATTAACAACACTATGTAAGTGAATAAATATATATATTGTGAGGGAGAAACTGGCTTTATTGTAAATGGCCAGTATGTATTGCACAGGCAGAGGTCTGCTGCATTGTAAAATCCAGGCTGTTTTGCTGGGACTTGTTGTTCCACATGTCTGTGATAGTATTAATGGCTAGATTTTACATGTTAGCAAGAAAGAGCTGGGTGGGTTTGGACAACCATATACCTCCCATAGGTATTTCTCATGCAATATAGTGAGACTGCTGTTGTGTCACATGACCTCTGATGTCAGACAGGTTCTAGAAGGTCAGACATCCTGTTTTCAGCACATGGTGAAGAGTACTTGTGTGAGTATGGAGCCTGCCAGAGCTCCTGAGAGTCCAGGAACCAAGGCTCTTAAGGATCTGGACGAACAACAGGTGCCAATACGGAGCAAGTCCAAGGACCTGGTTGTGGATCCCAGTAAGTGCATTCCTGGATGTTATACATTTTCTAATGTGTACGAGCATACCCGATGAAGATTGAGATGGTCTGTATGCAATTTCTGTTATATAATGCCAGTTTATGTTTAGTTCGCACAAAGCGGTTTAAGTATGATAATAAACCAGAAATGGACTTATTTAAATACTGTAGAAACTGTTGCTGTGTGCTTCAAATGTGCTAACCAGTGAGTGTTCCCCAATATGTTCAGTGAGCGCAGCCTCACAATATATATTGTATTCTTTAAGATATTATCTATCCATAGGATAGGTGCTAACTAACTGACTAGTGGAAGTCCAACCACTGGGAGCTGAAGAACAGAACACTTTTTTCCATATTCTTTTCTTACAGGGCTGCTGAGCAATCCACTCAGCTTTTTCTGACAGCTTCATGGAGAATAAGTGAAGCGAGGCCAGGCATCTGCCATGCTACTCTGTTTCAGCTCTTATGTGCTGGTCCAAGTGGATGGAACCCTACCGATCAGAAAGTTGTCATCTATCCTGTTGATAGGTTTGTTCTCACTGGACAACCCCTTTAAAGTGAACCTGTGTCTAGGTTTTTCCCATATGAACTGCAGCCACCACCAGTAAGCCAATATACACAGTATTCTAAAATGCTGAGCAAAGGTCCCCCAGGCCGATGTGTATTACATAAAAATAGACCTTTAATTATACTCACCTACAGTAAGGTCCGGTCCTATGTGCATTGCTAGTCTTTTTCCCGTGACTCCTTTCTGCTTGCAATCGCTGTCTTCCTTCCCTGCTTCATGTGGATTACATGTCGTATGTCATTCACACTGTGTCCTCCATTGTGTATGTGCAAAGCATTGTAGTGCGCATACGTGGGATTCTTTGACCTATCCTTACACCTGCGCATTACAATACTTTGCTCTGCTCTCTATAAGGCAGAGAGAAGTATGTGTGCGCAATAGAGGACACTGCATGGGTGACGTAGGACACGTCATCCACACAAAGAAGGGAAGGAGGACGACGATCGCGATAAGAGAGGAGGCGCCGGACCACGACCAGCAAGACCCATTGGACTGGACCGCCCCATAGTATAGTATAGTATGTATAGGACAGTTCATAGTATAGTACATAGTATACTATACATAGTATACATAGTATAGTATACATAGTGTAAATTGTATAGTACATAGTAGAGTGTACATAGTATAGTATATTATGGTATAATAAAAGCTCTTTTTATGTTACACAGATTGGCCTGGGAACCTATATACAGCAATCTAGAATGCTATATATAAAGGCTTACTAGTGGTGGCTGCACTTAATATTGGAAAAACCTGGTAACAGAGTCACTTTAACCCAACAAAACCATTGATTTGCATTGTTAGGTGTTCAGTAACACTCTTCTGCCCTAGAATATCTTTCTGCATTATGATACATGTCATTTTAAGAATGGCTATATTCATATGCCTCGGATGTGTCGAAAAATGAACTGTAGATGGAGTCTAGCAGTTATGCATAACTATAGACCTTATCTCCCAGGTCATGAAATTCCTTTATACAATACATAATTAAAATATTTCTTTAACCTTTTGTTGAAGTAGACTTAAGAATGGTACAGTCACACATAATATATTATAAAACAGGGAGGAGGGTGTTCAGACACTGACTTTTCTTATGTTATGTTTTACACATCCCTTCCGAAGTCCTCTATTTTTTACCTTCAGCAAGGCTCACACACTTGCCTGATGCCTATATTTCTCAGCAGTAAATCTATATATTCTCAGCTGGTTCACACCTTCACTGTCTGATCTCCATGACATAGCTTCTGCTATGCTTCTATGACCTGAGTCTCCCAGCAATGTCCACATGTGAAATACAGGAAATTACTTTTGCCTTTGAAAAACTTTCTCTTGCACCTAGATCCTCGTACCAGGTAGACGGTGAATTCACTGGCGGAGCGACAGCCCTAAGAGGGTAAAAGAATCCCAGCATAAATAGCAAATGGCTGATTTGGGGTCCACCAGATTTACTTTAGACTTTAAAATTAAAACCAATTAATATTTTTCCTATGTTTCAAGCAATAATTAGTAAAGCTCAAAAGAGTTATCTACTGATTGGATGATTGGTGGCACAAGGAGTCTACCATCTGTTGTTACAACAGTTGGCACCTGCAAACAGAACCCAATGTCATGCATGAAGCATACAAGAAAACAGAATAATATGGAGAAAGAATGATGATAGTTATCTACACAGTAATAAAGAATGAAGCATATATTAGTTTCTTTCCAGGAATGGCTCTTTTATCCCTAGAGCCAAGTGCTTACCTGACAGCGCTGCGGTTCTCTGGTCGCTTTGCAGTTTGGGTTCTAAACTTTGCTTGTTGGTTCTGGATCACGGTGCTGCTGTCTGCAGAGGCGAGCTGAGGGAAGGGCGACCAGCAGGGGCTCTTGGCTCCCCCAGGATAGTTACTCTGACTGTTGGCAGTGTCCAGTGATAGAGTTTTAGTGATTCTGGAGACAGTGGTCCCCTGAGTTTTACTGTTTTTGCCTCCTTTCCCACTGTATCTCATGATGCAAGGGGGCACCGGCGACCATATGTGTTGGTGCCAGCTTGAGGTTTCTGCAGCACACAGCCAATGACAGTGATATGCCCAATCCTCGACTCCTACAAATTATTTCTCTGCTTCCTCCAGCACTGTGAGAAGGATAACCAAATGCAGATAGAGATGGCATTTCCACAAAGTTATTGTCCTTGTGCCAGTCAAGGGCATGTTAGTGTACTCCGTTCCTATCAGATGCGACTTTACTATCGTCATATGGCACCAATGCCATTGGATGTATACCAGAGAGCCAGGAGGGGTGTTAGTTCAGGATGCCATTCAGCCGAGGAAACTGGTGCTGGTAAAAGTTTTTCACCATCAACAATAATTCCCAGTATTTCACAAATGGACATTTAAATGGCACTCAGCTCAGCAGAAGGGCTGTATACAGCGGGATCAGCAGAGGGGTCTGATGGAGAATAGACAGGGGAGGCTGCACTCTGCCTGCATGTAACCAGATTACTGACAGGGAAACAGAGGTATCAAACAGGCTGAACCATCACAGCCTGGTAGGAAGGAGGAGGAAAAGGAGGTGGGACCCATAAAACAAGCAGCCCTGCATAGACTGAGTACAGAGCATAAGAAATGTGATTGTCTTAACCCCTTCACACCTGTTAAAAGGATATTACATGTGGCTCGTACAAACTGTTCAGCGGTCCTGTAAGCTTCCTCTACAAGGCTAAAAATAGTTCAGTTTATAGTATATCAAGTTATTTTGCTATCTTTAACTATCAGGGCAATAAGGTATATGCAGTAGAGTAGTGACCAGTCCACACGTTGTTTTTCTACATATTGGAGTCATACCATCAGGAGTAGAGATGATGCGAATCGATGTACTTGAACCTGCACAGCGGCCAAGTCAATAATCTTTGACTAGTACACCGAAGCCTTGTGAGCAAGGGGATAACTACAACAGGTGCAGGGGTTGCAATCGCACCGTGCCCTGGAGTCTAGGGAGCCCCGAAAGTCCCCTTGGCCTATATAAAAAAAAAAACAATGTTATTAAAAATCTGCATCAATTGGGGGCCCCGTTGGAGTTTGACATTGGGGCCTATAAGCTTAAGTTACGCCATTGCGTGTGACCTGTTATTTTGCAGCATCCCATGTTCTCCTTTAGATTATCCTTGCATAACATCATTATTGCAGAATCATGACACACATGTGATGTCACACCAGGCCAATTTATCAGAAGAACAACTGCAGGTGCTATGAGGTAAGAGGCAGTTCTCAAGATTCTTGTCCAGCAGCAACAGATTAAAGGGAACCTGTCACACCTCAACCCCCCGGGCCTATTAAAGTAAAAGTGCAAATAGAGTCTGTGGAACCTCGGTTAGGAGTTTCAAACACAGGACTAGCCAGGTATCCCTCCAGGGAAGGACTCAGCCCAGGGGTTGCTCCTTGCAGAGAACACCATAATCACCATATTAAGTGGCCCTTTTAGTCAATATCCAGCTCTTTTACGAGTTTAGAGATATGACAAGGGAATACCAAGGCCAGGTATCCATCCACAGATAACTGTTTCGGGGTGTTGCCCCCTCATCAGTGTGGAGTAGGATTCTGGCTAGGTGGGAACAAGGCCTAGTAGACCAACATAACAAAGCATTGACCGATCTCAAGGAGACCAGTCCAAGAAAACACTGCGGGCAACTGGCTAAAGCGCTCAACACAGTGAATTCCTAGGCGCATTGCCCCCTGGGAATTATGAATATGCAAATAGAGTCTGTGGAGCCTCGGTTAGGAGTCTCAAACACAGGACTAGCCAGATATCCCTCAGGGAAGGACCCAGCCAAGGGGTGGTTTCTTGTGGAGAACACCATAACCACCATATTAAGTGTCCCTTTTAGTCAATATCAAGCTCTTTTAAGAGATATGACAAGGGAATACCAAGGCCAGGTATCCATCCACAGACAGCTGTTTCACGGTGTTGTCCCTCATCAGTGTGGAGTAGGATTCTGGCTAGGTGGGAGCCACCCCTTGGCTGGGTCCTTCCCTGGAGGGATATCTGGCTAGTCCTGTGTTTGAGAGTCCTAACCGAGGACAAATCTGCATCCAAATCTGCATGTGTCTCCTGAAGCCAGCAATGTCTATGACTTTCAGACGTGCTGTGAATACATTGCGGTTTTTTTACCTTGAATATTTTGTGCAGATTTTGGTGCTGAAAAAATCTGCAGTTTGCCAGTTGTTGGTGCATATTTGTCTGTGGTTTTCTGCCCCTCCAGCCATTGACTTCATTATAAAGAAAACGCATGGCAGAAATATGCACCAAATACATACCAAAAACACAGTGCATTTTTGGTGTGTTTTTTTTTGCCACAAGATGCAGATTTGGTGCAGAAACGTTCTGCACCAAATCTCCAGCTTGGGCACATATGAACAAGGATGTCATTCTGCAAATATAGTTTCGCATTCTGAGTTTAGAGAACATTGTCTGAACTGGCCGCAGGTTTCCTCAAACGCATATATTAGGCTAAGTTTTGGTCAGGAGCAGGGGCTTATAACAAGTGAAGGGGATGCTATCGAATCTTGGCCCTGGAGCCAAGGGGGTCCTAAAAGTCATTTTGATCTATAAAAAAAGGCTATTTTTTATTAATGATTCACAATAACTGGGGATCCCGTTGGAGCTTTCGCATCAGGGCCCATGAGGTTCAAGGTATACCACTGGTCAGGTAAAAAATATTTGTACCGTGTTAGGCTAGGGTCACACTTGCAATATTCTAAGTATCCCTGCGTTGTTTGCAGAAAACGTTTTTCTCACTACGCAGCCTGCATGCAGGGTGAATAGCGAGAAGCAGCCCCTAGCAACCCGCTGTGTTCCCTGGATACCAGCTACATAGCGGGCTGCAGGGAGTGCGATTTGCACCACGCACAGGGGAACGCATCATGAAGGCTGCGTAGTGAGAAAAATATTCTAAGTGTTCTGCAAACAACGCAGGGAACTTAGAATATTGCAAGTGTGACCCTAGCCTAGCCAGTGGATAGAAAAATATTAGAATCTGAGAGTCCTCAGTGGTTGATACCTTTTAATGGTTAACTGAAAAGTTGGTAAACATAGGAAGCTTTCGGGACACTGTGGCCCCTTCGTCAGGCAGATAATGACACTGGTCAGGACATTCGAGGCTGCTATGGACATTGTGGCAGTACTAGGACCATGAATGTTGTATTGTGAAACTAACCTTAGTGAAGAATTGGACTCCCCTTCCTCTCTACTTATGAGGTACTGTATTTATGGCATGTATTGTCAGATCAGAATATCCCTTTTGATTTCAATATAACCATACAGAGATCTTGAATTAAGCTTGTGGACTCAGAACAAAACAGTTGTGCACCCCTGCTTCCAAAACCAAGAGACCTGACATTGCAGAGGCTGGAGCACCTGTAGCCTCGAATACCTTCCATGGACCCCTCTTCTTACAGAATACATTACCTGATTGCTATTTTTTAATGGAAAAGCTGGGAACCTCAGTGCTACATGCAGTGTGGGTGGGTGTTTGCTGGCTGTGGAATTGGGTCAGGAATAATATAATAAAAGTATACATTTAATAGCAAGAAAGGAGCCTGGTGTAGGTGGTGTCAGCTGGGCTCCAGCTCCAGCACAGGAAATGTTCCACTGACCTACATATTTCTCCAAACATACGTGACCTTTTTTCTGCTGTGTGGGAGGAGGAGGAGACAGGCGAGGATCCAAGATGAGGAGGAGGCAGTGACTGGAGGAGAAGTGCAGCATGACAGCAAATGGAAGAAGAGGAGAAACTCTACAGACGACGACAGCAGCAGCATTACCACAGCCTGAACCCTGATCACACAATCCATGACAGATGTCCCCTGCACAGGAGCAATACTATTACTGGCTGTGTTCTGTCACAAAATGTATTCCTCACATCACTGATATGGAAGATTAAAGAAATTAACCCTGAGAAGAAATAGCAGCTGCGTGAGGGGTTAATTTGTCTGCATTACTGCACACTGTATTCAATGTGTATACCAGAAAACAGTTCCAGTCATACGTATTAATGTTTTCATAGGCCCCAAAGAAAGGCCAACGGAGAACCCTGATGTGCATCCAGGGGTGTAAGTACAACAGGTGCAGGGGTTACAATCGTACCCGATTCTTGGAGCCTGGGGGAACTCAAAAGTCCCTGTGGCCTATAGAAATAGACTAATGCTATTAAAGATTTTCAATAATTGGGGACCTCATTGGAGCTTTCACATCGGGGTCCATGAGCTTCAAAATACGCCACTTGGTGCATCTGATACCTGTATATTGTTTAATCAACTATATAGGAAATCATAGCAAGCTACGCGTTTATAAAGGGTCACTGCAAAACTGTATGCTGTGCCCTCCAAGGGCGAGTACCAACAATCGGGATTAACAACGTTTTGGACATAGCGTGTTTTGGCTATGTTCTGCAGTATTAGCACAGTAAATTGGATTTATAGGAATCCCATCGCCGTTGTACTTTTTAACCCAGCGTATATTGCCATGCAGAGTAGCTTGCTGAGCAGCAGCATGTCAATTTATGCTTGCAAATAAGTCAGTGTTCTTGGCAGGAGAACACAGCGTCCAGAGTCCTGATTGTGGGCACGGACACTACGTTGTACCACAGAGAACACTAGCATCACTGCAAGAGAAAACATTCCAAGTCCAGAACAAAGCATGTCCTGATCATGTCACTTAAGGCCCAGTTATACGGTACGAGATCGTGAACAATATCGCTGAAACGTTATGGGTTTGGAGTCGTTCAAATAACATGTTAGCACGTCGTTGCGTGTTACACAGAGATACGACTATGATAAATCGATGGATCGTTGATCACAGGTTTGAGAACATGTTCACAAATCACACGATCATCGATCAGCCAACCTGCTGCATCGTCGTGTGTGACACCGCGATAACGATGTCGTTAAGGACTTCCCCTATTGACAACAGTGAACAAGGATTATTCGCTGGGTTGTGCATATGATAGCTGCTCGCCAAATCGTTGGTGCGTCGTCCACGATATCTATACGTGTGACATCTCACCAACGATGTCAAAAAGATGTCCTAATGACCGCACTCCTGTGAGATCGTTGGTGATATCCTAACGATATTGAAGCATGTAACGGTACCTTAACCCTAAAGGTCACAGGGACAGATGGACTGAAATTAAGTCCTGGCATTTGAAGGCACAGTGGACCAGACTGTCCTTACCATTTCCCAGATTGGGCTATCTAATAATAGTATTGCCCAGCTATATTAGATTTAATAATGCTAAAATAATAGTATCACAATATAAGACAAATGCCACTGGACCATATCCATATATTAGCAGCATATACAGTACGTACATTAATCACAAACATTGTACTATGATTGATACTACCATCATATAGTGACCAAATATTTCCTTATAATAAAAACACAGCCCTATGCTTTGTTATAATATTAATACCTCCTCTGCTTCACCTATAATGAGCCCCCAGTATACCTCCTTATAATAATGACCAGGGGCGGACTGGCCCAGGTGGCAGGGGGGCAAGTGCCCCCTTGGGCTGGTGGTATAGCCCCCACCTAGGGCCGCCCACCCACAGAAACGGGCCGCGGACCTCACTCACCCACCCTGCAGCAGGCAGTGAACAGACCCGCCGCGGAGGAGACAATGTCAGAGAGAGAGGCGGCACTGCAGCAATTCCTCTCCCTCCAGGGAGAAGCAGAGGCATGGAGGGCCTGCAGTAGAGATGAGGAGGTGGGGCCCAGAGAGATTGACTGGAGATAGAGGACCTGTGTGACGTGGGCCCTTCACATCCCCTGGGTCCTCCTATCATCAGTCAATCTCTGGGCCCCGCCTCCTCATCTCTACTGCAGGCCCCGAAAGTTGTTCCAACTTCCACAGTGCGGGAGGCAGCAACATGACATAAAGATAAACATCATGACGAGCTGCAGCAGCAGCAGCTGGTGGTGGTGGGTAGTGTGTCTGGCTGGGGCAGTCTCTGTGTGTCTGGCTGGGGCAGTCTCTGTGTGTCTGGCTGGGGCAGTCTCTGTGTGTCTGACTGGGGCAGTCTCTGTGTGTCTGGCTGGGGCAGTCTCTGTGTGTCTGGCTGGGGCAGTCTCTGTGTGTCTGGCTGGGGCAGTCTCTGTGTGCCTGGCTGGGGCAGTCTCTGTGTGCCTGGCTGGGGAAGTCTCTGTGTGCCTGGCTGGGGCAGTCTCTGTGAGCCTGGCTGGGGCAGTCTCTGTGTGCCTGGCTGGGGCAGTCTCTGTGTGCCTGGCTGGGGCAGTCTCTGTGTGCCTGGCTGGGGCAGTCTCTGTGTGCCTGGCTGGGGCAGTCTCTGTGTGCCTGGCTGGGGCAGTCTCTGTGTGTCTGGCTGGGGCAGTCTCTGTGTGTTTGGGGCAGGCTCTGTGTGTCTGGGGCTCTGGCTGTGTGTAGCAAAATGTGTCTGTGTGGCTTACTGTGTCTATGTGTGGCTAGGGCTGCGTGGCTGCATGTGGCTGTCTGTGTGTCTGACTGTGTCTTTATGTGGCTGGGGCTATGTAGCTGTGGCTGGCTGTGTGTGCCTAACAACTATGTCTGTGTGTGGCTGGGGCTGCGTGGTTGTGGCTGGCTGGGGTTGGCTGTGGCTGCATGGCTGTGGCTGAGGCTGCGTGGCTGGCTGTGTGTGGCTGGGGCTGTTTGGCTGTGTGTGGCTGACTGTGTGTGTGTGGCTGGGGCTGCTTGGCTGTGTGTGGCTGACTGTGTGCGTGTGGCTGGCTGTGTGGTTGGCTGTATGTCTGTGTGTGGCTGGCTATAGCTGTCTATATTGCTCGCTGTGTGTGTGGCTGGCTGTGTCTGTGTGTGTGGGTAGCTGCACCTGTGTGTGGCTGGCTTTGGCTGCGTGTGTGGCTGTCTATGTGGCTGGCTGTATGTGTGTGGCTGGCTGGCTGGCTTTGGCTGTGTGTGGCTGTGTTTGTGTGGCTAGCTATGTTTGTGGCTGTATGTGTGTGGCTGTATGTATGTAGCTGATATTGTGTGTGTAGCTGGCTGTGTCTGTGTGTGCCTGTGTGTGGCTGGCTATGGCTGTCTACGTTGCTGGCTGTGGCTCTGTGTGTGGCTGGCTATGGCTATGTGTGTGGCTCTCTGCGTCTGTGTAGCTGTCTATGTGGCTGGCTGTCTATGTGGCTAACTGTTTTTGTGTGGTTGTGGCTCTGTGTGTGGCTGTGGCGGGCTGTCTGTGTGGCTGGCCACTGGGACATCCAAATGCTGTGCGAGTGTCCGACAGTTTTCTTAGATCACATCCATGTGCAATCTGTTTTGTTTCTCAGCAGCTATTACTGCTATTTACAGGAGCATTTTACAGTTGTCTCAGCTGAAGAATGATAATGTATCAGTGAAAAAAACAGATGCCTCTCAGATGGTCCGTGTGCTGTCAGTGTGTGGTCCATGATTTTGTCGGACTCATAGACTTGCATTGGCGAGTCTCGCACATGAATCGCAGACTGTCGCAGCATGTTGTGACTTTTTTCCCATCCAGAATCTGGATGAGAAAAAAGCGTCCGACACTTGTCAATGTGTTTTAGACGTTGATTAACTGACTGCACTGCGATAAAATCACACATTGCACTTATCCGAGTTTCACCCCAGTGTGTCCGTGCCCTAATAATAAAATCCATCAAGTAATCCTACAATGTTTGCTGGACATGGTATGGGGGGTTTATGGCTCAGTTAGTACACACTCCATACTTCTTGATATTAACCAGTTAATGCTCTCTTGTCCACCGCACTGCAGTGTTAAAAGAGGAAGACAGCGAGACAGGCAGCGACATGGCATCAGAGAGCCCCTGACCTCAAAATAGAAGATCCTCAGATCCTGGTATTGTGACAACATATGAAGAAATATTTTTTTACATTTATATTACACTATGAACTCCACAGCACTTTACATACATCATCAACACTGTCCCCATTGGGGCTCACAATGAAAACATCCTGCCAGTATGTCTCATATTGTATATCGCCTTTCTTTATGTTCAATCTGTATTTTATTGAAAACAATCAAGAAAACATTACAATGGGCACTCATACTCAAAACATCATGTCCATCAAATTTCAATTACAGGTATGGTGCTTCTTCAACTAACAATGCAAAATTATAATTAAGATTGTAAGGTACAATATTTTGAATATTAAGAAGAATTATCTTAGGAGTTAATCTCATCCAAAGAATACTCATATAAACTAGGATCATACGGTAACTATCCAGGTCTCAACTAATTTTAATTATCTAGTATTTAGAACCAATTTCTACGAGATCAAATATCCTCTAAATCCCCTTTTACTGATGCAAATTAGACTATCATGTCACAACAAATACAAAACATCCACGAACCCCAGTATATGGGTCCGTAGACGGTAATCTAAATGCCAATCAATAGAAATAACCATCTTATTTTGAATTTAAAGACATTACACACTGAATCAATTTGAGTAATCTTATATATCTGATAACCTTTTAGGCGTATCCATAACTCAATATTACTTTTATCTATAATAACCTCTGTAAAAGACAAGAAAAAGAGAAAGAGAAAGAAAATAAAAAGAAGAAAGAAGAGGGGGGAAAGAGAGATATACTCAGTACATAGGCAAGATGCCACAGAAAGGATTATCCATTATGTTAGTTGTCATTTGCACTGGACAAGCCGAAATCAATCTACCGGATCTACCCGTTCCACAGGTAGGCTTCTGTCATCCCATGAATCCAAAAAGAAGACCCACGGACTCCACGTCCGTAAGTATTTGTTCCTGGCATCGGTGACCTCCGCAGTAAGCTCCTCCATTCTATGAAGCCTAACCATCTCCGCTAGGCCTTCTGCTATATCAGGGGTATGCATCGTTTTCCAATGTCTAGGAATAACTGACCTAGCTGCAGTAACGAAAAAACGTAGAAGATCTGTCTTTTGGGTCTTGATCGATCCAGGGAGAATCGACAGCAAGGCCACTGAAGGTGATCTGTCAGGATCCTGTCCGCTGACCTTTTTGTAAAGTTCAAACATCGATTTCCAAAACGGTTGGATCTTACTACACTCCCACCATATGTGTAACATGGTACCTTTATGTGTGCCACATCTCCAGCAACTGTCTGGGACTAAAGGGAAAGCCGCATGAATGTTGACAGGACATTGGTACCATCTGGCCAGAATTTTGTAGTTCCTTTCCTGGGCCACCGAAGCCATTGACATTTTGTGGGTAAAGAGACAAGCTTTTTTCCAATCCATCTCAGACAGCGCATCTCCTATGTCCCTCTCCCATCTATTCCAAAAAATAGGTTTGTCTTCCTGACCTCGAGAGTTTAAAGCAGAGTAAATGGAGGAAATCACATGCGAGGGCGGGTTATCCTGCATAAACAGTTTTTCAAATTGAGTTAGAGCAGCAGTGAAATTAGCCCGGGGACCCATTTGGCTCACCCAGGATCGCAACTGAGCAAACTCCAACCACGACTTCCCTCTTCCCGTGCCAGCCAGCGAATGAGTGGACACTAGTTTTCCTCTCTCAAATACATGAAGTACACGAGGAGCATCACTCTTCTTCCACCTCAAAAAAGACTTAGCATGTAATGCCGGAGGGAAAGATGGGTTAGAGAAAATCGGAGTCAATGGACCGCTATGTTTCGCCAATACTCTCCCTCCTAACTTCAGAATCCCATATTTTTAGTGTAACGGCCATCAGGTGTGTTTCTAGACCCATTTTAGGTCTATCTGATGGGCAAAGCCACGGAATGCACCACAGTGGAGCCTCGATGTTTCCTGTTCTATTTCTACCCATTGTTTGGTTATTGAGTGAAATTCCCAATCTAGTAATCTTGTCAGTATTGCGGCCTTGTAGTAGGCTCTGAAATTGGGCAAACCTGTACCACCCTGGAGTTTGTGTCGGCAAAGAGTGTTGAAGCTAATTCTCGGGCGACGACCCCCCCAAATGAACTTCGATATGATGGATTTTAGGCGGTCAAAGAAATAACCAGGAACTTCTATCGGTACACTCTGGAATAGAAACAGAAACCTAGGTAACACATCCATCTTAATCGCATTAATGCGACCAAACCAGGACATCCGCCTTTTATCGTAGTTCTGAAGGTCATTGGTCGTTCTCCGAAGCAGGGGTAAGTAATTTGTTTTAAACCACCCTTCGGGATCGTGTGGTACTATGACTCCCAAATACTTCAAGCCGTCTGATTTCCATTTAAATAAGAAATGATTAGCTAAATGTTCCGTTCTCCCTCTGGTAAGGAAACGTCCATGGCCTCAGTCTTGGCTATGTTAACCTTAAAATTGCTATATTTGCCAAATGTGTCAAACACCTGGAGAAGGGAGGGGAAAGATATCCGAGGTTGAGTGACAAATAAAAGTAGGTCGTCAGCATACAGTGCTGCTTTGTAATGTCTATGTTCCCAGACTATACCTTTAATATTTGGGTTACTTCGTATAGCATTAGCAAGGTGCTCCATCACAATTACATAAATTAGGGGAGATAATGGGCAACCCTGTCGGGTCCCGTTATTAATAGGGAACGACGAGGATAAGTTACCATTTGCTCTAATTTTTGCCGTAGGACAGCTGTACAAAGATAGAATCCAGTGTAGGAATCGATCTGGTAAACCCAGATGTTTTAGTGAGGCCCTCATAAAACGCCAATTGACACGGTCGAAGGCCTTTTCGGCGTCTACTGAGAGAAGACACATCGGTATAGCTCTAGCCCTCGACCGTGCCATAAGTAGCATCAACTTATTAGCGTTATCTCTAGCCTCCCTGCCCTGGACAAAACCCACCTGATCATTATGAATGACATATGGGAGAAGGGGAGCTAAGCGGCTTGCCAGTAGCTTTGAGAACAATTTAATATCCACATTAATTAACGAGATAGGTCTATAATTTGCTACTTCTGCAGGGTCTTTGCCTGGCTTAGGGATAACGCTAATATGGGCCTCCAGAGACTGGGGAACCCACGGGTTTTCAGGAGAAATCGAATTGTATACCTTTGTTAGAAAAGGAACCATTTGGGAACTGTACTGTTTGAAAAATTTTGATGTGAAGCCATCTGGGCCAGGACATTTCCCCCCAGGAGATTGTCTAATCACTTCTAAAACCTCTGCCTCGGAGAAGTCGTTATCCAATGACTCAGCCATAGTAGGTTCTAGAGACGGGGGTGCGGTCTCTGCTATATAAGATCTTGTTTTTTCTTCAACCCGAGTCTCCGCCATATCGTCATAGTGTCCCTTGATATCGTATAACTTGCTATAGAAATCTCTAAACGTTTGCAATATGTCATCAGGATTTTGGGTCAACGTGCCGTTAATCTGCCTGACCTGGGGTATTCTGCCCGGGAGGCCCCTGGGATGAAGCAACCTTGCCAGTGGTCTGCCACACTTGTTCCCGTATTCATATATAAATCTGTGGAGTCTTTCTTTGCCCCGTAGATATTTTTGATCAATAAGCTGTTGCAGTTCGTCTCTAGCTATTACCAAATTCGCCAGCGTCTGTTGGGCCAGAGATTGCTTATGGGAGCATTCCAGATCTGCTATCCGCTGGACCAATAGATCTATTTTTTCCGATCTGGCCTTTTTAAGCCTGGAACCGTGTTTCACTAGAATTCCCCTGACTACACACTTCAGGGCCTCCCATTGGGTTGGAATGGTCGTCTCGTCACCAATATGAGCCTCAAGAAAGTTCGAAATTGTGTCTTTTACTTCAGAGCAACAGATCGAATCGTTCAAGAGGTTGTCATTTAGACGCCACGACCATTGTCTATTCCTTCCCTCCGGCATTTGCAAATGGCAGAAAATTGGTGCATGGTCAGATGCACAGATCTGACCTATAGTAGCTTGGACTTTCCAGGTCAAAACCCGCTGGCTGGCCAGGAAGAGGTCTATCCTACTGTAGGAGTCGTGCGCATATGAGTAAAAGGTGTAGTCCCGGTCCCGCGGATGCAAAGCCCTCCAAACATCTACCAAGCCCAAGTTCTGCATCGCTCTCCGGACAGCATTCAGTTTAGGTCTAGACAATCCCCGTCCACTTGAGGAATTATCTATAGTCGGGTTCAGGGTAAAATTAAAATCTCCCCCCACCAGGATAACTCCTTCAGCAAAATCAGCTAAGGCAGATAGGAGTATTAAGCATTTACTGGCTGGATTATAATTTGGCAGGTACCAGTTGGCTATAGTGTATTTGGTAGATCCTATTTCTATTTTCAGAAAGATGTATCGTCCCTCGGTATCTATCACAGAATCAACAATTTTATATTGCAACGAACGATGTACCGCTATGGAGACTCCTCTAGAGCGAGCATCTGGGCAGGAGCTGTGAAACCATTCGCCGTAGCGTCTGTCACCGATGCCAGGAACGTGGCCAGTTTTGAAGTGGGTTTCCTGTAAAAGTAAAATCATTATACCTTTTTTGTGCATGTCTTCAAGAATTTGACATCTTTTTTGAGGGGTATTAAATCCCTTAACGTTATACGAACAGAGTTTTAATTGAGCCATGCTCATTCAGAGTTCTGACACCAGGGGAAAGAACAAGTCTCTCTCAAAGGTCAGAACAGACCAAGCAGTTATTAAACAAGGAGTCTGTGGTATCTAGAAGGGGTAGTAGAGTAGGGGAAGGCAGAC